>BSBK01002186.1:602500-927500 GCA_027943335.1 Chamaecyparis obtusa | reverse complement strand
TTGAGCAAGAGCCTGTTGTGCATCATGGTCATTAATTTTCATTTGATATGGAAACATTGGCAATGGATTGCCTTCCAGAGGTGATAGATGATGGAGATAAGGGAGCATCATCCACGAATATGAATGCTAATGGAAAAAAGGGAGCATTATCCATGAATATGAATGCTACTATCAATTTGTCATCAGATGATGGTTTTCCATTTTCATATAAAAGATTTGATTCGGGAGCTTTGGCTCTCTGGGAAAATGAGGTTTGTATGTTGAGATTTTGTACTGAAAGCATAAAAAATTAAGAGACATTTATGAATTTATGAAGTTTGAGGTGTTCAGGTGGGGCAATTTTTTTAATGTCTGGGGACTGGATTTGAAAGTGTGCTTTGATATTTTTGAATTTAGGGGTTGGATTTGAAAGTGGTGTTTGAAATTAGAGAGTGCTGGGTTTATTTGAAACTTGGAGTTGGAATTATGGTAGTGTTTTGAAATTTTATTGTTTTCATTGTTTTTTGAGTTGAAATTCTTGGAACAGATATTCTCGTGATTTTTCATTGCCCGGTAGATTGTATCCCTTTTGACCATTATAGGGGCTTTACCTTGGTTGTACTGTCCCTGGACACTTGAAACATGCACTGTATTGCTCCTTACTACATATTAACATGACTGATACATTTAAATCTAGAATTTTGTATCAAAGCCCCAACCTAATTGATTATTTTCTTTTTGAAGTTGATTTTGGGCGATCTGTTTGGTGCTTCTTCAATTCTTTTCAAATTTGAGAACCTTAAAAAACACAAGTTTAAGCAAAGGCACTATAACTGCTATTGTTCTTGGTGACTTTGCCGAAATAAGCCTTGTTTGTGCAGTTGTTATTTATCGATATTGGAGCACAAAATCAACTTCAAAAAGAAAATGATCGGCAAACCAAACAAAGAAAATCTCCTACACCACCACAAGTTCAACCTCAAATTCCAACTAAACCAGACATTCCCTAATATCAAATATTTTTTTTAGGTCATTAGAAAATTTATCCCCAAAAAGCAATGAATCCAAGTGAGTTCAGCCACTCAATAACATTTGGTGCCCCCTCTATAAAACTCATTATTTTATTCTCCCTTAATAATACTCCATTATTATTACTGTGCACCCACATTATCGCATGCCATCCTTGCTGCGTTGGATGTAAAAAATCCCAGAAGAACTTTTCATCTACATGAGAACACACTTCATATAAAGGCCTTCCTATTTTGTCCACCTCTGCACACAGATCAATCCCACCTTTCCTAGCACAGCATGAAACGAATAAATCCACAAAACCTGACACACAATTGAAGAAAACAGAGTATTGTTAAGAAGGTATGGATTGAAATGATTTATCAGAAACATTAAGAAAGCCACAGATTTTGAACTACCGAATCTTGCAGGATCAGAGAAAAAATCATTAGTTGCAAACACGAAGTCTGTAATAATGATAGACAACTCCCTCTGAGTTGACCTCAGGCTTGCTACGCCCGGTAGTGGCTATCCAGCCACAAAAACCTTTTTCTTTCTATAACTTTTTGAAAACTTTTGAAAAAAAAATTGTGTTTCCCCTTAGTATGGTTAACAATTTTCATGGCTGCATAGCCGCTACCGCTACACCCTCCCTCAATAATCTCGTATGAAGAGCCAAAAATTCATCAAAGTTGGAATTGCAGGATGTTTTGCCAATCTGAGGATCGCACCCAAAACGAGCAATATTACTCACTGCGAAATTCCTAAGCCTGACTTCATACAAATCTCTGATAGCTATGATTATCCCATTAACCACAGCCTCCACCAGATCGATCAGTCCCTGTAATAAAAATCAGATTTTGAATTACCTCCGTGGAGCCATTTCTGCTAGAAATGAATGCAATGTAATTATTTCCAACGATGGATATAAGCGCTACAGATAGCGACAGTTTTCTAAAGTTGAAAACTAAACTTTTTGTATTCAACTCCATAAATTTGTTTCACTTGTTGTGATAAGGTTGTGAAACTGAGGGATTCAGATATTCCACTACCGGCCACTGCAAAATTCACTCCTCGTCTAATGTTGTCTGCATTTGGTTTACAATAATGAATTCTCAAAAGCTCATAAGCTATGGGAGTGGGAAGCCCTAAAATATCTGCTACACACACCACAGTCACCACAATTATGTATTGGCAGAGGCCCCTTCTTTGTTTTGAGGCTCCCATTCAATACTGCAGTGAAACTAGTGATAAAAGATGTTAAATCTTGCATTCACACCAAACATGAAAGTGCTTTATCACTCACCCATTCCATCTGCTATGGTCATTTTTAATAGAAATCCCCTATTTTCTTAATTGGGCATCCATATCGTGCTTCTAAGCGACCACTTCTCATGAGAAACCTCATATTGTGCAAACCCAAATCAGTTTTGTGCTTATCCTATGAAAACAACTTGTTTAAATGTTTCCATTCATGCACAGACAAAGAAGAAGCTAAAAACAGTTGTGGAATTTAACTTCACACATGCCATCTGCATTAGCGTGAAAGCCTCTAAAGCCTTTTATGAGTGGCAGTTGTTTTGCGCCCAGATTAGAGATAACAAATTTGTCCACCTGTGAATGATGGTGTCAATTGTTTGTGATTTCCTGTCATAACCATAAATATCCTCCAAGAATTGCGGCAGGAATGAAGGTTTTTTGCACCGACATTGAGGTGGTGTAATAAATATTTTCATTTCCTTGACTTCTTTTTAGTCCCGAGAATGTGCTTCACACAGTCAGAAAATGTGTTTCTATTTAGTCAATAGCCCTTTGGCTATAAATCTATGAACCACACAGATTTAGGAGGAGAAGAATTTTGTGGAAAAAGAAAATATCAGTGCAAAAGATATTAATAAGAGAAAGAGAAGCAGCGCATGAATTTGGAGACAGAAAAAGATAGAGAGTTTATGAAAGACAGAGAGTGGAAACTTATGAAAGACAAAGAGTTTCATCTTAAGAAAGAGGAGTTTTATTTATGGAAGAAGCTGGAGATTTATATTAAGAAGAGGGATTTATTTTGAGAGAGTTTTATTAGAAGGAGAAAGAGGAGATTATTTTTTAAGGAAGAAAGATTGGTTCACTCTAAAAGAAAGGAAGAAGAAATTCGACGCAGAAGAGGAGAATAAGAAGTATTTCAACTCTATATTTTCTGCTAAGAAAACCAGGTTCTTTATTGTTGAATTCATATTTTGAGTAGTGAGTAAAAATTTTATTTTGGTTTAAAATGTTTGCGAAAAATATATAGTATTTCTTTTGCATATCTTTTGTTCTTATTAAAGATCTCTCAATTTTTATAAACGTATAGAGAAAGAAGGATTTGTATATAATTCTTGAAAAGAGATATTAGATTGAGAAAATATGAGTAGTATTACAATTTTATTGAAAGGAAAACAGATGAACTCAGCTCAAGAAATGATTGAGAAGTTTATTAAAGCTCTTTGACTTCATAATTTTAGAATGATTTTAGAGTAAAAATCTGATTTAAACGTAACTATTTTTGTTACAAACTTACACTCAAATATAAACCATTTTTAACATATTCAAAATAGATGAATTCACTGAATTGTTGAATGATGTTCTAGAAATTCTGAAAATAGTTATTATTTTATTATGAGAATGTGTAATCAATAATATCATTTGAAAAGTTGGATATTATCTGAAAAGAGAAAAGATAGTAAACAGAACAAAAGTCTTTGATAACTATCAAATTTTACTTATGGATAAAGATAAAACTTAGGAACAAACTTGGTGTTTTTACTACGATAGGAATCTTGATGAATTTCCTGTAGAAATGAAATGATTATATAAAATATGAAATGTGATTTTACTTTATCATATGTTTTTATGAGATTGAGTATTTATGACTATTTCAGTAAGAATCATGTTAGGAGAGGTTAAACATGGATTTTATGTTGCTTTGTGTTTGATCCATTATTGAAAGGTGAAATCAGAAATGAATAGCTATGATTTTAGACCAAGTTAGTTATGTTTTTTTTTGAAACCTATCCTTTACAAGTTTGACTATGGTTTATACATCAAGGAAGGACTATGCCTATGTGTAGGCTTATTTTCATTATCTTTGCATTGAGTGTTTATGCATAAATAAATACTAAGTATGACTAAATGATTATATGAATATAAGGCCATATTTAATTCAATACAAAGTACATACTATTGAAGATTATGATAACTTGGAATACTAGATAAAATAATAAGGAATGGTGTTTGCATGTGCTAAAGTATGCAAGAATGTTTATTGTGTTTCTCCGTGCTTAAAGAAATAAAAGATCATATAAAGAGAAACTTATATTTATTATGCAACTATATTTCCTATTGAGAACCAAGAGGATGGAATGTTTGTTAACCTTGTGTTTAAACTGGAACTAAGTATATGTTCTTCTATATTGGTTGGATACAAAATAAAAGAGACTTTCAACATGTTTCTCAAGAAGGAATTAATGTTTCTAGTTTCATATATATCGGAATGATGCATATGGTTTTACTCCATGTACTATGATGATTTCAAGTTATACATATCATTTGAACATAAAAGAGCTAATGGCATAATTGTATGAGCTTGACATGTTTTTGATAGTTAGGAAAAGGATGTTGATATGTTCTTTTATGCATGTTGAATGCACCCATAAAACATAATGTACTATGCATTAAATGGGAATAGTTACGCAATCTTTTCCATATGTATGAAATGGAAGTAGATTTACAAGATTTACTTTTGGAAGCCCATGACATGTTATATTGGAACTTGATGGTGGATGTATCAAGTAGCACATATTCCATTATTTTTTAGTTTTACTTTATTAGAGTACTTCTAGCTGGGTTGGGTATCTTTCATGTTAGGGAAGATTCCGGAGAAGCGTTAATGCTTCGTGGTAGGGTGGAAACGCACTCCCACAATATTCTCGCCCTTGCTGACTTTTGTGAATAGGTTTCTGAAGTTTTTACAAGAAGGACTTGCCTTTAGTAATCGACATCGTGGTATTTGGTAAATTTTGTTATTTACTTATGTCGTGAATATGGAAGTACATATTTTGGATCTAATTCTTATCATTTACTGATGAAATTCGATAGATGGTCGACTTTCTGTGTTATTGTTTGGACAAAGGTATGATTTATCTTTTCGACAGTAATGGTCGTAATAGTACTTTTATTCATTTATTATTAGCAATATATTTGTATCTTGTCGACTTGTGCATTCGACCTTTGACTGGTTGACCGACTTCTTTGTCTCTATATGAAATTTTCTGATGTGGCCTTTGTGTTGAAAGTTCAGTCTTTACATTTCCTTACAGTCTACGTGCCCTCTCCATGCATTTACCATTATTGGAAGTGGTGGCATCCCATTTTTTGCAAATTTCCCGGCGTTCGGCGTAAGACTGTTGGATTGTTTGAAAATCCCAGTGGGCATCTCCCCGAGAGTAAGCCTATCGGCTTAATTAAATAAATTATAATAAAATATTAAAATGTAATTGTAAATTAATAAATTATTTTACTATGTAGTATAAAATTATATATTTAATTTTAAAAATAATAATACATGTATATTACAATTTTTTATTTTAAATATATAATCTTAGAATGCATAAGATGTTTAATGAATAAATACTTTTATAAATTACTTTTAATAAAGAAGATTTGAAAGACATTCAAAAGTATGCTTAATAATATTATATTTAATCTATAATAAGATTATATATAATTTAAATAATATATAATTTAATTTAAATATTATTATATATTGGATAAGATTATAAATATTATATAAATAATATATATAATATTTTTTGGGTATAATAGGTAACTATATATAATATTATACGTAATCTTACTCAAAAAATATTATCTATATTTTAAATACTATTTTAATTTTAATTAGAAATATGATATCAATAATACAAAAAAAATTAATTATTTTTATAGGGTACATATAATATAATATAAATTTAATTGTATTAAATATATTATATATTTATTTTATTCTATATTATAAAATAATATATTTAAATGAAATTTATTTAATTTTAAAAAAATTATATATATATAAAATCTTGATAAGTATAAAACATAATATCTTTATATAATCTTTAAAAAAGTATATCGCATGGGACATGGTGGCACAATTTTCTACGGGTGCAAATATGTTGCACCGTAGTCAGTGCCCACCAAACAGGTCGACTCTAAAGATCTTTTAGATCCAACATTGGAGAAAGCAATGACCCAGATTTAGGTCCAGTCATTTCTCGATGAGCGATCCCAACATTAATATCATGACCAAAATTAACTGCACAAGTCATCCATCATCAAACAATTAAATACTCCAGTCGGTGAACTCAAGAATCAAGCAACACCAAACACACCGAACTAACTTGGTATAGAACACTACCGAACCAACTACATGAAGAAGCATCTTGGATTCTTGGCAATCCTGTATCACTAAAAACATGTTAGCATTGTTAGATGTGCTCAGTAGCTTCTTTTTGGCTCTCGGTGAACTATTCTTTCTTTCCACCGACGAGGCTTGGTTACTGCTCAGTTCAGTTATTCACTGAGTTGGTTTCTGTTAATGATTAGTCTTTCTCACCAAGTGGTTTATTTGGATCTTTTTTGAGGCTGACTCATGCATTTGATTTTGGTCATGGAGTTAATGTTTGCATTGATCATTAGGAAGCATGTGGACCTAAATCTAGGTCATCCCTTCCTCCTATGTTGGATCTAAAGGATCTTTATAGCCAACCTATTCGGTAGTCTCTTGTATAAATAGAATAGTATGTTGTAGATCTTAGGGATCAATTTTTGGGATAGAAGATAGAATCTGAAGATTGGTAAATCTTCGCATGTATGAGGACTGTTTGTAATTAAATTCTAATTGTATTGATTGTAACTAGGAAGGCCTTACAGCCTAGCATGTATGAAGTTTATCATAAATAATATATGAACTTTCCTACATTCTCTCTCTCCATGTCTTGTGTTGTTGCTTCTGAGTGTTGATTCGCAAGGTGGGTTGGTAGTTTGGGTGTGCCTTTGGCCCCATCCACCATCCCCTCTTGTGTCAAGTGGTATTAGAGCGAGGTTAGATCTAGTTCCTTCTTGTAAGCCCTAGTTTATATTTTTTTTTAGGGTGGCAGATTGTGATATGTCCTGCAATTGTAGAGGGTTTCAAGATCATTCCTGGGAGGGGAGATGCAAATCTAGGCTTGGAAGATATGCTAAGGCAAATTGCTACTAGCTTAGAAGTTGTTGATACATCCCAACACCGAGTAAGGCATCTTGATGATGTTAGTGATGAAGAAGCCGAAGATGAACAAGGTGAAGCAGAACTTGCACCTGTGATGGATCAAGGTGAAGAAATAATTTTGAAGGCATTAACAAATTTGAAGGCTACATCGTATTTCAATCCCCCGAAATACATCAGAAGGCTAGATTCAGATGAGTTGATGGATTGGATAACTGAGATGGAAAAGTATTTTGAATATGAAAATATTTCAAAGGAAAAGAAGGTGAAAATTACAAGTACAAAATTGAAAAGTCGTGCATCCTTGTGGTGGGAGCATCTCAAATTGGACAGAAAGAGGAAACAAAAACACAAAATCAAGGTTTGGAATAAGATGGTGAATAAATTGAAAGGCAAGTTTCTACCTTGTGATTATCAGATTAACCTAGTTAGAAGAAAACAAAGTTTGAAGTAGAAAGATAGCTCTGTAAAAGATTATACTAAGGAAATCTATATCTATTAGACATCAGATCTGGACATGTAGAGGATGAGGTAGAAAGAATTCCTAGATACTTGAATGGTTTAAGAGTTTCTATTCAAGAGGAAATTAATTTGGTTAAGTTGGAAAGTATTGAAGAAGCTTATCAATTTTTCCTAAAAGCTAAGGATAAATTGAACAAAAGGCATGAGCAAAAACAAAGAGGAAGAGGTGGTAGATTCCCTAGAGGAAGATGTAGATCTTATGATGAAAACAATAGATCTAATCAAGACAAAAAAAATTAGGATAAAGGCAAGACTGAGTGGAAAGGTGAAAATTCTTCTAGAGGAAGAGGCAATAAAAATTAGAAAACACATGTACATATACTATTATAATAAAAGGAAACCAATGAGTACATTAAAACATATGTACCATGGAAGTGTCAAGGCCAAATGATATGGCTGAAAGTGTGGACCCCTCCACCTATGCCATCTCCTCCTCTGTCATCAACTGAACATAAATCTAACACATAAAAAAATATAAGTGGGAAATCATTATAAGAAAATTCTACTAAAACTACAAACATTTAAAATTAAATACAATGTAACAAGTGAACTGTTTACCCTTACCATACAGTAGGAGTCCATGGCTGAATATTCCCCTAATGCAAATCTTTATGAGGTGCTTCAATGCCTATAGTGTGTTGTGTAGTATTGTCCACCTCAAAGATGTAGTTATATGCATCACTATCATTCAAGGGACCTAAGCATAGATTCTTGCACATAATGCAAGTGTGGGGCACACAAACCTGTGAGCTCATGGAGGATGTGGAAGGGCCAAAAGCAGCAACATGAGGAGGCAAAAATGTCATGCTCTGCGTAACTAGTAGATCACTATGTTGGAAACTGCAATTGAAACAATTGTTGTATTGTCATTGATGTCAAACCTTAACTGGTAAGATTGTTGCTACTTAGGAAAGTACTATATCTATTTGAGTGTTGCTAAGGTGCTAGGCAAGGTTGGTAATAATAGCACCTAAGGAAATGTTGATTTATCTTGATACTACAAAGTGTACTTGACTATGTTGCACAATGATGAGACAATGTATCATTTATCTTAGTAAGACTGAAGACTAAACTGGTAGGCTTAATTGAGCAAAGAATGGAAAAATCATGGTTAAGCCGAGTAATGTTAGTGTCAAGTCAATATATGCTGAGAAAAATTATAGTGTCGACTGAACAATAGTTAATTACCGAGGAAGACAGTGTAAGCCGAGTAAACATTTTTAGTAATGATCGAGCTTTCTACATGAAGACCGAGTGGATGATCATAGTATTGACCGAGCATCAACAATTTTATATTTGAAGAGAATTTAATTTTGGAGCTGACATTGTTGAATTCTTGGATTATGTAAAATGTGTTGACCTTATTTATTGATTGTTTGGAAGCATTAAATACATTGTAAAACATTTTATTGAAAATCTTCAAGAGATTTGAGATGATTCTAGAAAAGGAGCCAAAGAACATGAAGCGGGTAGATTTAATGAATCTGACCTAGCCCTAAGATCTACGAATGAGATTGAGTGGCATAAGATGAGTTAACCTAATTGAGGAAAGTATAAGGGAACCTGAGCATTTGGATATGTGTGTGCATGGGTGAACAAAATGCTGGAAGAGAAAAATTTTATTGACTATTTAAGCAGAAAAGGTTGAAGGAGAATTGTGGTGGTTGCTTGAAGAAAAGTTCCTAGCATATCAGAGATGGAGATGGAAAAGTTTCAAAGTCAGTAAACCAGCATTGGTGTACGGAATCAGATTTGATATTTGCAAAGTGAGTTGTATATTTTTAGATAAATATTGCTGCTACTTTCTAACCATTGTAATAGTCAAAATCATTTTAACAAAGGTTGACCTAACAGTCATATGTGAAATCCTTTGAACAAGGTTGCATTCTAATAGAGTGTATGTAAGTCTTATGACTAGGCTCACTTTTAACAAGGTGATTGAAATCCTTTAACCGGGTCACACTTGATAGTGTGTATTGTAACCATTTATAGGGTTGGATTTTTACCGAGCTCACTTCAGAAGAGTGAAAATAATAGTAGCATGTTACAAAGTGGTTTTTCCCAAATTGGGTCTCCACTATAAAATCTTGGTGTTAATACTTGTGTGAATGTTTTGGATTGAACATTTCTATGTTTTACAAGTTAAGTTATTGTTGGGTAGTGAACTGCATTGTTGTATGTTTCTATTATTGAATCAGTGATGACTGAGTTTGTTTTGGTTATTGGATCTGATTTAAGGATAAGTTTTTGAGATTGTTTTATACATCAGGACTTGAGAACAACTGATTCACCCCTCCCCCTCTCTATTGTTCTAAATCATATTAACAATTGGTATCAGAGCTTTGTTGCTTATTATTAGTGTTGACAGAAATCAAGTTTAAAGGGGCTTGAAGCAAATGATCAGGATGTATAAAAAGGAAGTACCAAAGCTAAATAAGGAAAACTTCCTTGCATGGCAAAGCTTGATGAAACTGCATCTGGCTGGTATTGGTGACTCTACAAAGTACTACATTGAGAAAAGCTATGTCTCACTTGTCGCACCTTTGACTGCCAAAGAAATGAGAGCTAAGAAAGAACATAATCATGCAATGCTAGAAATTGCATCTGCCCTAAGCTATCTAGAATTTGAGGACATTAAGGATTGCACAACTGCTAAGGATATGTGGGACACTCTTGTAAAGATCTATGGTGGTGACCTAAATGTGTTGAAAGCAAAGGCCGAGAGTCTTAGAGGTAAGTTTGATGAAATGAGAATGCAAGAAGGTGAAAACATTGCACAATATTGTGGTAGAATAAAATAAGTTGTGAATGCTATTAGAGGAGAAAATGAGACTATTGATGATGAAACTATAATTGGGAAAGTACTAAGAACCCTGCGTCCTATATATGCTATTAAGATCTCAGCTATTTAGGAATCTAGATATAACTTTGCTAATGTGCTTACTTTGAAAAGTTTGGTTGGTAAGCTGATTGCTTTTGAACTCTCGAACTATGAGAATTTCACTATTGGAAGCATTGGAAATGTTGAATCTACTTTCAAGTCACAACTAGTTCTGAACAAGCCAAAGAAAGAAAAAAAAAATGCATCAGTGAAAGTGAAAGTGAAAGTGATAGTGAAAGTGACAGTGACACTTCTAATGAAGACCTAGAAGATCTAGAAGCTCTTATGGCTAGAAGACTGAGAAGGGGAAAAGGAAAGTATAAAGGTAAACTCCCTATTATATGTTTTGCATGTAATAAAGTTGGTCATATAGCTACTAGATGTCCTGACTGAAAAGATAAAGATGATGAAAGGAAAAGAAAACACAAAGACAAAAAAGATGATAGAAGCTACCGATGGAGAAAAGACTACAAAGGAAAAGGTAAGAAATCTTGTTACATTGCTGAAAAAGAAACTGACACTGATAGTGATGATTTTGAAATTGAGGTAGTCTATGTGGCAATGAAAGATGAATCTGATGAGGATGAGAAAACTGAATTGATATCTTATGTGAACAAGAATGATAAATGGATTATTGACAGTGGTTGTTCACATCACATGACTGGTGGCAAAAATAAGTTTGAGACCTTACATCATTACAGAGGTAAAAGTGTAAAATTTGGTAATGATGCACCATGTCCTGTTAGAGGAAAAGGTTTGATTAAACTGATTGATAAGATATCTTGTGAAAATGCATATTGGGTTGAAGGACTTAATTACAATTTGTTAAGTGTTTCTTAGCTTAACAAAACTGGTTACCAAGTGGAATTTCATCACAAGCAAGCTAAAATATTTAATGCTACTGGAGAACTAATTGGAAGTGGAGATTAGACTAGAGGTAATTTGTTCTATCTTGACCTATCTAAAGAAACATGTTTAATTGCACAACTTGATGATATTTGGTTATGGCAAAAAGGTTGTGTCATGTTAACTTTGACAATCTGGTAGAGATAAGTAAGAAGAAAAAGGTAAGAGGTCTACCTAGATTGAAGAAGCCTAAGAATGTGATGTGCAAAGAATGCCAGTTAGGAAAAATGACAAAGTCAAGTTTCAAGAGAAAATCCTTTACTTCTGAAAACATTTTAGATTTGGTTCATACTGACCTTTGTGGACCTATGGGTGTACAAAGTTACTGTGGTGTTAGATACTTTATCTTATTTTTTGATGATCATACTAGGATGATGCATGTAATGTTTCTAAAAGAAAAATCTGAAGCTTTTCAATCCTTTAAGTGGTATTTGGCAAAAGTTGAGAAGGAAACAGGTAGGAACCTAAAATGTTTTAGATCTGACCGAGGTGGAGAATTTACATCAAATGAATTTAATCTATTTTGCAATGATAGAAGAATTAAAAGATAGATGTCTGCACCTAGAACACCCCCACAGAATGGTATAACAGAAAGGAGAAAAAGATCTATCTTGGATTGTGCAAGGAGATTGATGATTGAAAAGAATGTGGCATAGAAATATTGGAAAGAAGCTATAAGCACTACTGTCTACACTCTTAACCGGGTACAGATCAAGAAAGGTACAAATTTGACACCCTATGAATTATGGCATGGGCATGCATCGAGTGTTAAATACTTTAGAATCTTTGGAAGTAAGTGCTATATATTAAAAGACACTAGGAATGGAAAATTTGATGCTAAGAGTGATGAAGGCATATTCCTAGGGTACTCCACAAAAAGTAAAGCTTATAAGTGTTTGAACTTTAACACTAACAAAATTGTGGAAAGTGTTAATGTACAAATTGATGAGCATGCAGAAAGAAATGAAGCTGACAGCAAAAGAGAACTAGAAGATTATAGATCTTTTGTGTACATTGAGGAAGAAGAAGAGGCAAGTAATAGACTTGCACCTGATGCTGAGTCTCGGGTAAGAAATGTCGAGTGATAGAGAGAAACTACCGAGCGTCAGGAAAATAATGCCGAGAGAGAACAAGAACCTTGCCGAGCTATAAGAAAATGCTGTTGAGTATTAGGAAGAGGTTGTCGATCATTTTGAAGTTGAATCTAACAATCTTGTTGAGGAACATGATGAAATAGAGGAGAAAATAGCTAAACCTATTTTGGCAAAATATGTAAGAAGACATCACAAGCCTGAACAGATAATTGGAGACAAAAATACTTGAATTCAGACCAGAAGTAAGACTAAGGATCCAACATGCCTACTATGTGAATTTGAACCTAAGTCAACTAGAGAGGCATTGGAGAATGAAGATTGGATACAAGCAATGAATGAAGAAATTGACCAAATTGAGAAGAATGATACTTGGACTCTGGTGCCAAGACCTGAAAATAAAAATGTTATAGGAACAAAGTGGGTGTTTTGGAATAAGATGAATGAAAATGGTAAAATCACTAGGAACAAAGCTAGGTTGGTATACAAAGGCTACGCACAAGAAGAATGAATAGATTATGGGGAGACATTTGCCCCTGTAGCTAGATTGGAAGGAGTAAGAACTCTGCTTGCATATGCTGCTTATAAAGATTTCAAGGTATATCAAATGGATGTCAAGTTCGCATTTTTGAATGGTATATTAGAAGAAGAAGTTTACATAGAACAACCAGAAGGTTTCATTGATCCAAACAGAAGACACATGGTGTGCAAACTGAAAAAAGTATTATATGGATTGAAGCAAGCTCCTAGAGCATGGTATGAGAGGTTGCACAACTATTTGATACAAATTGGATTTTCAAGAACAAATGACACAAGCAATCTATACATGAAGGATGAAGAAGGTAAAGGTATCTTGTTGGCAAAAATTTTTGTGGATGACATTATTTTTGGTGGACAAGATGCATTACGTAAAAGTTTTTCAAATGAAATGCAAACTGAATTTGAAATGAGTATGTTTGGTGAGATCAAATTTTTTGTTGGTTTACAAGTATATCAGAAGAAGAATGGAATTTTCATTACATAGTCTAAGTATGTTAATGAAATACTGAAAAATTTTGGGATGGAAGATGCTAAACCAGTGAGAACTCCTATGGTTACTGGACAAAAGTTATCTAAGAATGAAGATGTTGTAGAAGTGAATCAAACTTTGTACAGATCCATGATTGGAAAATTGCAATATGTTGTACATAGTAGACCAAATATTGCATTAGCTATTGGGATTGTGGCAAGATTCTCTGCCAATCCTAAGGAAACACATATGATGGCCATGAAAAGAATTATGAGATACTTGAAAGGAACTGCTGACTATGGTCTATATTATAAGAAGAATGACAAATTTGAACTCATAGTTTATACAGATACTGATTGGGTAGGAAATGTAGATGACATAAATAGTACTAGTGGTGGAGCTTTCTTTCTTGGATAGAGATTAGTCTCCTAGACAAGCAAGAAACAAAATTGCATTTCCCAATCTACTGTCGAGGCCGAGTATGTTGCTGCTGCAATAAACTATTCAAATTTGGTATGGATAAAACAATTGTTGATAAGCATGAAAGAAGAAATCACTGAACCTATTGTTATTTTCTATGACAACACAAGTGTTATCAATATTTCTAAGAATCCAGTGATGCACACTAAGACCAAGCACATTGCAATCAAGTATCACTACTTGAGAGAATTAGTACAAGACAAAGAAGTTCGAATGGAATATGTGAATACAAAAGAACAATTAGCAGACATATTCACTAAAGCTTTACCCAAAGAAGCTCATCAATATTTGAGAAGTCAATTAGGGGTCCTTTCCCTAACTGAGGCTGCCTAGACAAGCTAGGAGCACTGTATCAAATATGCTATAGCAGAACATTTGCCAAATTGATGCAGAAGATTGTCACACTTTAGGGTTGGCCTAGAGTTGTGAAAAGAAACAAAGGTATGGAATTAGTCATAAGCAAGATGACAAAGGGAGAAACACTGAGCTGCACAAATATTATCTACATCTGCTGGATGTATGTTTTAGTTACTACTTTGGCATTTTTGTCAAAGAGGGAGATGAACTGATATGATAACACGACACTGAAAGGTGAAAGGTAAGAGGGAGATGAAAGAGGGAGATGAACTGATGAAATTGAAGATAAGGATGATGAATTGAAATGAAGGATCAGGATAGAGGGAGATCTGAATACTTCTAACGGTCACAGAAGTGAGGCTTATAGGATTTTGAATTAGAATGAAGCTAAGGATATTATAAATGATTCTCTGATGGACAGATAAGTTTTTGGATTGGTTGGTAATCTATGTGTTATTCAAGTGATATCATATGGTGTTACCATCAATGCCAAAGAGGGAAATTGTTGGAAACTGCAATTAAAACAATTGTTGTATTGTCATTAATGTCAAACCTTAACTGGTAAGTTTGTTGCTACTTAGGAAAGTACTATATCTATTTGAGTGTTGCTAAGGGGCTAGGCAAGGTTGGTAACAATAGCACCTAAGGAAAGGTTGAGTTATCTTGATACTAAAAAGTGTACTTGACTATGTTGCACAATGATGAGACAATGTATTATTTATCTTAGTAAGACTGAAGACTAAACTGGTAGGCTTTACCAAGCAAAGAATGGAAAAATCATGTTTAAGCTGAGTAATGTTAGTGTCGACTGAGTCAATATATGCCAAGCAAAATTATAGTGTCGACCGAACAACAGTTAATTGCCAAGGAAGACAGTGTAAGCCGAGTAAACAGTTTTAGTAATGACCAAGTTTTCTACATGAAGACCGAGTGGATGATCACAGTATTGACTGAGTATTAGCAATTTTATATTTGAGGAGAATTTAATTTTGGAGCCGACATTGTTGAGTTCTTGGATTATGTAAAATGTGTTGACCTTATTTATTGATTGTTTGGAAGCATTAAATACACTGTAAAACATTTTATTGAAAATCTTCAAGAGATTTGAGATGATTCTAGAAAAGGAGCCAAAGAACATGAAGTGGGTAGATTCAATGAATCTAACCTAACCCTAAGATCTACGAATGATATTGAGCAGCATAAAATGAGTTAACCTAATTGAGGAAAGTATAAGGGAACTTGATCATTTGGATATGTGTGTGCATGGGTGAATAGAGAATGTTGGAAGAGAAAAGTTTTATTGATTGTTTAAGCAGAAAAGGCTGAAGGAGAATTGTGGTGGTTGCTTGAAGAAAAGTTTCAAGCAGATTAGAGATGGAGATGGCAAAGTTTTAAAGTCAGTAAACCAGCATTAGTGTACGGAATTAGATCTGATATTTGCAAAGTGAGTTGTATATTTTCAGATAAATATTGTTGCTACTTTCTAACCATTGTAACAGTCAAAATCCTTTTAACAAAGGTTGACCTAACAGTCATATGTTAAATCCTTTGAACAAGGTTGTATTCTAATAGAGTGTATGTAAGTCCTATGACTAGGCTCATTTTTAACAGGGTGATTGAAATCCTTTAACCGGGTCACACTTGATAGTGTGTATTGTAACCTTTGATAGTGTTGGCTTTTTACCGAGCTCACTTCAGAAGAGTGAAAATAATAGTAGCATGTTACAAAGTGATTTTTCCCAAATTGGGTTTCCACTATAAAATCTTGGTGTTAATACTTGTGTGAATGTTTTGGATTGAACATTTCTATGTTTTACAAGTTAAGTTACTGCTGGGTAGTGAACTACATTGTTGTATGTTTCTATTATTGAATCAGTGATGATTGAGTTTGTTTTGGTTATTCGATCTAATTTAAGGATAAATTTTTGAGATTGTTTTATACATCAGGACCTAAGAACAACTGATTCACCCCCACTCTCTGTTGTTCTAAATCATATTAACACACTCAAGGTGTGAATGGCTCGAATAGTCTATGAGCCGACCTTAGCAATAATATGAAGATGTTGCACTGTAGGAGGTGGTGAAATTTCAGGAGGGGGGAAATATGTGCGGGATTTCACCCGGTGTGCCCATGGCTTGTCTTGAGGAGCGCCTAAGCCTACACCCTTGTTTGGTCTCATGCTCTAATAATTTACCTTGTGACCAAGCATAAATTCAGCATACAATTTTTTTATGAAATAGAATGGGACATGCAAATTTTTATGGGGTGGTCTATCAAAAACCATCCACCAACAGTCCCAAAATTTCTCACGTATTTCATCATTTGTGCACCATTTAATTGACAACTTGGGTTTTTTAGGGTTCACTTTTAAACCGGTTTTGGGATCCACAAAAATATTACATATGTCATATTTTGTTATGTTTAGGTTCATAACTTGATCATATTAAAGCCCATCGTCAAACTAGGTGTGCACGGAATCACGCCAAAGAAGTGCAACATTATGTTGCTTTGTAAGTTTCTCCATGTTTTCAATAATGGAGTTCAATGTGGAAAACATGGGGCGCAATGTGGGGATATTGGCATATGTGGTCTGATATCCTCTAAGTTGATTTAGATTGTCTCCTATGAGATCCTCTAAATGTTGAGGGTTTGAGACTGGTTGGTCTTATAAAAGTCGGGGATTATTTAGAGGTGGTTTTGGATTATTTGTGGGATCATTAGGAGGGTTTTTTGATTGGTTTGAGTCCATGTCTAATCATAATTAAAACTCAAATAGACAATTATAAACAATTTAAAAAACAATAAATAATCTCATTTAAACCCTAGTTTTTATATAGGGTGGCTGCAAGAAGTTGAGTCCCACTTTTGGCCAAAATGTGGAAGTATTTTCTTTGTTTTTCAAAATTTATGTCAATTGATGTCCAAATTTGAAGCACTTAAAGATTGAATCTTGAAAAACTTTAGTAATATAAAATTTAGTGCTCGAAGTCTAGTTTTCAAATATGTAATTTATTTCAGTACCCACATGGTATAAATTGAATTTTAGTATGCATGTCTAAAAACCACTTTTTCAAAATGCATGTTTCAGGACCACACCTCACACGTGTACGAACACCCTTTTTTGAAGTAAATGAATGTATTTTTGTGAATTCTTTTGGGAAAAGGTACCTAAAATACTGAAGATTGGTCAGAATATTTTATTTTATTTTTTTATTGAATATTTTTTTAATTAATTTTTAATTGACTATAAAGTACATTTTTGAAACCTCTAGTGTATGGACACCATAATTTGATGATAACTTTACTTTTTTTCAATTTTTTTTTTGTAATTTGAAAGAAAATCTATGTAGATTGGTCTCATATAACTCATTTTTCAAAAAATCAAAAATAAAAAAAGTTATTAAAGTTTTAGTTAACCTTGGTATTTCAAGTTTAGGTACCACGTTGGCTTAATAAATATTGTATAAATATTAAAATTTATCATATCACTATAAAATTTATATTTTTATAATCTGCACAATAAGAGCTAAAATGGGTTTTTGTTTTATCAAATAAATTCATTCGAGAAGGTGTCCAAAAAATTATGGAAAGACAAAAAATTTATTCTATAATGCCTTAGCCATTTTTTTGCAAGGTCAAGCATAGGCTTGGTCCCACCAAGCCTATCCCAAACCAA
Organism: Chamaecyparis obtusa; assembly: GCA_027943335.1. Classification (NCBI taxonomy): domain Eukaryota; kingdom Viridiplantae; phylum Streptophyta; class Pinopsida; order Cupressales; family Cupressaceae; genus Chamaecyparis; species Chamaecyparis obtusa. The sequence goes on along the minus strand of BSBK01002186.1, from coordinate 909,298 downwards.
AACCCAAGCTAGCAGGTAAGGTTCCCACTCATAGATTTACAAAACGGGTGCCCATTTATTTAAATTCACAAAACGGGCACCCATTTTTTTGAATTCACAAAATGGGCACCCATTTTTTTAAATTCACAAAATGGGCGCTCATTTTTTTGAATTCACAAAACGGGCGCCCATTTTGTGAAACTATAAAATGGGCACCTGTTTTGTGAAACTACAAAATGGGCACCCATTTCGTAAAGAGTCATTGCAACCAAAAAAAACAAGATTGTGGGCCTGATCTAATGATTGACAACTTTTCAATCTATTTTGTATTGATTCACAGCAGACAAAGAGAATAATTTTGCCAACATTCTATATTTTTGTCTTATTTTGGATTTGACATTCCAAAAAGATTGTTTGAACTCAAATTTTGGTGCAAAAATGGGATCAAACCGATGTAGAAAGAGGTCAACGAAGGTTCTGACATCTGAGGAGGTTGCAGAAAATAGAGAGGAGGCAAAACGACAACGAAAAAGAAGAGAAAGACTTTGAAACTTGAATAATGTTGGAGCATCGAGTTCAACAATTATTTCAGAAGAGGAGGACAATGAAGACACCATAATGGATGCAGAGGTTGAAGAAGAAAAATTAGGTGCATCTTCTAATCCAATATTGGATACAGGTATGTCGTCACATCCAAATGTTACAACTTATTCTAATAAAGATGTTCATGATTTTCTAGAAGTAGGTTACAATAAAAATGATTTAAATTTTATTTCTAAAAATATATTAACAAATTTAATTGCACGTGATTCAGAGATTAGTAATGTTAATCATAATGATAAAGGAACTAAAAGTCAAACCCCAATTGAAACTGAAAATCAAACACCAATTCAGATTGAAATCAGCAATGTAAATGTAGACATAGAAACATTGATTGAGAAAAAAACTCATTTGAATGATAATGAAATAAATGAACAATTTCAAATAAAAATTGATGTGCTAGACAATCTGCATGGTTGGGTTTCATTGAGACAGATTAGGACACACGCTGGCAGATTGTTTAGACAATTTTTTTATAATAAGAAATTTGGGTTTCAATGTCAATTAATGTTACAATTAATTAAAATGTCTAAAATGTGAAAAGTGATGAAGAGGTTAGGCATTTATGTGAAAACTAAGAAGAAGGACGAGTCTCTTAAACAAGTTGTATCAACTGTTGCTAGTTCCTTTGACACAGTTGGAAAGAAAAATCATTCTAAAGATAGTAATGCGGCGCGATGAGCAATAACAACAGCTTTAGTAAACAAAACTACTACTGATAAAAGAATGATTTCAAACATAAGTGGATATCTTAATATTAGTCATAAAAATTTAACAAGAGCTATAAAGAGAAGAGTTAACTTTGAAAGTGATCCGGCAAACCATTTATGGACCTTCAATGGCAGACTCCCGAGATCTGACATGAAACACTAATACATTTGGGGTGAAATTGTGACGGCAATTTGCGACGACAGGCAAATGTCATGCGATTTTGGCTTTTTTTTTTCAAATATAGCCCGACACCGTCGCAATTGCGATGACAATACATTTGGCAATGTCGCAAATTGTGACGTTGTCGGGATATAAGGACAAAAAAAAAAGGAACGTTGTCATTTATGTTTTCAACAGCGCCGTAACCCTCTGCGAAATCACATCAGGATATAAGGGCAAAAAAAACAAGAACGTTGTCATTTGTGTTTTCAACAGCGCCGTAACCCTCCGCGAAATCACATCGGGATATAAGGGCAAAAAAAAAGAACGTTGTCATTTGTGTTTTCAACAGCGCCGTAACCCTCCGCGAAATCACAGCTACAATTTCTGAGTACGTTGGGTTTATTTTTCTTTTGTCATTATTATGTAATCTGGTATTCAGCTATTAGAGAGCTAAAATACCCAGAAATGAGGACATATCTATGTTGAATTTATTGTTAGCGGCTTTGGTTATTTAGAAGTTTAATTTTATTTGTTCATCTTTCAATCACAAACATTTTGTGGACCATAACGTCTTCATTGTTTCGGGTATGCAGTGAAACATCCCTAACTTGCAATTGCGATGTTGTCGGGATATAAGGGCAAAAAAAAAAAGGAACGTTGTCATTTGTGTTTTCAACAGCACCGTAACCCTCCGCGAAATCACATCGGGATATAAGGGCAAAAAAAACAAGAACGTTGTCATTTGTGTTTTCAACAGCGCCGAGAGAGATTCCCTCTGCGAAATCACAGCTACAATTTCTGAGTATGTTGGGTTTATTTTTCTTTTGTCATTATTATGTAATCTGGTATTCAACTGTTACAGAGCTAAAATACCCAGAAATGAGGACATATTTGTGTTGAATTTATTGTTAGCGGCTTTGGTTATTTAGAAGTTTAATTTTATTTGTTCATCTTTCAAGCACAAACGTTTTGTGGACTGTAATGTCTTCATTGTTTCGGGTATGCAATGAAACAACCCTAACTTGCGACTACCTTCACGGTACTTGTGTACATTATCATGTTGTCTTTACAGTGACTGTCCTCATTCAAGTGGCAATTACACAAGGGACAGTCACTGTGAGATGTCCTCATTTGTGACAAGGACAGTCACACATGAGGACATCTCACAGTGACTGTCCCTTGTGTAATTGCCACTTGAATGTATTGCTATTCAACCACATTTATGGGCCCGTTTGGACCACAACACACAGTAGCATCTACAAAGAAGAATATCCCAGGTGTAACAAGTTGTAAGAATATACCAACAGTTCTAAGAAGTTCCCTAGCACATAGTAGCATCTACAAAGAAGAATATACAACATGAGGGCAGCCACTGTAAAGACAACATGATAATGTACACTCATTGTATGTGTACATTATCATGTTGTCTTTACAGTGACTGTCCTCATTCAAGTGGAAATTACACAAGGGACAGTCACTGTGAGATGTCCTCATTTGTGACAAGGACAGTCACACATGAGGACATCTCACAGTGACTGTCCCTTGTGTAATCCCCACTTGAATGTATTGTTATTCAACCACATTTATGGGCCCATTTGGACCGCGGCACATAGTAGCATCTACAGAGAAGAATATCCCAGGTGTAACAAGTTGTAAGAATATACCAACAGTTCTAAGAAGTTCCCTAGCACATAGTAGCATCTACAGAGAAGAATATACAACATGAGGGAAGCCACTGTAAAGACAACATGATAATGTACACTCATTGTATGTGTACATTATCATGTTGTCTTTACAGTGACTGACCTCATTCAAGTGGCAATTACACAAGGGACAGTCACTGTGAGATGTCCTCATTTGTGACAAGGATAGTCACACATGAGGATATCTCACAGTGACTGTCCCTTGTGTAATTGCCACTTGAATGTATTGCTATTCAACCACATTTATGGGCCCGTTTGGACCACGGCACATAGTAGCATCTACAGAGAAGAATATCCCAGGTGTAACAAGTTGTAAGAATATACCAACAGTTCTAAGAAGTTCCCTAGCACATAGTAGCATCTTCTAATTGTCTATACCACTTCACAAGGTATTGTTTGCACACATTGTTTTTGGTTCTTTTGATGACCCTTGTTTTGAAATTGCTATTAGGCCTTGTAGCTTATATGTTTTGATTGCTGGAGAGCTTCTAAAGCTAAGCAAGAAGACCATTGCACGAGTTATAGCTGCGCGCTCAGGTTTGAAAATTGTATATTTTTTAATCTAATGTATATTTTAACTAGACTTTTAGCTTATTTTTGCTGTATATTTTAGCTCGTCGTAATGCGATGCAGGTGCTTGTCGCAATTGCTTGGGAGGCCCGTCGCAATTGTGACGGCCCTCCGAAGCCATGTGACGGGGGGGCGACGCCCATGCCGCTAACAAATCTTAGTGACATTGCGACGAGAGGGCGTTGTAATGGCGATGGCTACCCATAGACGTCGCAATTTGCGACTAAAAAATAGCGACGTCTATGGGTGTTGCTTTTGCGACACATAGCCGTCACAAAATACCCCCAAATGTATTAGTGAAACTTACTGGTGAAGTCAAAACTTTGATTGAAAATTTTTGGCATGATAATACAAGAGTATCCCCTAATGCCAAAGATGTTCTTAAATTAAGAGTTGGCTCAAAAGTTTGCAATCCACATCCAAAACACCTTTTAGATATGACTCAAACAGAATTGTATAAAAAATTTGTGGATGATAACGTGTTAACTATTAGTATTAGTCAAAGATCTTTTGAAAAATGTAAGCCATGGCATGTAAGGATTAACAAAGAAAAAATCACCTATTGTTGCAAAACTCATGTTCAATTTTGTTATCATTATGATATTTTTCAATCTATACATTCTACTATGCATACTAATGAAATGTTGCAGGAATATGGTATAAATATACCACCTCAAACTGTAAAGGAGTTTATATCAACTTTATTTTGTAACCCACCTAATGAGCAATTTTATCTTTTGAATGCATGTGTTTCTAGTGTATGTGATGTATGTGGCAATCTTACATTATTAGATAAATGTTTGCATGAAAATATTTCATTTGATTTTGGACAATAGTTGATGTACAAAGATTTAAAACTATTGAGTATCCATTGAAGGATGGAAAAGTTGGAAACCGGTGTGACCTAATAATTGAAAAACTTAGTGTTAATGCTTTTATGAATGAATTCAAGAGTAAGGTCGTACCTAAATATGTGAAACACTCTCACAATTCTAGATGGCTTGATGGACAATTTCACATATGCAAGAATACATTTCCAATTGGTAGTATACTATTAGTTTTTGACTTTGCAGAGAACTACACGCTTGCACAACAAGATGAGATCCAACCATAATATTATAATTCAGTGCAAGTAACAATTTGTGTTCATATTGTCTATAGACATGCACTTGATAGTACAGAAGAGGATCAGAAAATATTGAGAGAGTACCATTTCTATATGAGTGATAATAAGTTACACTCATTAGAGTTTGTCCAGTATTGTTGTAATACTTTTTATGAAAATTTAAGGGAGAGAGAAATTCATATAACACAACATCTAATATGGTCAGATAATTGCACAGGGAAATTCAAGAATGCTAGAATATTTTATTGGTTGAGTAGGATGCACAAGAAAATAAATATCTAACATATCTAGAGTTTTTTTGAGGTTGGACATGGGAAGGGAGAACATGATGATGCCGGTGCATGTGTTAAGAGAGCCCTTTGTAGAGAGAAACTCAAATTTGAGGAAAAATCAAAATTTAAAGATGCACGTGCAATTGTTGAATGGTGTAAAACAAGTTGGTCTACAGGATCAAGTCATAACTCTACAATCAGACATTTTTTCTGCCTAGTTGAAGAGAAAAATATTATTTCAAGATATGATTGTAATACAATCAGTGGATCGGTTAAATGACATTCATTTAGGAGTTCTAATTCTAACACTTGGACTATATGGACTAGGGAGCTTGCATATTTTTGCCAATTTTGTGTTGCAGGTGAATGGGAAGAATGCGAGAATACAAAATGGGTTGAAGAATGGAAACACAAAAATCCTTAACACCTAGTGAGAGACAAGATGAAGATGATATAATAAATGAAGACCTGGATCATGCCTTTGCATCTGAAGATTATGATCGTGTTTTAGACCTCATACAACTTGGTAATTTAATGCAATTTATTGTAAAACTTTAAATTATATATTAGTTACATGTGTATGTCATATAATTTATGATTATATATATTTGAATTATAAACCTTTAAACAAGTTTTATTTATAGTGCATGTACTTAATTTTGTTTTGCAGGACATGTATATGTTTTTGTTGCACCTAAGGATAATGAAGAGCAGACAGAGTATTGGTTAGCTTGATGTGTAGAACCTAAGAAGACGTTGATATGTCATCAAGTAGATGATGATAATTTTTAGTATCCAATTGGGTCTATTGTGGTAGTTGGTACATGGCTATGCAAATACCTAACAAGAAGGAATGGTTTACCAGCTTTTGAAGACTACCAATCAGAAAAGAATTATGCACTATTCCCATTTGGTAGTGGCAACAAATATCAAATTGGAAAGATACAAAGGGAGACCTGCTAATAAAATATTATGGACACTTTCAATGGAACAACATGAGGCAATCATAGACGCATTGTAGAAAAGAGAGGATGCTGATGGTACATTAGGTTGAATCAAATTTATACATGTAAGTTTTTGTTCAATTGTCATATTTTTATATATTTTCTACATGTCTTCTTTGAAGTGTCATAATTTATAATTTAGAGATATAGATTTGAGATTAAAATTAAAATTAACTTTAAATGAACTTGTATAAATTCTAACATTTCAACATGTTTATTTTATAATGTAGGATGTCTGGAAGAACATAGACACATTGCAGAAAAGAGAGGATGATGATGGTACATTAGGTTAAATCAAATTTATACATGTAAGTTTTTGTTCAATTGTCATATTTTTATATGTTTTCTACATGTCTTCTTTGAAGTATCATAATTTATAATTTAGAGATATAGATTTGAAATATAAATATAAATTAACTTTAAATGAACTTGTATAAATTCTAACATTTCAACATGTTTATTTTTATGATGCAGGATGTCTGGAAGAACATAGACACATTGCAAAAAAGAGAGGATGTTGATGGTACATTAGGTTGAGTCAAATTTATACATGTAAGTTTTTGTTCAATTGTCATATTTTTATATGTTTCTACATGTCTTCTTTAAAGTATCATAATTTATAATTTAGAGATATAGATTTGAAATTTAAATTTAAATTAACTTTAAATGAACTTGTATAAATTCTAACATTTCAACATGTTTATTTTTATGATGCAGGATGTCTGGAAGAACATAGACACATTGCAGAAAAGAGAGGATGTTGATGGTACATTAGGTTGAATCAAATTTATACATGTAAGTTTTTGTTTAATTGTCATATTTTTATATGTTTTCTACATGTCTTCTTTAAAGTGTCATAATTTATATAGATTTGACATTTAAATTAAAATTAACTTTAAATGAACTTGTATAAATTCTAACATTTCAACATGTTTATTTTTATGATGCAGGATGTCTGGAAGAACATAGACGCATTGCAGAAAAGAGAGGATGTTGATGGTACATTAGGTTGAATCAAATTTATACATGTAAGTTTTTGTTTAATTGTCATATTTTTATATGTTTTCTACATGTCTTCTTTAAAGTGTCATAATTTATATAGATTTGACATTTAAATTAAAATTAACTTTAAATGAACTTGTATAAATTCTAACATTTCAACATGTTTATTTTTATGATGCAGGATGTCTGGAAGAACATAGACATGAACTATTTATGTAGTACAATGCACTCTTGTATTCGTACATTTTTGGATTTGTACTATTAAACTATGCACATCGGTCAGATTATGTTCACTTAATAGATCTTATGATAGATTTATTTGTGGATCCATAAATTCATTGTTCAAATTAAATAGATCTCATTGTTTAATAGTTATTAAGTTTGTAACATCCATATTGTTCTTGTTAATTGTACATGTATTAATAGATCTCATTGTTAGATAGATGGTTTTTTATAGTTAATGAAAGTGTTCTTATTACTTGTAATGTATCTAGATATTGTTCTTTTCAATTACACATGAATTAATAGATCTCATTGTTAGATAGATGGTTTTTTTTATAGTTAATGAAAGTGTTCATATTACTTGTAATGTATCTAGATATTGTTCTTCTCAATTACACATGAATTAATAGATCTCATTGTTAGATAGATGGTTTTTTAAGGATATTGATAAATTTAATTACAATTGATATTAAAAATGATTTCTTTTCCATAAGCTCATATATATAAATAACAACTCATGATTAAGATAAATAACATAACAAGTCTTGAAATAACATAACAAGTCCAAATAATCATAACAAGTCCTGAAATAACATGTAACAAGTCCTGAAATAACATAACAAGTCCTGAAATAACATGTAACAAGTCTTGAAATAACATAACAAGTCCAAATAATCATCATCATAATCTAAATAATATGACAACAAGTCATCATAACACAAGTTCAAATAATCTAATTCTACTCATCTAGCTGATCTATAGTCCTCTTCACTCCATGTGAAGAGGACTGTGATGCATCAACATGCTTTGTCTGGTCCTGAGTACCCTCGTCCTACTCTATTTGGTCTTGAGTACTCCCATCCCACTTTGTCTACTCTCGAGTACCCTCATCATCAACTACATGAAAAGTGGATGCAACCAAGTCCTGTAAAAACATTTAAAGTACAAATTTTTAATAATTAGGCACGTAAAATATCTAGATACACAATGGACATTGAAAAATTACTTAAATTAATCATCACCTCAAAGGATAGTGTTGATGGTTGCATTTGGCTTAATCTTGTAGCCATGCCAAGACTCATGGTGGTGTCGACTTGAACAACATATATAAAGCATGAATCAAACTTATAGTACATATATACATAAATTATAAAGTATATATAACTTGACTATATATTTATGGAATAAAAACATGTGTACATTACCTGTGTGTGACACGTAGCTAATGTCATCGATGAGTCAGGACGTAAATGTGATTGTGCAACATGAGACAATCCAAAAGCCTACAATTGCAAAAAAATAAGTGTGAATCAAAGTTGTACATAAATTAGTAAGATATAAACACTTAAAATTAATAAATGAAAAACATACTACAGGTATATGTGGCTGACTCTCAGTGACTGGTGGGGCAGAGAACGAAGAACTGCCAATCTCAGTGGTACATGAGAGACCCTACAAAATCACAAAAATATGTCAAACACATTATCAATTAAAGTTTATTTTGCTTAAAGTTTAAATGTATCGAGATCAAAGTGCATACTATGAATGGAGCACCGAGATGTCAAGGTGTCAATGTCATATGATGATGGCTAATGAATGATGGAGGGTCAACCCTCCTCTATTCACCAAAAAATCCACATGTTATGGCTCATAATTATATAAATAAGATATTTAATATTGCACTATATAAATTATAATTAAATTTACCTGTGCGGGATGATCATCATTTGCATTGAGTAAATCAACATATGATAAGATATCATCTCCAACATCACCATGTGCGCCACCATCATCATCACCATACCATGGGCAGCATCAGGATCAGACTTGGGACCCCTACATATACCCCCCACAACTCATGCAAACATGTGCTATGCTAGGGGCAGCCCTTGCCTCGGTCAAGTGTTGTAACAAATTACCCATAAGGGCACTCAAAGAACCAAGAGATGACTGCACTGCTCGATGATGGACAGGTGCAGGAATTATAGGAGAAGGAAGAGGAACAAGAGGCTCATTGCACACATGATTTCTACTTATGTCACTCAATTTGGCCCTTGGCCTATCCTGTAGCATGCCGCGACCAACCCCTTGGAATGATCTCATGTCAAAATAATTGGGTTTCCTACCCAATACAAATTCAGACCATAATTTTTTCAAAAAATAAAGCAAGACCTCATGATTAGTGTGTGGTGGATTGTCAAATACCATCCACTACCACTCCCAAAAATGCTCTGTTATATTGAGGTGTCTACACCATCTAATGGAAATACGTGGCTTCTTGCCAAGTATCTGTTCACCCGTTGTAGGGTTATAAAAAAAGCATGCCAAATCAGATTTTGTAATTTTTAAAGCATTAACCTCTTTATAAGAGATTTCATCAGCATAATATGCATGCATACTCTCCCTCCATGACTTGAAACTATCAATCTCAGAGTCTATTGTGTGTACAGAATCTACTATGCCTTGCATGCTATCTGCAAGGTGCAATAGCTGAGCTGATGGATAGGGATTATTTCTAATAATATTTATGTCTCTCATTATCACCTCTACATTTCTCCTAATATAACTCTCTAGGTGGAGGTGGAGGTGGAGGAGGTGGTGGTGCATGCTGATCTATAAGCTTATTAATATGAAAATCATCCATATTGCCAATCTGCTTACATATAAAAACATGATAATTTACAATTAACATACTATAAATTATATTTTACCTTACAAAGATTGACTTAAATAATTAAAACTTAAAATAGAGAGAGAAAAGAGGAGAGAGAGAGAGAAAGAGGAGAGAGAGGGGGAGAGAGAGAGAGAGGAGAGAGAGACAAAGGAGAGAGAGAAGAGAGAGAGGGGGGAGAGAGAGAGAGGTTTATGTTTTTGTTTTCTAAGTTTAGGGTTTCCTAATTTAATTTTGTATAGGTTTACATTTTTGTTTTACTATCTAGGGTTTTGGTTTCTACGTAGGGTTTTGTAATTTAATTTTGTATAGGGTTAAATTAAAAATTAAATAATAGTTTTCTACTTTGGTACGCTAATTTACAAAGTAAATTAAAATTAAAAAGAACTACTTGAAAGATGAAATATAAATAAATTTATACAATAATTTTGAAAACAACATTAAACTACATTTTTAAGAGAGAAAAGATGAGAGAAGAGGAGAGAGAGAGAGACAGAGACGGAGAGACAGAGAGACAAAGAGAGACAGAGAGAGAGGAGGGAGAAAGGAGAAAGAGGAGAGATAGGGTTTCTAGATTTATGTTTTCCAGTTTTCTAAGTTTAGGGTTTCCTAATTTAATTTTCTATAGGTTTATGTTTTTGTTTTCTAAGTTTAGGGTTTCCTAATTTAATTTTGTATAGGTTTACATTTTTGTTTTACTGCCTAGGGTTTTGGTTTCTACGTAGGGTTTCATAATTTAATTTTGTATAGGGTTAAATTAAAAATTAAATAACAGTTTTCTACTTTGGTATGCTAATTTACAAAGTAAATTAAAATTTTAAAGAACTACTTGAAAAATAAAATATAATTAAATTTATACAATAATTTTGAAAACAACATTAAACTACATTTTTAAATTAAAAATAACTTGAAAGTACAATTTTAATGACAAAAATCATAAAATAATAATAAAAAACAATAGTACGTACCTGGAACATGAAAAGAAATGGCAGATGGGGTCGGTAGGGGAAGCTAAATCAGGCACCCAAGCTTTGCTAAACGTGATCCTGTTTCCTGAAGGTGAAAATGAGAAGAAATCGCTTAAAAAATAAATAAATAGAATTTAGAAACGGGCGCCTGATTTGTAAGAATCGGGCATCCATTTTTTAAAAATTGGGCACCCATTTTGCTTTGGGTGCCCGATCCTAAATGAGTGCCCATTTATTAAACGGGTGCTCGATTTGTGAAAATGGATCAGCCTCCCAGACCTAAATGGGCGCCTGATTTTTAAGAATCAGGTGCCCATTTCTTATTGCAATTTTTCCACCCTGCAGACTTCCGCAGAATTGGTACCCAACTCCAAACACCCACCCTATAAAAAACTACAAATTTTAATTAAAAAATAATAAAAACATAACAAACTTAAAAACTTAACTTACCTATTGATCTTGAGAAAATCGGTTATGAGATTGTATCGGCTATCTGAAACCCTTTGACCTATGTTCAACATTTTCACAATGAAAATGTTGAACACAGTTGCGAGCTACAAATATAATTTACTAGTGAAAATTAGATATCCGATAATATTGGATATCCATCTGATTAGGCCTATGCTTTGGCTTTTGGCTTGGCCAGGTGTACTGACACCTAGGCCTACTAAAAAGTCAACAAACTTTTTAGTGCACTTTTGGATGAGTGAAAAGTTTATTTTTTCACATCACCACTTTTTGGCATACCATGATCCTGCACATACCCACATATTTCACCAATAGATTCTTCAACAAAAGGTAACAAGATTTGTCTCTTTCCACCAACCCAAATAGTATATTTATTTAATCTCCCATCATGTATAGCATGTCTATTATATTGCCAAGGTCTACCCAACAAAATTTGACAACAATTCATAGGCATAATATCACACAACACCTTATCATAGTACTTTCCAATTTTCAAATTCACAAAACATTGTTCAGATTCAAAAAACATTGCCTCTTGTCTTGGTACATGATGCAATTTCATTTATATAACTTCCTTTGATTATGCATTTTCCATCCTTGAATTTAAACATGTATTCTTTACCAACAATTTTTTCTACACTCAAAAGATTATGCTTCAAACCTTAAATGCATAAGACATCATCAGTACTATTCTTACCATCAAGTGTAATTGAACCTTTCCATTTGATAAAACAAGGAGTATTGTCACCGAATTTAACAATACTACCATCATATTTCTCTAATTTCATAAATTTATTCTTATCCTCGGTCATATGATGCGAATAACCACTGTCTATTACCCACTCATCTTTTACTTCAACATGTATAGATAGGGATTTTTCTTCATTCAAGAAAGTAGGATTCTCATCTCTAATAGCAATAAAGACAATCTCTTCTTCACTTTTCTTAGAATCTTCATCAATCACACCCTCACTAGCATAATAACACTTCTTATGATATTTAGATTAAAATTTTTTAGGATTATGTTTCAATACTCTCTCATGACATCTAGAAGAAAAATGATCAATCTTATTGCTAGAAAACTATTTCAAAGGCAGTTTCCCTTCATACTTACCTACACCTTTAGGAACTCTCTTCACAATAAAGGCTTCTAGCTCTTCCAGCGTTCTTTTCTCTTCTTCTGTCTCTTCCCATTCCTTAGCATATCTAGATACAAACTTAGATGAACTCTCACTAGATTCATAATTTATCTTATCCTTAGAAATAGTAGCTTTAAATCCAATTTTTTACTTAGGAAGGTTATCACAAAGTCTAGTCATCTCAAAAGAAGATAACTTACCAACTGGGGAGTCTTTTATCACCTTACAAAGAGTTTTGATCTCTTCAATTACAACAACTTTATTATCATAAGTAGAAGGAAAAGATATCATAATTTTAGAAACAATCTCATCTTTATAATCCATTACTCCACCAACACCTCTGATTCAACAAACAAGTTCAGTCACCTTCTGAACATAGACTTGAATGTTTTCGTCTTTTCTTGTCCGAGAAAGGATTCCAACTTCCCTTCCAGGCTCTATAGATTTTCTTGCCTCACAAAATGGTCTTCTTCATGTAATGCTTCAATTTTTGTCCATACCTCATGTACAATTTTCAACTACATGACATTTTAATATTCGACATCTGATAAGGCACTCAACAAGGCTTCCTTGGCTCTCATGTTAAATTTGAATTCCATCTTATCATTAGTAGTAGCAAGGGACAAATTTGCAAGAGGCTTGTAATTTTTTTTTAACTTCCCAATATTCTTCTTCAATGCATCTCATTTTATCCTTCTCAAAAGATGCCATCCTAGATCACCTCAAATGGTCAAGCTCCAAGAAGAGGATCTACCTCTGATACAATATTTGATAGAAATAAGGAAACACATACAACTGAGAGGGGGGGGGGGGGGGGGGTTGAATCAATTGTGTCCAAAATAGTTGTATCAAAACAAAACTTAGCAATTCTTAGCTTCCTTGCATAGATGAACATGAAGAAATTGAATCATCAACCTAAGAACATATAACACTGGAGATTTTTTGTGTGGAAGCATAGTTAAGGGAAAAACCACAGTGGGGATCAAACTCACTAGATGATGTACTAGAACATAAAAAAAATTTTAAAGGTATAATGGGGAATGCACATGCATTCAAGATCAGTGCTCAAATATAAATAAGGGAAACAACCTAAAATACAACCAAGGCTACAACCTAAAAGATGGACTACAATCCATTGTGGACAACAATCCACTAGTTTGATGAGCTGACTGATAGCATCTTAGATATGCCAATACAACTCCAATGAAGTACAACTTTGATCTGAATTTATTTTAGATTCCATGCATACCTCTTCACACATCCACTAGTATTAGTTTATTCACCATCTCACATGTCCATCACATCTATACCTTCTATGGATCTCAAAGATTACATCTTTGAATACAATACATCAACTTATCATGATTAGGTCGACTGGGGACCTAATTAAAATATATTATAAAGAGTAATACACAATGCACAATGAGATCCAAGACATATTGGCTAAGAAATAGCTAAGACCCAAATCCCCATCCATCAACATGCCACGATCCAAATTTTACACCTTGAATCTTCGTAACACACTAACTCAACAAGTCAGTCAAGAGCACCAACACAACATAGACAAATCACTAGTTCTGATCACATAAATCAATGTGATCCACCAACATGAATTGAAAATGATCCATAAACATCAACAAGTAGAATGAATAACCACAATAGAAACACAAACATCTCTATCTTAGTATCTATAAGTGTCTCCACATTGTTCACTAGGAACATTAAACATCAACCTCTGACATAAAAGAAGAATAACTTTCCAGCATCCAAATCATGAACCATCCAAGCTAAGAACACACATCCATGTTCTGAACTGACCACCAAGTTAGCAACAAAAGATATTGCATAACCAATTCTCATCAATCCAAAAACTATAACTTTGTCTCCACAAAAATAAACTTAGAAAATTTTCCTTTGATAACTCAACCATAACTTCCTTAAATCAGACAAAAAACCTCTGAAACTTGAACAAGATCAAGTACAAACATTCTTAAACACATCTCTAGCTTCACAACAACTAATATCAAACACATTGTTTATACCAAACCAAAACTTCAACTGAACAAACCAAGAAACTATTAGGATTAATAAAGAAATATGTTGACATCAATGACAACATTAATGCCAACACATATATGCATGAAATCTCTAACATCCTTGTGGGTTAAAACTAGGTCCCACATAATAAGATGCAAGGAGACGACAAGGGATCACCATAGCATCTTATTCTTCCTTGAAAGCTCACAACCTTTAAACATTTACCCCACTAACCACCGCAATGATGTGACAAACAATTACAGTCATCACAAATATCCACTCATGGGATTGCAGGTCCAACTGACAGTCTTAAAAAGTTTATGTGAGGACCTTCAATTATCAACACTTGACTTACCATCACTTCCTTGAGGGATAAAGGTATTAACTATCTAATTAAGTTGCAATAATGTGACAACACTTGTATCATCGTCCACAAGTTTCCACACAACCTCGCAACCACTAGCTATCATATGTCTTAACCATTGTGAGTATGTGACACAGCAACATTGCAACATCTTTTGCTAAAAGAACTTAACCTCCACAAGGGTGTGATAAATATATTTAAAGCATGTGCAAAATAAAAGGGGAAAATAATAAAGTGTTAGGCTAGGACATTAAATCAAAAGATATCTTAACCACAAACACACCAAGAAAACCTAATATGGTGGGTTGACAAATGAACACTTTAAAATTGTGCCTGGTTATGCACCTAATCATTCAATAGGCGTCCATTTAGGCATCAAAGTGGGCATCAATTTTGACACAAATATCAACATTATGGAGTGCCTAAGTTTGCACCGGTCTTTTCTTCTAGACACAAGTAATACCAGACATAGCGCCGACCCAATAAATAGCACCTGTATTTTTTTAAAAATAGAGGATAAATATATTAAAATAGTGCATGGAAGCAAAAAATGGAGCAAAAAAGGAAGCTAATCATAGGGATTTGTTATAGTGATCGGGTGGTCATGTGGTGGAATTCCATGTGGCCACCCTATCTAGTTCAAATGGTAAAGGGGGCAGGTTTGGTGTGTGGGCCCGTACACGTCTCGATCGATGCATCGAAATGCCACTAAGAAGACACATTAGACAAATGAGAGCAAAACACATGGAAAATCATTGAGTCATGGAGATACAATTTTATTTGGGGTCACCAACTCCATGATCTAGGTAGTCGATTAAAAAAATTAGGTCTTGGGTACACATGACAACCTACGTAGACTTTTGAGATTAGGGTGCACACATTTTGGCTCCTCTCCCCTATAAGCCAAACAATATTTAAACCTTCATGATCATCAAAACCCTAGCCTTAGATGAAAATAGGTAGGGAGAACTAGGAACATCAAATGTAGAGTGAGTTTGTTTAGAAAAACATATGAACAAATTAGTAGAAAATAATCCGACGATAGTAAATGTCTTGATCGTCTTGCACACTTTTGTATGAATTTGAACAGTTGATTTTGAATGTTAGGGTTTTTGTTCACATAAGGTACTCCTTCCTTTTGTAGGTCCACTATAGGGGAAAGTCCCCAGTAACCATTAGGGGGTCTAATAACTGTGACATTTTTATCATGTTTACCCTTCAATTACTAATATTAAAGGAGCCCCAAGAATTGTAACACATGTACCAATAATCAATCACCCATATACTAATAGTTGATTTTTTTTAACCTTTTTGGTTGGTCATTGGCCCATTTGTGCACCACTATTGGGATATTTAGTAACAACTACTGGGACAGTTGGCCACAAGTATTGGCATTTTTGAGTGAACGACTATTCGTGTAAGAACATAACGAGTATCAGGTGACACTTTGAAAAATGTCCTTTTTTAACCACTTGGTGTTTGATAATCTCTACAGAGAGCTCCGTGAATACCTAGAAGCTGAAACCTCACATTTAAGCTCTTCACTCACATACAAAGCTACACCAAAAAATTTGTCAAAATCTGACTTATGATTTAGGAGTTCTAGGTGTGCTAAGTTAGCCTAGGTAGCTACTAGAAACTTTCCCCTAGCTAAAAGTAAAATCATTTTACAAAAATATAAAATCATTTTACTTTAAGGCCCACTATAGGCACACTATATTTATTTCCTCAAGTTTCATTTCCATGCAACTAGTGCATTCACTTCATTGTCTTGCACATGTCTCCCTCCTTATGTCACAATCAAACTCTCTATTAGTGTTTCTTTTATAGGGTCCGTTTGTTTGCTGGAATTAGACTGGAACTGGGATTGTCAAATCCCAAAATTGACATTTTGTATGTTTGTGTTCAAAACATGAAACTGGAATAGGGATTTGTTAATTCCCATTTACCCCCAAAACCAGCATTTGAATCTTCCATCTAAATAGGTGGAATTGGAAAATCAATTCCAATTCCACTTAAATGGGAATTGGAGGTAAAAAAAATTTATAATATTTTGAAATCTATATGAAAATAACATTTTCCATCTTCTCATTATGAATTCTAGGTACATTTAAGGTGAACCAAATGATTCCAGACATATTCCAAAAACTATTTTTTAAGATTTAAAACTTCCAAAATTGCCAAATAGTAGAATTTGACAATTCCAGCATTTTTAAATTCGTGCAAATAAAAGAACCCTTATTACAATTTTTATCTCACATTTAGACATACTTTTATAATTTTTAATTTAGTGTTGTCTTTATCCCATCTCTATTGTAATTATCTCTCCCTTTACATCACACTCAAAGTCAGAGAGACTTGCATACTTGTCTCTTTAGTCTTCTCCCCTCCACACATTCTCTAGGGGAGAGGGACCAATAGTCATGAGGGCTAACTTCGTCAACATGTAGCCGTTGCATGGAATATCGTAAGAGCTTCATTTTTTTAAGAAATGTAAAACATGGACACTTAACTACCTATAACTAAGGTTTGGAGGTGTGGCTCATTATGCAACATGTTAAAATATCACGCCTAGTTAAACATGTACAAAAATTAACTTTTTAAAGAAATGACCAAAACTTAATCTAAATATCTCTAGTAGTTGAATTTAAAAATATCATTTGTTATTAGTGGGTGATTGTATTTCTATACAAAATATGACATATATGCAACTTAAATGGACCATATACCTATTAGTAATCATAAATATTTGTCGTATCTAACTTTTAAATCCAACACAAAAGGACCAATGGTTCAACACAAAAAAAAATGTTTCTTGTTATAAAAATAACACATTATTATGTAGAATATAACTTATATCCAACACAAAGGGACCAATAGTTGAACACTAAAACTTTTTGACAATCTCACACATTTCATGAGAAAATACAAGGCATTTAGGTTAGCCTTAGAGGTCCTTTTAGACCTATTGTCATGACTTAGGAAAAGTTGTCATGCAAGATGTAAAAGTTGTCAATGACAACAATTTGTTAAAGAGGTTGTCTGAGAGCTAGAAGTAGTTAGAGGGTTCTAACTGACCTAGCTTAGTTGTCCGAGCCTATAAATGTCTTTTTCTGGGGTATGTACAA
The DNA here is from genome assembly GCA_027943335.1 of Chamaecyparis obtusa. Lineage (NCBI taxonomy): Eukaryota > Viridiplantae > Streptophyta > Pinopsida > Cupressales > Cupressaceae > Chamaecyparis > Chamaecyparis obtusa. Next base: position 891,172 of record BSBK01002186.1, on the reverse strand, counting down.
AAAGTTGGGTGCCAATTCCGCAGAAGTCCGCGACTTGGAAAAATGCGCCGCTAGAAATGGGCACCCATTTTTTGTCAAATCAGTTGCCGGTTTTGGTTCGGCACTCCGATCTTCAATAAAACGGGTGCCCATTTCGGTTCGGTCAACCGAGCCAAAACGGGTGCCCATTTTTTAAAAGTATTTATTTATTTTTTGACAGCGTTTCCTGTCATTTTCTAGCGACAGGAGAACGGGATCTACGATTTTTCAACATCGCCTACCCGATTGTTAGATGCCTGCCGACCCCACAAACACATTTTTTCGAGTTCCATGTACGTATTTATCATTTTTACTTGTTTTATTTTATTTTTTGTGTTCATTTTTAGTAGTAAAACGTTAAATTTTAGTTTTAAATAGCTATTTAAGAATGCGTTTTAAAAATGAATGTATTTTCTTAGATTATGAAATGTATGTTTTTATTTGTTATTCGATTTGTTTAGAAATAATGTGCAATTGAAAACAATTTAACCTAAAACGTAAGAAAGTAGAAAACAAAAACCTGAACAGTAGAAAACTGAAAACAAAAACTTAAAATGGAGAAAATTGAAAATGAAAACCTAAAACGTGGAAAACCGAAAATGAAAACTTAAAACGTGGAAAACTGAAAATGAAAACCGAAAATGAAACTGAAAAAGAAAACCTAAAACGTAGAAAACTGAAAACAAAAACTTAAAATGAAACTGAAAATGAAAACCTAAAATGAAACCTAAAACGAAATTGAAAATGAAAACCTAAAACGTAGAAAACTGAAAATGAAAACTTAAAATGAAACCGAAAACGAAAACAAAAAACAAAAACTTAAAATGAAACCGAAAATGAAAACCTAAAATGAAATTGAAAACAAAACCTAAAATGAAACTGAAAATGAAAACCTAAAACGTAGAAAACTGAAAATGAAAACCTAAAACGTAGAAAACTGAAAACATATTTAAAATTGTAAACAAAAACCTAAAACATATAAAAAGTTAATTTTTGTTTTTAAATAGCATTATACGAATTTATTTTAAAAATGAATGTATGTTTATAGTTTTTCATTTATTTATGTTTTAATTTACTTTTCAATTTGTTTAGAAATCATGTATTTGTTAAAAACTGAAAATGAAAACTTAGAATGTATAAAATTGTATTTACGAAAACCTAAAATGTAGACAATTGTAAACAAAAACCTAATGTTCTCTCCTCTCTGATCATGTTCTCTCTCCTCTCTCTTTCTCTTATCTCTCTCCGTTTAACTCTCTTCTCTCTCTCCTCTCTCTTTCTCTCATCTCTCTCCCTTGAACTCTCTCTCTCTCCTCACCTGCTCGCTCCTCTCTCCGATCTCTCTCTCTCCTCTCTCCTCACATCCTCTCTCAGGTCTCTCCTCTCTCCGCTATCTCATCTCTCTCCCTTAAACTTTCTTCTCTCTGTCTCCTCTCTCGTCATGTTCAATGTACTAAAAAGTAATTATTTTCAAATTGACCAATAAAGGAATACATTATATATCTTTAAACAAAGACATCGTAGCAAGTTTAGAATATTATATTAACAAACCAACTAAATCAATATAAAATATAACCTTATTGAAAAGAAATAAACATTTACAAAGTAAACTCTCTTTATAGGACCTAATATATACATAATATAACCCCTTAATAGTATCTAATAGGACCTAATAAGACCTAATATGAACCTTAAACCCTAGTATGTACCCTTAAAACCTAATATGACCCTTAAGACTTAGTATGTACCCTTAAGACCTAATATGACCCTTAAGACCTAGTATGTAACCTTAATACCTAATAGGACCTATTATGTACCCTTTAGACCTAATAGGAGCTAGTATGTACTCGTAAGACGTAATAGGACCTACTATCACCCTTAAGACCTAATATATTATGCATGTGTTTAAATACTTTTCATTTACATTTTCAAATACTTTATAAATGTGTACATGTGAAGATAGAGATATATATGTTTAGATTATTCATGTGTTTAAATACTTTTCATTTACACGTTCAAATACTTTATATATGTACAGTTTACACATGATGGACGAGCATTCAAGAGGTCAGCCCCCACCACCACCACCACCACCACCCCCACCTCCACCACCTCCTCATACCACAGAGCAGCTTAGAGAGGACATGAGGCGTAATATTGCCTCTATTGTCAGGGACATTGAGACGGTTAGACATGATCCCCACCCCTCCACACATCTACTACGCCTTGCAGATACTATGCAAGGCATAGTAGATTTTGTCTAGTCCCTCGATGATGAGTTGGACAGCTATCGCTCATGGAGAGATTCCATGAGAACATTCTATGCTGATGGACTCACCTATAAAGAGGTGAAGGATCTTAAAATCACCAAAGCAGATTTTGCTTGGTGGTTTAAGAATCTGAAAACAGGTGAAGAAATAAACCCCAAAAAATCAAGAATATCTATTCGCTGGTGCAAGCACCCGTTGATTTCACAGCACTTTTGGGAGCAGTGGTGGATGGTATTTGACCATCCACCACACGCAAATCATGAGGTCCCCATGTACTTTTTGAGAAAATTGTGGGCTGAGTTTGAATTGGGTAAAAAGCCTAATTATTTTGACATGAGAGCATTTTAGGGGGTCGGTAGAGGCATGCCTCAGGACAGGCCTGGGGCGAAGCTGAGTGATAGAGTCAGAAATCATCCACATGAGGAGCCCCTTGTTTCTTATCTAGCTCCTATGATTCCAGCGCCAGTACACCACCGAGCAGTCACCTCTGTTCTTGGTTCATTGAGCGCCCTTTCGGGTGATTTAGCTGAGCAGTTCAAGATGGCTAGGGCACCCCAGAGCATAGCACATGTTTGCACCAGCTGCGGGGACATATGTACTGGTCCACAGAGTGAGGGGCCAGATGACAGATTTGATGATGCAGAGGGTGCACATGGAGGATATGATGACATAGAGGATCGACCTGCCGAGTTGTCATCATTTCTTGACCTTCTATACGCAGCGGATTTATCTAGCACAGAGGTAATCTATATAATAGTGATAAAATATTTTGTCTACATATATATGTACAGACACACAAACCATATCAACCAAAATATGTTGTTTTTGTTGGACAGGAGGCAGAGGAGACCATGATATCCATGGACTATCACCATATCCATTCGACTGCTTCAGATGTTGGTGCACCTTTCACTGTATGTGTTTTTATCATGTCTATTCGACCCCTAGAAATATTTACTGTTGAAACTTTACTTTAATAATGTTTGTTTTCAAAATATATATTGTAGGGTCACACTTCATACCACCTTGGTAGCAGTTCGATGGGTACTCTGCCATCGGTCACAGAGGACACTCCCCATATACCGCTTGTATGTATATTGCATTTTAATTTGAATTTAACTATTTATATATGCTCACGTATTTATGTGTATATTCTAATTCACTTCTATTTTTTACAATTATGTAGGCCTTCGCCACATCATTCCCTGCTGATGTACCCTTGAAACCATTACTGAGTATAGTTTCACATGGTCATGGTGTAGGACCCAGCCAGATGCAGGCCTCATCATCCTTTGAGGTCATAGTTATTAATATATTAAATTCCAATATTTTTGAATCATGATGCACATGTCATTTTTAGGGAATATTATTATAATAAATTTGCAATTTGTTTTGTATAGGACATTACCACAATGACATTTTTTACTCTAGGTCCTCCTCCCACAGAGGAAACTACTCAGCAGGGTTCCACGGTAATTTATTTGATATATGTATATTCAATATTTATTTTGTTTGTAAGTGAATTATTTATTTAAACCCAGTTCTTATGTTATCTCTTCATAATTTATGTTTACGGTCACTTGATGGTGTACAACATGATGATACATCTCCGTCCTCTTCACATGGAGTGAAGAGGACGACAGATCAGATGGGCGATCCAGGCTCTTAGATGTTACTTGTGTTTTCATGTTATATGGACTATTCAATTGTTATATGGACTATTTCTAGATGTTATATGGACTATGAACACATGTTTTATGGACTTGTTATATTTGGACTATTCACATGTTTTATGGACTTGTTATATTTGGACTTGTTATATTTGGACTATTTAGATGTTTTATGGACTTGTTATATATGAACTTGTTTTATTTGGACCAATGATGTATGTTTTATGGACATGTTTTATTTGGACATGTTATATATGGACTAGAGTGACATGTTATGTGGATTAGCTTTTTTTTGGTTGATCGATATATGTACATGTCATAGATTAAATTAGAATATTTGTTTTAGATCTAAGATTTTTTTAATAAGATGGATTGCATGTAAATACTCTACGTGAATAAATATAATGTGAATCAGATAAGTAGAGATAAAATAAGATAACTAGATAACTAGATAACTAGATAATGGATATCATTAATTAATATGTCACATCAAATTATTCAAGTTACATGTCACATCAAATTAATTGTAGAATTTGAATTAAAAAATGAACAAATTAATAAGTATACAAGAATCATAACACATGGTACATCAATAAATGATATTTTTATTTATATATATAACTAGTTCAAGGGCTCCATAGGGAAAGAACTAGTAAGAAAACCCCACTTCTTAGCCCAATTACAATATGATTAAAAATAAAATAAACATTCAATGAAATAATTTAATTTAATGTATACATAATTAAAAAACACTTACACATGTACACATGTGATTTATTAGAGTGTACCATCCGCATATGAGTGTCACACATGTGTAAAGTTGTAGTTGATACCTATTCAAACAAGAAATTAATTAGAACTAACTCCAAATTTGACATAATAATATATTGAACTTGTACATGTCTAATGTCTAATAGAACTAACTATATAAACTTTCAACATAATTAAAAAGCACTCACATGTCTCTAAATCTGATTCAACCTAGTGTACCATCTGCATCCTCTCTTTTTTGTAATGCTTCTATGATTGCCTCATGCTCTTCCATCGAAAGGGTCCATAAGACTTTATTGGCGGGCCTCCCTTTGTATCTTTCTAATTTGATATTCGTTGCCACCACTAAATGAGAATACTACATAATTTTCTTTTCTGATTGGTAGTCCTCAAACATTGGTAACCCATTTCTTCTTGTTAGGTATTTTTGTAGCCATGTACCAACAACCACAACAGACCCAATTGGATACTGAAAACCATCATCATCTACTTGATGACATATCAACTTTTTCTTAGGTTCCACACATCTAGCAAGCCAGTACTCAGTCTGCTCATCATTATCCTCAAGTGCAACAACAACATACACATGCCCTGTAAAAATAATTAGTTTCATATGCATGTATGTAAAAAAACCTACACTTATAAATGTAAATTTGAATAAATAAATACCAGGTTGTATCAGATCTGAAACACGATCATAATCTTCTGATGCAAATGCATGATCTGGGTCTTCACTAGTTGAATCGCTTGGAACTTGTGTCTCAGTAGGTGTTAAGGATCTTTGTTTCCATTCTTCAACCCATTCTGTACTCTCGCATTGTTCCCATTCACCTGCAACACAAAATTGACAAAAACATGCTAGCTCCCTAGTCCATATAGTCCAAGTGTTAGAATCAGAACTTCTAAATGAATGCCATTTTGCTGACCCATTTATTGTATCACACTCATATCTTGAAAGGATATAATTCTCTTCTACTAGCCAGAAGAAATGTTTGATTGTAGAATTCTGATTTGATCCTATAGATAAACTTGTACTACACCATTCAACAATTTCACGTGCGTTTTTAAATTTGGATTTTTCTTCAAACTTGATTTGTTCTCTTGAAAGGGCTCTCTTAACACATGCACCAGCACCATCATATTCTCCTTTCCCGTGTCCAGCTTCAAAAAAACTCCAGATATGTTTGACATTGGTTTTCTTATGTGTCCTACTCAACCAATAAAACATTCTAGCATTCTTGAATTGACCTGTGCAATTATCTGACCATATTAGATGTTGTGTCATTTGAATTTGTCTCTCCTTTAAATTGTCGTAAAATGTCTCCATGCAGTATTGCACAAACTCTGATGAGTGTAGTTTATTATCACTCATATAGAAGTGGTACTCCCTCAAAAAAAATTTATCCTCTTCTGTACTATCAGGTGCATGCCTATAGACAATATGAACAAAAATGGCCACTTGTACTGAATTATAATATTGAGATTGGATCTCATCTTGTGGTGCAAGAGTATAGTTCTCTGCAAAGTCAACTACTGAAAGTAAACTACCCACTGGGAATGTATTCTTGCACATGCGAAATTGTTCATCAAGCCATCTAGCATTATGAGAGTGTTTCACATATTTAGGTATGATCTTACACTTGAATTCGTTCATGAATGCATGAACACTAATGCTTTCATTTATTAGGTCACATCATCTTCCAACCTTTCCATCCTTCAATGGATATTCAACAGTTTTAAATCTTCGCACATCAATCATTTGTTGTCCGAATTTAGTTGTAGGAGTTTCATGAAAACACTCATCTAATAATGCAAGATTGCCACATATATTGCATACACCACAAACACATGCATTGAAAAGAAAATATTGGTCATTATGTGGGTTACAAAACAAACTTGAGATGAACTCCTTTATAACTTGAGGTGGAATTTGGGTACCACATTCCTGTAACATTTCTTTAGTATGCATGGTACCATGTATAGATCGAAATAAATCATAATGGTAATGAAATTGGACATGAGTTTTACAACATGTGACTCTTTCCTTGTTTACCCTTACATACCAAGGTTTACACTATTCAAATGATCTTTGACTTATGCTGATTGATAACACCTTTTCATCTACAAATTTTTTGTATAATTCAGTTTGAGTCATGTCCAAAAGGTGTTTTGGATGTGGTTCACGAATTTTTGAGCCAACTCTTAATTTTAGAACATCCCTGGCATTTGGCGATACTCTTGTATTATCCTTCCAAAATCTTTCAATCAATGTTTTCACTTCACTAGTAAGTTTCATATCAGATCTCGGGAGTCTGCTACTGTAGGTCCATAAGTTGTTAGCTGGATCACTTTCAAAATCAACTCTTCTCTTCACAGCTTTTGCCAAAGTTTTACGATGAATATTAAGATATCCACTTATGTTACTCATCATTCTTTTATCATGGGTTGATTTGTTTACTAAAGCTGTTGTTATTGCTCGTCGTGCCGCATTTCTATCTTTAGAACGACTTTTCTTTCCAATTGTATCAAAGGCACTAGCAATAGTCGAAACAACTTGTTTCAAAGACTCATCCTTTTTTTTTTCTTTCACATTGACTCCTAACCTCTTCATCACTATCTGCATCTTTGTCATTTTCATTAATTGTAACATCAATAGACATTGAAACCCAAATTTCTTGTTATAAAAAAAATATTTGAACAATCTGTTAGCATATGTCCTAATCTGCCTCCATGAAACCAAGCCACGAAGATTGTCTAACACACCACTATTCAATTGAAAAAGATTACCCATTTCATTATCATTTAAACATGTTTCATTTTCAACTGGTGTTTCCATGTCTACATCCACACTCTCAATTTTAGCTATACTTTTATTTTCACCATTAGTTGGGGTTTGATTTTCAGTCATAGGTGGGGTTTCAATTTCTTTTTCAACTGGTGTTTGACTTTCATTTCTTACTGTACTTCCATGAATAAAATCCAAATCATTTATTTCGTAGCCCGCTTGAAAAAATCATGAATTTCATTTTCAGAATATATGCAAGGTTGTGAAGACATTCCAGTACCCAATACTGGGTTAGTAGATGCACCTGGATTTTCTTGATTTGTATTTCCTTCTTCTGGCTCTTCATCCATTACAGTGTTCTCAATGCTCTCTTCCTTTAAAGCTACTATTGAACTCGAAGCTCCAGCATTACTACCCTCTCTAATTCTTGCTCTTCTTTCTCTTTGACGTTTTGCTTCCTTTTCTTTATTTTCTATCCTTTGTCTCTTTCTACGTTGTTTTGATCCCATATTTGGATGAATTTTTAATCCAACAAGTGTCAAATCTAGAACAAGACAAAACCAAGTCTAAATTAATTAAAACATTCTATCTGCGCATGGGTACAGTCGTACAATGATTGAATAATGATTCAATCATTGGACCTCTGTACTTCTGCACCTGTCATTTTCCAATGGATTCATTAGAAATGGGCACCCATTTTTTAACAAAATGGGTGCCCGTATTGTTAACAGTTACTTTTGAAATGGGCACCCATTTTTTTAAATTTCAAATCGGGCACTCGTTTCTAAAAGCTTGGAGCGGGAAAATAGAACTTGCCTCAGTTTTTGGTATGGGATAGGCATGATTTAGGCTTGGTCCCACCAACCCTATGTCTTCACCTCCACAAATTTGACTAAGTTATTTTAACATTAATTTTTTGTCTTCAACGAATTTTTTGAGCGTCTTTCAATTTGAATTTTTTGATGAAACGAAAACCCATTATAGATTTCGTTGTCTTGATTCTATAAATGTAAATTTTTTGACGATATAATAAATTTTACTATTTTTCCTATATTTATCAATAGCAAAAGGTATGAAAATGTGAAACACAGAGGTTTACTAAACTTTTAATAACTTTTTTGTTTTAAGGTTTCTGCAAAAAAAAATTATATGGCATCAATCTACATTCTATTCTTTTCAAGATAAATTTTTTTGTTTTTGAAAAATATGAACATTTCATCAAATTATGGTGGCTGTACACTAGAGGTTTTGAAAATATACTTTATTGTCAATTAAAAATTAATTAAAAAAAATATATACAAAAAAAAAAAAGGAAAAATATACTCATTAATCTATAGTGTCTTAGGTATCTTTCCTAAAAAGGATTAACATGTATTGATTTATTTGTGTCAAAAAAGGGTGGCCATACACGGGTGAGGTATGGTCCTGAAACAGGCATTCTGAAAAAGCGGTTTTTAAATATGCCTACCAAAATTAATTTATGCAAAGTGGGTATTGAAATAAATTACATATTTGAAAAGCTAACTCCGAGTACTATAATTTCTATTAGTGAAGTTTTTTGAGATTCAATCTCTAAGTGCCTCAATTTTTGACATCAATTGACATGAATTTTGAAACATAGGAAAAACACTTCCACTTTTTGCCAAAAATTGGCACCCAACTTCTTGCAGCCACCCTCTAACCAAAACATAGGGTTGGATCTCATAAATTAGTTTTGTTTTCTTTGTGTAATTGACTAGTGTGACTGTGTCCACGTAACAGAGAATAGAAGCTCGACTATCCTTCATCATGGATTAGACCAGAGCATTTACTTTGCATGTAGTTGTTCTTCATGTTTTTATAAGTTGTTTTGTGCTTTGGTTTGAATAGACAGGTTTCTTTTTGGCTTTACAAAATAAATTCTCCTCTGTGACCAATTCATTGGTGTGTTCAGAGTAGAGATTGAATAAATGGCTCTAACATGAATTCCCATGGAAGGAATTGTATGGTCTTCTAGAATGTGTTAGGGAATTGCAGATACTTTGTAAATATGTATTTATATGATAAGGTTTGTAGAGAACAGAGTTTTGTGGTCAAGCCCTAGGCAAGCCAGAGCATGCCTGGTTAGTGTGCTTGACCTTGATCCAGCAAATGGGAGAGGGCTTGGGGATTGAAGGAGTCAATCCAGTTGCAGAAACATGATTATTGGTGATCAAAGACTCAATCCTAAGAAGGAGAGCCTTTTACCAATTTGGAAAGAGGTATAATCATTAAACCCTCACTGAAAACTAGCGAGGCCTAATTAGGCCTAAAAACTAAGCTTGAAAGTAGGAAGGCACTGTACAAAAGACTTGAGAAGCTAAGAAGTTGAGAATCCTTAATAACTTCAAAAAGTGTGTCTGCATATGTGATTTGTTTGACAACTTGTTTGGGAAGTTGTGATGTTACTCCCTGAAATGTGTGTTCGAAGACCTACAAGAACCTAATAGGCTTTAGGTCTAGTGTTTGGAGATCGTCTTGTGGGAGAAGGAAGATGAATGGTGAAACACCTCAAATGTGATCAAAACAATACAAAATGAGCCTTCTATCATATTTGAAACCTAGTAACAAGTATTTGGGTGAGAGGATGAATTCCATGGTTGAATTCATATAAACGAAATTAAGGACAAGATAGAGTTATACTTGTTGGTAGTGAGATCTTGAGGAGAGGAGGAGATTGTCAAGAATCCCTCAATGAATAGGGTTGTGGACCTATTTCAACCATTTATTCAAACTTTGGGCCATCCCCTTCATGCTCTTGGAGTTGCTCGCATGATAGTCGTAGAGGATATTTACCTAGAGGTAGCAGAAGCGTTGGATGTCATTGATCAATAGCTTTCGGGTGATTGTTTGTTGGGTTTTTTCTCGCTGGAGGCGGAAGGGAAAAAGACCAAGATGAAAAAGGCTTGGTCCTTGCACAAATCTGGAGTGAAGGCTTACAACTTAGCAAGCTTCGAAGCATTTTTACAAGCCAACGGGGATCTGTTTCTTGCAGAAATAGGTGCTAGGTTGATAGAGATAGGACAAGGGATAATGTATATTGCCCATTGATCCATTTTTCAGTTATGTGTATGTGGGATCTACTACCTCATTATGCATTTCTTTTTATGCAATAGAAAGGGTACTGCCCCTAGGCAGAAGCTTGATTAAAAAAAAAAAATTATATATTTAATTTTAAAAATAATAATACATGTATATTACAATTTTAAATTTTAAATATATAATCTTAATATGCATAAGATGTATGATAAATAAATACTTTTATAAATTACTTTTAATAAAGAAGATTTGAAAGACATTCAAAAGTATACTTAATAATATTATACTTAATCTATAATAAGATAATATATAATTTAAATAATTATACTCTGAGAAAATGATGTCTACTAAGTTGCGCTTTGCTAAGTTAAACATTCAAGCTGATCCCTCTGACTGTAACCTCTATACTCACATTGTGAAGGCTAGGGAAGATCTTAGACAACTTCAACAAGTCAAAATTAGAGGAGCCAAAATTAGATCTTGTGCTCACTGGCTTCAAAATGGAGACAGAGGGTCTAAATTTTTCTTCAATCTCCTTAAACAAAAGCATGCTAACGAATCTATAGACAAAATCTTTGTTAATAATAAAGAAAATGTGGATAGTGATGGGATTAAAGATGCCTTTTTTGACTTCTATAGTAACTTATTCACCTCCGAAGATACTGAGGAGGCTAAATCCCTTAGACAAAATTATAAATCTCTCATCCCCAATAGAATATCTAGTCAGGATGTTGACCTTCTCAGTAAAGACATAATTACCTTAAAAGAAATAGAAAAAGTTATTAAGTCTCTGAAGAATGACAAGGCTCCTAGGTTTGATGGCTTACCTGTGGAATTTTATAAGGCCAATATGAGCTAGGTCTACAAAGATCTCTATGACATTTATTCTGAAGCTCGTAATAAAGGTACCTTGGGTAGCTTTATCAACATAGGTATCATAAAGCTAATCCCTAAAGATGGGGACAAATCCCTTCTCAAAAATTGGGGCCTATAACTCTCCTTAATGTTTCCTATAAAATCCTTGCTAAAATTCTTGCTCTGAGACTCGAAACCATCCTTCCCAAATTTGTTTGCTCTACTCAAACTGGATTTATTAAAGGTAGATCTATCCTTGAAAACCAGATCAGCAGCTGGGAAGTTATGAGCTGGTCCAAATACTCTAAGAAAAACTTTGCTATATTGCTTTTGGACTTTGAGAAAGCCTACAAACGGATTGAATGAGACTTTATCATTATGATGCTTGAGGCATTTGGCTTTCCTAATACTTATTGTTCCTTGGTTAAAATTTTGTTGAAGGATGCTTCTGCCCAGGTTGATGTTAACGATTCTCTTTCTGCCCCCTTCTCCCTTGGTAGATCCATTAGGCAAGGCTGCCCCCTTGCCCCTGCCCTTTTTGTTATTGCCTCTGATGCCCTCACCTACGTTCTTAGAGACAATTCCATTTCCCTTTCTATTAAAGGCATCATCCTTCTTGATGACTCTGACCTTATTAACAACCAATTTGCTGATGATACCTCTATATTCTTTGAAGTTACCAAAAATAACTTTGAAGCTCTGAATTTGAACAAACTCACCTCCTTCTGCTCTATATCTGGTGCCCGCATTTCCCAAGCTAAATCTATTTGCCTAGGTTGGACTAATCATCCCCCTGATTGGCTTAACAAATTTAATTTTCAATGGGGAGGTCCTCAGAAGATCATTCATTACCTCGGTATTCATTTCTCTATAGAACCCTCCCTTAAGGATATGTGGTTGTAGTTCAAAGATAAGATATATAAAAATCTTAATAAGTGGCATAACAGATCCCTCTCCCTGGCTGGTAGAGTGCAAGTTTTCCCGAAAATTCTCTCCTCCTATAATGTTTACTACTCCTCTGCTTGGATGTTTAATAATTATCAATTTTTGGAAATTCAGAAAGCCATTAGGAACTTCTTATGGTCTGATTGTAAAGGAAAAAAGAAGTATCATGTTGTGAAATGAGATTGGTGTCACACTGATAAGCTCCTTGGGGGTATGGGTTTAAAAGACCTTAAGACTCAAAGGACTACCCTTGCCGCCAAATGGATCTTCCACTCTTTGGAAGGGGATGAACCTTGGAAGGTCCTTGTTAGAAGCAATATTGAGAGGGGGATCCCTCGGAAGGCTAAGTCTTGGAAGAACATCCCCTTTTGTGATATCATTGAGAGCATTTTTCTTGTTATTGTCCAAGGCTTTGTGGTTTTTAAGACTATTTGGAAAGCCTGGGAATATGTTAAACAATACATTCCTAATAGAACCTTCTTTGATCATAAACTTCTATATGGTGAAAGATCCATTTGGTGGAATCTGTACCTTGCAAGAAAATCCCTTACCCTCTCCCAAGGTTGCTTTGCTAAACATTGGAATAATTTGGGCATTTCGCAATTCATTTGTCTCTTTGAGGAGGATAGGCTTATTAGATGGGAAGATCTCAACTCCAAATTCCATATTCCTCCGTCCCAAAAGAAAACTTATAATATGATTGTCAAACCCTGTAAGGACCTTCCCGCAGCCTACCATGTTGATTCTCATAGATTTCTGAAGATCAAATGGTCTGATGGTACTATAGTGGATAAAATTAAAGCTAAAAACATTTACAAAATTATTGATTCTAATACAAACATCATTAGTCATGTTAATAAACTTTGGTACACTAACTTGGATGCTAATTCTTGGAAGAAGCACTTTGATAGACTTTGGAAATCTCATATTGACTCTAAGATAAAATGCTTCAAATGGCTTATGTTGCTCGACAAACTCCCTTTGAGAAAAGATCTTGCTGCTAATGATCTTTGCAGATTTTATGGGCTTCTTGACTCCTATAGACATATTTTGTTTGATTTTTCTTTTGCTAAAAATATATGGCATATGTTTGGTATCACCTATCCTAGTTTTGTGAATATTTTTGAAATTATCACTGGTTATATTGAATGTTTAAAAAAGGATACTAATATTTTCTGGAGAAGGCTATCTTCTAACATTCTTTAGCAGATTTGGAAGTGAAGAAATGAAGAAAGGTATCAAGATCATCCCAGGTCCCTAACTGAGTTTTTTTTGAAAACTCACTTATTTTAAAATCTCCTCGCAGGTGAACGTGAACATGTCAATTGATAGAAAGAAGCTCAAAAGATTCCTCCAAGCTGGGCATTCCACCATGTTCGTCTATGAGATGGAGGATGGTTATGACTGGAGAAGACATATAGACAACTTTGCCAATTTTGAAGAAACTTTGAAGAAGCTCACTCAAGAAGTTAACAAGAATAAAAACGTGATAGATCACCAAATCAGCATGCTGGCCCAAATTCAAGAGAAAAAGAACATTGTTTGGATGGAAGGCCCATGGGGTTGGACTGTTTGGGTTGAGGCTCAGGATGATATTTTGCAATACACTGCTTGTTCTCCTTCTCTAGTTTTATGTTGTGTATTTAATTTTTCTGCTACTCTGATACTCTCGAACTAAGGTTTGGCCTCTCTCAATACTGGTCGATGTTATAATTTTTGATCCCCTTATACTCGATATAAAAAAAAATATTATTATATATTAGGTAAGATTATAAATATTATATAAGTAATATATATAATATTTTTGGGGGGTATAATAAGTACCTATATATAATATTATACGTAATCTTACCCAAAAAAATATTATCTATATTTTAAATAATATTTAAATTATAATTATAATTTTAATTAAACATATAATAACTATAATACAATATAAATTAAATATTTTTATAGAGTACATTTAATATAATATAAATTTAATTGTATTAAATACATTATATATTTATTTTATAATATAGAATAAAATAATATATTTAAATTAAATTAATTTAAATTTAAATTATAGATATATATATATATATATATATATATATATATATATATATATATATATATATATATATATATATATATATATATATATATATATATATATTATATATATATATATATATATAAAATCAATCTTGGTACATATAAAATATAATATCTTTATATCATCTTTAAAAAAAAATATCGCATGGCACATGGTGGCACAATTTTCTATGGGTGCAAATATGTTGCACCATAGCCAATGCCTAGAAGAATTACATGATGTCATTGTGAATAGAGAGACAATGGGCAAGTTGCCACAAGAAACTACATAAAATTATATTGTAATGTTGACATGTTTCATCTATTCCCATGACATTCTTCACACTTCATGACAGAGATCAATTGCAAGCATGGTATTTAAGTTGTGGCTCAGCTCTAATGGAAGCACTATTTTAGATGAATTCATGTAATTTCAATGATCTCAATCATTACAATGGATATTTGTTTGTTGTCTCTTTCAATGAATACCTAGCAATTCCTCTAAACAAGTTCTCCTTGTTTACTTTTCCAATTACAAGTTGCAATGTATGTTTTGAAATTTGTCTATATGAACCAGATAGGGCAGGCATTGATTCCCATGTCCAGAAGTAAAGAAAGAACATGTTTTGAGATAAGTATGTACATACATCTGAATATGAAGAGATTAAGTAAAGAACAACTAAATCATTTATGGCCCAATAAGTGGGAAGGTTGTATTGAATAATTGTAGTATTGATCACAACATGTCTTGTTAATTTAAATATTAATCACCATATTCATCACAACATGTCTTGGTAATTTATATTAATGATAAAAAAATGGTGAACACTCTAGATTGTTAAAAGTTAATTTGATTAATTCTATCTCATTGTAATATGTATCCAATGGAAAAGAAGTTACTAATTCTAGTACTGAGTTTTTCTACTATTTTTTATTGTTTAAATTTTGATTCTTTTACAAGATTAGGAACTATTGTTTAAGAGCACTGACTTTTTTTCGAAGATATTTATTGTTACATGATACTATAAAGTGTGAGAAAGACTTTTACAAAATTAAGAATGTTTCTTAAAGAATAGTGACTTCTTTAATGAGATATACATTATTATGATATTATAAAGTACGATAAAGACTTTTGCAAAATTAAGAACATTTCTTGAAGAACAATGTCTCCTTTTATGAGATATACATTGGTATGATACTATAAAATATGAGAAAGACTTACCCTCAACAATATTAAGTTAAAGTAGTGTTTGAACAATAATTTATACAGGATAAATTAGATGGGAAAACATATATAATCATATTAATTTTGATAAATGCTTAAGAATAGTCTTTATACAAGTTTTAGATATTGTGTTGGTAGAGACATCGAACCAAACAAAGTAGATTTGCAACCAAAGGGTCATTTGAAAGTGATATGAATGTGCTGAAAACTAAATACCAACTTTTCTTAATTATGAAATAACACCCAAAAGTGTGCCTAATAATTTCATTTATATTTTAGAAGAAACAAGGGATATGATTAGGCTGGAAGAAGCAAATACAATCTCCTGTGGGGTATTTTAAGTGAAGGAAATTCAAAGTAAAACATTGAGCTTGGGAATGACTTTTGGCCTTCCAAATTGTTGAGATGAGATTAATGCACCCACAACTTGAATTAACATATTTTCACTAGTATCCAACAATTAGTCATTCTACAAAGAGGTGGTGACGAATCTATGTATAGCTTTGAGAGGGAGCATATTAAGTTTTTTTTATATCCAATCACTACTAGTTCTTAGGAAAGTTACAAGCACAAAAGGTTGACATCTTAAGTTATAAGTTGGGAGGTATTAAGGATTGAATGAGTGCAAGGACTTGATTACTAATATCTTCAGGAGGTGAATTCCCAATTTGAGTTTCTTGAGAGGCTTTACAAGAGAGATGGAGATGGTATTGTTCTATCTTGTTTGTAAAGGATAGACTATGAATGGTACATGGCAATGTGTTCTCCAAAACTATGGGTAGATTAAGATTAGCTCAATAGTTTGGAAGGCCATGACTAGCTCCCACACCTGTTTCTTGGAAATCCTTCCACTAAAAATTTCATACTAAAGGCCTTCATTTCTTTCAATCTAATCATACCCTTTGTCACTTTACAATAAAAAGACAATCAAGCACAATTTTGTGTATTGTTTCATAGTTAATGAAACTTGGCATTTAGTATTGTGGCACCTTCTAGCCACTTTTGGCCAACCCTTGGCTAGGAAATATAAGCTACTTGGTATTAATGTCTCTAACAACCTAGTGTTTGAAGGTTGTATGGGGACTATTCATAAGAATTTATGGATTTTCTATGTTTCTCCTTCTAATTTATCCTCAAGAAGTTTATTTCCAAGCATTCTACTCTAGCATAATGTTGCATAAGTCTTTCTCATGCTTTATATGATTGAAAAATAATATGGATCTTAATAAAGAAGTCATTTCTCTTTAAGAAGAATTTTTGATTTTGTAAAAGAATGAAGAAATTTTGTTAAGGAAATAGAGGAACTCGTGATGAGACTTGAAAATGCCTTCTTCTTTGGATCCATATTGCATAATGATAATAGACCCAATTGAAATAACTTCTAATGTTTCCACAATTCTCATTGTGCTTTAATAATTAAAGCACAATTAGACAAATGAATGTCACTCAATACAAGTCACAGTACATATGTTACTTGTTTGTAAAATTCCACCTTAAATATAACCAACTACCATAATTAAATATGACACTTCCTCTCCAATTTACAAATGGTAGTTGAATTTGCAATATAATTGATCTTCCATTTTGTTCACCAACTTCAATTGTCAATGCTTGAAAATTGTGTTTAGAGGAAGAGTATCAATAGTTGTTATAGTTAACTTCACACACCCATAGGGGAGAGGACCTAGTAGTTGAGCACCCTTACTTCACACTTCTCAAAATCCTACATGTAGATTTCAAATCACTCCCAATTTTTTACAACTTACTTGGCAAGTCGTTTACTTATAACTAAGGTTTTAGGTCCACATCATCAATTATGATGCCACATCAATATGCGTTTTGCCAAAGTGTTCAAAACAACCCAAATAAAAAGTGAGACCAATGGTTGTGCAAAAAGGGTAGTCATATTTGTGCAACTGATGTGACATCACATCATTGGTTGTTTTTTACAACTAAGGGTACATTTCATTCAATTATGAGTAGTTATCATTGTACTAACTACTTTAAAGTCACAACTATTGGTGCAATGTTGTCAAAATAAATTGAACATTAAGTCAACAAGTATGGATATTATATCAATAAGTGTGAGTATCAAATCAACAACTCGAATGCGTTCAAGTACCAAATTCTTTCCCCTAGATCCTTAATGATACATAGATTTTGACCCCTTTTTTGTTGTCTCTACTTAATTGCTTATAGCTATTGTTTTTACTTTTAGGTAGTAACATCACACGATATGGGATTTGATATGTGTGCAAGGGTTAAAAAGTGGTCATTTCGAAGTCTACTTAAAGGTACCCCAATAATCATGTACTACAACCACTTCAAAAATTATCAATGCTTAAGCACAAATGCCCAAGTTATCATGCACTATGGGTACCAATAAAGTCGCACAACTCTTCCAAGTAAAGTCTACAAATTCTAAGTACTAGAATACAAGTGAGCAACTATTAGTATATGTGAAATTTATTAATAGATTTTAAATTTTCTTTTTTTTTAAAAGATTATTAATTGAAAAATTAAATGAACAAGAGTAAACAACAATTGAAACATGAAAGGTTATTAGTTATGTTCCTTTAACATAAGCTTTTTCCAGATTTTCGTGTTCATATTGAGATGGAGGTGCTTATCTCAACTATTTTGTTCTTTTTAGCATGGGCTAAGCCCCTCACAAAAATGTACAAAAGACCAAAAACTTGTGAATTTTTTTTTTCTAGATTTGAGAAAACACAGTGATTTTTTTGCAATTTTTTTAATTGTTTTTCACCACAAAATATGCAGATCATGAAGAACGGATGCTGAAAATTTCGCAAAAATCTACTGTATTTTCAGATATTTCAAATTTGATCAATAATACATTTTGTAGAGAGCTTAAGACATCAGTTCTTTTTGACCTTAGATTCCAAGGTACTTGGCCTGCCTTTTCTGGCTTATATACAGTCTGTATGTACTCTGCAACTTGTTGGGAAAAGTGAACGATGATAAACAAAAATAAATTATTTCTCACAGTTCTCTTTGGATTGCTTTTTATAGAAAGATAAAATAACACGACATCTCTTGTTATGATTGAGATCGTTGAAATGAAGTGAGATGTTCATCCCCTTTCCTTCGAATTTGTGCTGCCAACTTGCAGTCGCTCTCTGTTTGTAAGCCAGTCAAAAAAACAAAAAAAGAGTGAATATTGTCGTGGAAACGTGATAAACATAATCCACTTCCCATTATTACAGATAGGTCATGTCAATATAAAACCAAAGACTCGAAGTCGATATCAAATATCAAAGTTAATCCCATAGCAATTATCGAGTCTTATCAAATCTTATGTTAATCATAATTTTTGCAAGATATTTGGCAAACTCTTATGGCAATTTGTATGTTGGTTGTCTTTTTAGAACAATGAAAGGATGTAATTATATTGGGGCCATCTAATGTAGAGAAAATATTTCTAGTGTATAAATAAGGATTGGTTATCAAGATTCAGATATTATATAGACAGATGGATGACATTAAAATGAGAATGGATAGAAAATATTTGTATTTTTGTACTATAAGAGTAGTAGAAATAAGGGAACATTTTAGCATTGAATGTTCAAGTACAAGGACACCCAAACTAAAAGACTAAACATTACAAAGTTGGTTCTATAATAAGACTTTTTAAATAAAACAAATTTAAAGATTTGGAAGAAGTGTTAACCAAATTAAACAAGAGAAAGAGACTTTGGAAAAATGCTACATATTCTAAGAATCATTGAGTGATTGTAGTGGTTAGTGTAATTGGTGTTTTTATAGATTATTTTGGTTAGATTATTTTGGTTTTATTAAAGTAATTTAAATAGTTTATTTTGTTTCAATGTCTTTAATGCTCTACCAACTTGCTAGCTTGCTTTTGTAAGGCTCATAGTAATGGAAAGATGTGAATGTATCTATCTTTCAAAAAAGAATTTATTGGAAATAACTAGGTTGTATAGACATTGGTAGAACTTTGATTTTTGAGGTACACTGTAATATAATGTGTAAGCATAAATGTAAATTAGAACTTGTTCTTTTATAAAGATGTCATAGTTATGAAGAATCATCATTTAAAATTGTTGTTAGGTCAAATCTATTCCAACTCTTTGAAAATTTAAATCTTGATAATTTACATAATTTGAAAAACATATCATCGTCCTCTCCCTTTTAAATAAAAAAAAATGCATAGAAAAGTTTTACAAAGGAAGAATGCAATTCTTTTAATTCTTATGCAATTTTGAATGTTATTATACAATTGATTAATTGGTGTTTCCCCAATGTTTGTTAAATGATTTTACAATAATAATGGTGATGATATGTTAGAATAATTATATGTTAGACTAATTATATAAGGATAATGATATTAATCTATTAGGACTAGCCTTTATTTGTAATTGATTTCTACTCACAAGATTAAAAATGTTTATAATGAGAACCTAGAGGTTAAGTGAATTTGGAGTTATATGTGAATTTACAAGAAAATTTATAATCTAAGAACTTGCAGGTTTTTAATGAGTTTAGGTATTGACATATATGTATGAGTAATGTAATGGAAAGTTGTTAGCAAGTTTGAATATTTAGAAAGTTATGTTTATTTTTTTGGAATTAAGATGAGTCTCTCAAATATAACTCTTTGATATTAGTAATCATTATAAAAAGTATGATTATCAACGAATAATTATTGAGATCCATCCTTTAAGGGGCAAGAGGTAATTTTTAAGAGAAAATGCATGATACACTAAATAAGCATAAATAAGAGATTAAAGAAAGTTGAACTCCTCCACCCTATGATTTTATAAAGTTTAATTTCAATAATATGTGTTCAATTTGTTTGTTTGATGTCAAAGAGAGTGAATGACTCCTAAATATTTAATAAGGTGTTAAGAAGACACTATACTGATCACACTCTAGTCCAAAAATCAACATCTCTAGACACATGAAGATATTGGATTTTGGTACCATAGTGAGAAAATAAAACAATGCAAAAGGAAAATGGAATTAAGTAGGGTGGTTTGATCTTGATATATTATTCCATGCAAATCTTTTTTGTACCTAAAGGTTTGTCCAAACAAAATTGGGCAGCAATATTTTGTTGGCTAGAAACAAAATAATTTTTTCATTACACAAGAATTTTGCCACTAATTTGATTGCTTCATCTCTAACAAGTATTTTAGGTTGTGTATTTTATAATAATTTTTACAATCTTGTAGATCGCCTAAGGAGGTTTTATGGAAGGAGGGGCTAAGAATCACATTATAAAGTCTATGAGTCTTGTAGTTTATTTTCCACACATGCATAATGAATTAGAATCTAGTTTTGAAGGGAGATTGAGCTTCATAGGGTCTACTCCTATAGTAAAGAGGTCTTGACTAGTCTTTGGGTTCGAGCATATAAATGGTTACATGGAAGTGTAGAGAGTTAAATCTCTCTTAATATTTTGTTTCATCTTTACATCATTCATGATTTAGGAATGATATCCTAGTTGGTGTCCTATTTTTTGTCCCTTTTTATTTGCCCATAGTATATGTTGGGTCAATTTTGTACTTTATATGCTAGTTGTAATTTTATCTCTCTAGTCAATGCTCCTACAAAAATATTGAATAATTGAAAACATTTTCAAGAGTGGAGATATAATAGAAACTGTAATTATCTTATTAAAATAATTATTAACAAAATTATATTTTCATAAATATAATCAAAGTTTTAATCTACATTAAGATTTAAATGTAAATTTTAGTAAATCATCTTTTGATTTATATTTGAATTCATCACATAAAATCTTCTAAAATTTTGATAACTAAAAAATATTTATTATACATAAAAATATCTTAAGGATTTTTAAATTGTAAGTTGACTTTTTTATTTATTTTCGTAGATATATAGTCCAAACTAACAAGTCTTGATGATGGGGCTTGTCTAATTAATAAAATGAGGTTGCAAACTCATCTATTTTGACTAAAATATAGATTTACTCATCGTCATTAAGGCTCATAAGTTACTAAAATAAATTTTGTAAAATCAAAGACATTTAAATAATACATTAATAAATTATAAGTATAGAGATTATAAGTTAAATGTTATTGTATTTTATTTTTTAAAACTATATTATTACCTTGAAGATGATGAATGAATATTTTTCTTTTTTCCACATGATTTTATATATACAATAAGCAAGAAAGATAATTTGATGAAAATGACAGAAAAAAAAGAGGAAGAAGTAGTTTAGCATGATTATGGAGTTTAGTCTTGGAACAAATATATTCTATATCATATTGATATTCAATCTACATATAAATCAACCTATGAATACATATTTGTAGTAAAAGACACTTATATGAACACTTATGAAGTTGTTAATATCAAGTAAAACTAATAAATGTATGATTACTAAATAAAAGAGAGTATTTTATTTTATTTAAAATACGATAATATATTATTATAAATGTTTCATTATATAGTAAAATTATTTACCTTACATTTAGGATCATGCAAGTAAAATTATGTATTAAATTTGACCATTGAGATTGCATATAAACATCTATTTTAATGTGTAAAAAGAATACTATAACAATCACATACAACTCAAACTTAGACTACATGTGATTATTAAGAAATTACTACAATACTTCAAACTATATATTTGACCTATGACACTTAAAAAATGACTACACAAATAAAGAGATAAATGAAAATAATTCTACTTTCTAATTCAACTTTTAAATCTAATTCAGCCACAACTAATGAATTTATTTTTATTTTTAAATACATTTCCACCTTTTATTAACATTATGTAGACAACATATAAGCCTTCAATAATAAATAAATAAATATTTAAAAAATATAAATAACCTCTTCTTAGATTCAAATCAACTTAAGACAAAATTTAAATTCATTTAATGAAATATTGAATATAATAAAATTCAATCCATCTGGAAACAAAAAATCAACCAATATGGTGCAAGTCCATGGATCAACTAATATGAGACAATATCAAATATTTAAAAACTTACAAATTCAATTGCTTAAACAAGTTGTTTTTACACTAATTTTGTTCAAAATTTACTATTATACATTTTCTATATAACATAATTGCTACTCTAGAACTAATTATATATTTACATGTTTAATAACTAATCTCATTAAAATTACTAAAGAGGCTAGCACTTTGTACATTGTTCTGTTAGACTCGCCACTAAATGATGCAGGAGCATCCTGGGTGTAAGAGCAATCTTGCATCACCCAAAAATATTTCTATTTTTGTATTCAATAAGGGCTATCTTGTGCAGAGCTACTATTTATGGAAACTTGCTATTTTTAGTAAGTTGGTCATACAATCTCAGAATGTTCTGATTTTACATGTGGAGGTTCATCTCAGTCATATCAGCCTACCAATAAAGTTTCATGGTTAGATCAGGTCTAGTTTTGAAGATATTGAAGATTTTCGGTATTGGCAGCAGGGTACAAAAACTTTGAACTCAGTTTTGAAGGCTTTAGAGGTCCCGGATGAGGTCAAAAATTTGGGTGACAAGCGCTTGTGCGAGTCAAGCCCATAGAGCGCTTCGTAGCCTTTCTGAAATGGGGTTATAATAGTCAATCGGGTCAACTGGTGATGACTTATGGTCTCCGAAAGTTGGGCCACCTAAAATGGTAGATAATAATTTTCCTTCAAAATTCCTGTTCGGGTTTCAAAAGTTATTTTGAGTCGACTTTGATGTAATAAATTGAAAAATAAAATAATTCTAAGTTTGGTCGGCCCTAAGGGCTAAATTTCTGGAACCTTCTTGGGCGGTGGAAAATGCCTATATAAAGAAGGCCCATAGTGTTGTCTAGGACAGTTCTAGTAGTAGATCTGGGTAATGATTCGAGGCTTTGTCCTACAGAATATTGTAAGGGAATGCCCATGTGGCTTTGCATATTGTAATTTTGAAAGTTTGTAATTCCACATTTGTGGAGATAATAAGAAGCCAATTTTTTGTTCTTGCATATTGTTGTTGTTTCTCTATTTTTGTTATGTGTTTATGGTATTAAGGGGAGCGCCCTTCATCAAGTGGTATTAGAGTAGGAGTTCCTGAGTGTGTAAACAGATCACCGATTGTGAGGCAGTTTGCACTAGGACCGTGGGTTAGGGTTTCTGTGTAAACAGATCGCTGATTGTGCGAAAGTTTATGCCAGGACCATGGTTAGGGTTTCAATGAGAATCATGAAAATGCCTCCACAAAGGGAACGTGGTAAAAGAGCTGGTGTTGTAACACCTGAGGTTAGAGCGCTCCAAAGACAAGTGTGAGTATTGCAAGAGGAGATTCATAAAGGAATGAATCTTAATGTCAAAGACAAAAGCGAGGATGAAGCTAAAGAAGAAGATTAAGAAGGAGAAGTTGAAGTTGTGAACTAGGAGGAAGAAAGACTTTTCTGAGCCATTTCCAAGATTAGGAAAAGACCTAAGATTGAGGTTCTTGCATTTTCAGGAAATCTGAACCCAGAGGAGTTGATCAACTGGATCAATGAATGTGAAGAATATTTTGAGTATGAAGATATTGAGGATCCTGATAGGGTCAAATTCGTGAAGGCCAGACTAAAAGGTCATGCGAAGATCTGGTGGCAAGAGATTCAATTGGAGTGAAATAGAAGAGGGAAAGATAAAATCACAAGATGAGATCGAATGGTAGATAAATTGAAGTGGTAGTTCATTCCTATTGATTATGAGCTTGACCTACTGAAGAAGATGCAAAGTTTGAAGCAAGCAGGAAGATCTGTTCAGGAGTATACAAAGGAGTTCTATCGAATCCTCATCAGAACAGGCCATGTGGAAGCGGATAAGGAGAAAGTTGCCCATTACCTTAATGGGTTGAGGTCGAGCATTCAGGAAGAGTTGAATCCGGTTCGAATGAACAGTATTGAAGAGGCATACCAGTTTGCCCTAAAAGTAGAGGAAAAATTAAACAAGAAGTTTAAGAGCAGGCAAAATGGAAGAGGTCACGGTGGACAATCTGGTGGACGGTCCTATGGAGGCTGAAATGAAGATCCGAAAAAGAAGGATGAGGCCAGTAGCAGTCAAAATCAGAGAGGAAACAATTCCAATCATTTCCAAGATCAGAACAATAGAGATCAGAGAGGAAGAGGAAGAGGACAAGGTTCAAGAAGAGGAGGCTTCCATGGAATAGGTTTTCACTGTGGAGAAGAAGGTCATAGGGCATTTGAATGTCCTCAATGCCAAGGAAGGATGGATAGGAGTAATGATGGCCAAGCCAGAGTTGCACATGTAGATGAAGATGTCAGATCATCAAATTCTGAAGATGTTGAAAGAGGAGAAACGCTGATTAACAGAAGAGTCTTGTTGAGTGGTGAGAATGAACCTGAGCAAAGGAGGAGCCTGTTTCACACTAGATACAAGTGTGAGGGTAAATGTTGTGATGTGATTATTGATAGTGGAAGCACTGACAATTTGGTGTCAGAAGAGATGGTGACAAAGTTGAAGCTCAAGAGACAGAAACACCCACATCCATATCAGATTGCCTGGGTGCAGGATGACCACAAGGTCATGGTCAGTGAATAGTGGCTAGTAAAGTTCAAGATTGGTGGGTACCAAGATGAGGTACTATGTGATATCATATCTATGGATGCATGTCATATGTTGTTGGGTAGACCATGGCAATTTGACAGATGTGTTGTACATAATGGTCGTGCAAATACCTATTCCTTGACAAAGGATGGAGTGCGACATAAGCTAAAGCCATTGAAGGAGACCAAAGAAAAGGTATGTGGTAATGCAAGAATAACTTTTGTTGATGGAAGAAAATTCCTAGATGGTATGAGGCATGAGCATGTGTGTTTTGCTTTAATTCCAAAAGCTGGTAAAGAGGAAGTAGAGGATGTACATGTAGAGGTTGCAGATTTGTTGAATGAGTTTCAAGATATTATATCTAATAATGTACCTAATGGGTTACCACTGGTAAGGAAGATCAGTCATCAAATGGATTTGATTCCAGGAGCCAGTTTTCTAAACAAGGCAGCACACAGAATGACACCAGTAGAAAGTGAAGAGTTGAATAGACAAGTACATGATTTGTTACAGAAAGGGTTGATTCGAGAGAGCCTGAGTCCATGTGCTCTACCAATGGTATTAGCACCAAAGAAGAATGGAGAATGGAGGATGTGTATAGACTCTAGGGCAATAAACAAGATCATAATCAAGTACAAGTTTCCATTGCCACAAATGGATGATATTATGGACTGTTTGAGTGGAGCTGTGTATTTTTCAAAGATAGATCTGACGAGTGGATATCACCAGATTCGGATCAGAGAAGGAGATGAATGGAAGACTACCTTCAAGACAAAGGAAGAATTGTATGAGTGGTTAGTCATGCCTTTTGGGCTAACCAATGCACCGAGCACTTTCATGCGGCTCATGAACGAGGTTCTGAAAGAATTTCTGGGTAAGTTTTTCATTGTTTACCTAGATGATATTTTGATCTTTAGCAAGACATTGGAGGAACATATGATGCATATTCATATGGTGTTTGAGAAGCTGAGAGATGAGAAATTGTTGATTAATTTGAAGAAGTGCAGTTTTGTGAAGAAGGAATTAGTGTATTTGGGATTTGTAGTTTCAGCAGAAGGTCTGAAAATGGATCCAGAGAAAGTACAGGCTATCTTTGAATGGCCTACTCCAAGGAGTGCTATTGAGGTAAGATCTTTTCATGGTTTGGCTAGTTTTTACAAAAAGTTTATCAGAAATTTTAGTAGTATTTGTGGACCCTTGACTGAAACAATGAGAGGGGATAGAAAAGAGTTCAAGTGGACCAATGGGGCAGATACGAGTTTTAAATTGTTGAAACAAAAATTTACAGAACAACCTATTTTAGCACTTCCTAATTTTAATAAGGTGTTTCAAGTAGACTGTGATGCTAGTGGTACTGCAATAGGAGCTGTTATGAGTCAAGAAGGTAAACCTATTGCTTATTTTAGTGAGAAGTTGAATGATGCCAAGAGGAAATATTTTATTTATGATCATGAATTTTATGCTATAGTTCAAGCATTGAAGAAGTGGAGACACTATCTGCTTCCTAAGGAGTTTGTTTTGTATACTGATCATCAAGCTTTGCAATATTTGAATAGTCAAGGAAAGTTGAATCAAAGGCATTTGAACTGGGTTGAGTTTTTGCAGAGTTATACATTTGTTTTGAAACATAGGAGTGGAAAGTCTAACAGGGTTGCAGATGCTCTTAGAAGAAGGTAACTATTGCTGACAAAGATGCAGATTGAAGTGGTTGGGTTCAAGGAACTCAAGAATTTGTATCCAGAGGATCCTGATTTTGGTGAAGCTTGGAAAGGTTGTATAGAACCTATTACTCTAGACAGGACAAAGTGGCTGGATTTCATCATTCAAGATGATATGCTATTCAGAGAGAGTCAATTGTGCATTCCAAGAAGTTCTATGAGGGAGAATCTCATCAAGGAGAAGCATAGCGAAGGATTGGCTGGACATTTTGGTTGTGATAAAACCCTTGCTTTGGTTAGTGAGAATTATTATTAGCCACAATTGCAGCAAGATGTCAAGAAGTTTGTACAAAGTTGCAAAGTATGTTAGATGGCGAAAGGAGTGAAGTAGAATATAGGGTTGTATCAGCCATTACCTGTACCAGAGAAGCCTTGGGAGGATATCAGTATGGACTTTGTTCTTGGTTTACCAAGGACACAATGGGGACATGATTCAATTTTTGTGCTGGTTGACAGATTTTCAAAGATGACAGATTTTATTCCCTGCAAGAAGACTAATGATGTTGTTCATGTAGCAGAATTATTTTTTTAGAAAAGTGGTGAGACTACATGGTTTGCCAAAGAGTATAGTTTCAGATAGGGACACTAAGTTTGTTGGATATTTTTGGCATACATCATGGAAGAAGTTGAAGATATATTTGAAGTTCAATTCATCACATCATCCATAGACTGATGGACAGACATAGGTGGTGAATAGGAGTTTGGGGAATTTGCTGAGATGTTTGGTTGGAGATAAGCCAACAGGATGGGATTTGATTTTACTATAGGCAGAATTTGCATACAATAATTCTGTCAATAGGAGCACTGGTAAATCACCATTCTAGATTGTATATGGGAGTAGTCCCAGAAATGCATATAAGTTGAGAAAGATAGATAAAGGAGAAATAAGCAGTGCTGAAGCTAAGGATTTTGTAGAACATTTGAAGAACATCCATGAGGAGGTAAGGAATCACATTACCAAGATGAATGCATAGTATAAGGCTAAGGTAGATGAGAAAAGGAGGCATAAGGAATTTCAGGTTGGAGATGAAGTCATGGTTCATTTGCGGAAGGAGCAATTTCTGGTTGGTACATATAACAAGCTGAAAATGAAGAAGTTTGGGCCATGTAAGATATTGAAGAAGCATGATTCAGGAAATGCATATGAGGTCGAGTTGCCTACTGAGTTGAATATTTCACTAGTATTTAATGTTTCAGATCTGACAGAGTATTATGAAGGAGGTGTTGCAGATGAGGTTACAGCAACATAGTGGAGTATTCCAGCAACTAGTTCAGATATCAAGGAGATTGAAGACATACTGCATAGTTGTGCTGGCAGAAGCAAAAGGAACAGGACATATGAAGAGTATTTGGTCAAATGGAAAGGATGACCTGTTGAAGATTCATCATGGCTAACAAAGGAGGAGGTTAACCATCTTGGTTTTCCTTTGCACACCTGAGTCGTGATAGGGTCACTTCTCAAATTACCCTGGGTGTCTGATGTAGGAGCATCTTGCATGTAAGAGCAATCTTGCATCACCCAAAAATATTTTTGTTTTTGTATTCAATAAGGGCTATCTTGTGTAGAGCTATTATTTATGGAAACTTGTTGTTTTTAGTAAGTTGGTCATACAATCTTAGAATGTTCTAATTTTACATGTGGAGGTTCATCTCAGTCATATCAGCCTGCCAGTAAAGTTTCATGGTTATATCAGGTCTAGTTTTGAAGATATTGAAGATTTTCGGTATTGGCAGCAGGGTTCAGAAACTTTGAACTCAGTTTTGAAGGCTTTAGAAGTCCTAGATGAGGTCAAAAATTTGGATGATAGGTGCTTGCATGAGTCAGGCCTTTAGAGTGCTTCATGGCCTTTCTAAAATGGGGTTATAATAGTCAATCGGGTCAACTGGTGATGACTTATGGTCTCCGAAAGTCGGGCCACCTGAAATGGCAGAAAATAATTTTCCTTCAAAATTCTTGTTCGGGTTTCAAAAGTTATTTTGAGCTGACTTTGATGTAATAAATTGAAAAAAAAAAAAATTCTAAGTTTGGTCGGCCCTAAGGGCTAAATTTCTGGAACCTTCTCGGGTAGTGGAAAATGCCTATATAAAGAAGGCTCATAGTGTTGTCTAGGATAGTTCTGGTAGTAGATCTGGGTAATGATTCGAGGTTTTGTCCTACATAATATTGTAAGGGAATGCCCATGTGGCTTTGCATATTGTAATTTTGAAAGTTTGTAATTCCACATTTGTGGAGATAATAAGAAGCCAATTTTCTGTTCTTGCATATTGTTGTTGTTTCTCTATTTCTATTATGTGTTTGTGGTATTAAGGGGAGCACCCTTCATCACTAAACCTACTAGAAAGGGAAAAAATTTAAAGGAAGGCTCTTCCTTTGGTGGTTCAAAGAAAACTGGGAGGAACGATGTGGAGGAGGAAACCTTAGAGAAGGATGCCCCTTTAGACAATGCCATTAGCTTGTCCCATGTATCTGAAAGCCTAAAAAATGAACTTGTTCAACCCACCCCTGAACCTGAAACTAGGGCCAATTCTCCCTACCATACTCATGGCAAGGAAAAAAATTATTATGGAGGAGGAATGTAGTGTGAAAGGGGATGTTGGAGGTGAGACTAAAACAATTAAGAAAAATATGGTTGACTTTGATACGAGGTTGCAAGGGATTGTTCATGCTATCGCAAGTATAGATAAAAGATTGTAGGAGATCACCCATTTTGCACTCAAAGTTATGCATAGTTCAGCGAGCACTCTTTGTTTTTAGCAATAGAAGGTGCATGAAGGCAAGGCTGGCGAGGAGGACTATTTCAAGGAAATCTTCAAGTTCCTGACTGGAGATTGGGCTCGGATGCTGTTGTCCAAGCCTATAAATCGAAAGAAGAACTGAAATGTTGGTTTTTGGTTTTTATAGTTTTTGGTTTTCAACTACCTAGTTAGCCCTTTATTTTATGAAGATTGTTAGTGCAATTTTAATTTTATCACTAAAGACTCTATTTGGTATAGCCCTGCGTGGCTCATTTTGAATACTTTTATTACTCTATATACTTGTGATGGTATAGTTAGTATTGTTTCGACTACTACTTATATTGTGATGGTTAGACTCTATTTAGGTTTTGATAGAGGGAAGTTATGGTGTCTATGTCTTTTATTTATTGCTACTAATGTGTTGATAATGGAACTATCTGCTGACAATGCCCCTTGGGATTTGTATCATGGGAAAACACCCTTATTTTTGTTACTTATAATATCAAAACTAATATCATTAATATCTTATAACTAATCTATTGAGCTTGTTTGTTTACATAATATCTTGTTTGTTCACTTTAAATTTCATATAACACACTTTTAATAGTCATCCAAAATCCACATTTAAAAACTATGAATTAGTGTACTTTTTATCATCAATATTTTAGATCACATTTAATATATCACTATTAAGATTAGAAAATGTGACCAATAGAATAAAAAAAGTTAACCGAATGCAAATTGAAGATAAGTTCAAGAGGACAAGGAATTAGATAAGAAAAATCTAGATTTTAAAGAAATATAATGGGAACAAAGACTAAAATATTAAAAGATAATATAAATATATAATAATAATAATAAAGAAATAAAAGTGATGAATATAATATAATTATCTATAGATGATAGAATTAATAAAAATAATAATTTGAGACACATAATAATAAGGATAATAAGAAAAGAAGAATGTAAAATGAAAATGTTCAATAATATTAAAGATAAAAAAAATCATGATTGGTAGAACGAAAGAGGAGAAAGGATAAGAATAAAAAATGGAGCTCCTTAATTTCAAAATTTGATAGTAAAGTTTGATAGAGAGGGGAGGTGAAATAAGAATATGGATTTCAAGAGGGTGTGTTATGATTATAAGAGAAGATTAAAATCTAACCTTATTTTAATTGAGGCTATATGGATTCATATTGCTTTTTATTATTTATTTCAACTTTCACTAATTATTTTCTTTAGTTAGAGCTTGAGTGGCCTCCAAACAAAAATGATGTTTAGCATTGATGCATTTTTTATGAGGATGGATTTTCTAAGGTGATCATGTTGAATGTTAGCACTATGTTCTTTGATCGCCATACTAATGGAATGTTATATTTTACTAATTTAAGGTGTTTATAAAAGAGCTAAATATTATAGACCATTGAATTATGTAGTGATCTTTAAGGTATTTGGTGGAAGGGATAATACTTCTCACTGCAGAGTGGGGCTTCAAAGAATAAAAAAAAAATTAAATCTTGTTGAATATGCCCTCAACATAAGGAAGGGTAACAACATGGGCATTCAGTTGGATTTTATCATTTTTATATAAATTATTTCATTTTATTTCAATTGATCACTCTATACATGTGTTTTTATCATGCTTGGTTAATTTAAAGTTCAATGCATTCATGGGCCCACTCTATCCCTTGTAATATCTAATGTTTTCATGAAGAATTTCAAAGAGATAACACTTTGAAATTCCTTCTCTCTTAGACTAAGATGCTGGAATTGATACATAGACAATACTAACATGTGTTTATTATATTTTTCTAAATAAGTTAGAAGATTCTCATTCACATGAAAAAATAATTTAGAGAGTATCATATGATTCTTCTTCTTAGAAATGATATCAAATATTTTATCCAGCAAGTTTATAGAAAATCCATACACACCCCTTTACTTTCACATCTTCCCATCGTCATCCTACCAAAATTGGTTTTATAAAAAACTCTAGCCACTAGAGCCTTTAAAATTTATGATAAAGAATTAATTGAGCAAAAAATTTCTCAAGTGACTATTAGTTTTTGAAATTGAATGGGTATAAAGAAAAATACATATGTACTTATCTTGAGCCACTCAACACTTACCCATTTGTCTCCCACTTTCTCTCGAGCCTTGCTCACACATGTGTGAGATTTCTTGAGCCTCTCAACTCTTACACTTGTACCTAACTTAGCATTTATTGTCCCACTCCTCAAGGTTACTCACACATGTGTGAGCAACTCATCCCTTTTGAATGGTCAACTCTCTTTTCTATTTGGCATCCACCTCATTGCCACCTCATTGATCCTCTACAATCTTGACCCTTCATCAAATTTTGAATCTCAACTGTCTAATTCTCTCAAAATCCTATAAATTGAGAGCCTTCTCCTCATTCCAAACATCATATTTTCATGTATTGGCATGTTGCAGGAGGATTTGTGAGAAACCACATGCCTTCTACAACAACATCATCCATACTTTGTTATTTTTTAGGTTTGCATGTTATTGTTTTGAGCAGGTTAATATTCTCTCTTATTTCTATTCTTCACATTTACATGCTTTCCATATCATTTGAGGTGTGTGTGATCATGTAGGAATAAGTTTAGTTTCTTATACTTGTTCTTTATTTACATTTTTACATACTATATTTTGGCACACCCAGTAGGACCCACTTCATGAGTCATGTTTCATACTAACCTTCTAATGTATTTTCTTTGAGTGTTTTTATGAGTTTTGAGCTTGTAGGTTAAAAGAACATTTGGAGGTCAAGTTTACAAGGAGTTCAAAATCACAAAAATAGCCTCACGAACGTGTTTGGGGCAGCCAAGAGAAGGTTTTTGCTATATAACTTCTTATATTTTGTTCATTTTACTTTTTCAAGTAGTAGGAATATATATGTTGAATACATCTCTTGTTTTATTTGTATATCTTTAGAAATATTTAAGGTATATTAGTTTATATCCCCCTTCCCCCCCAAAAAAATTACCCATACATACATACATACATACATACATACATACATACATACATATATGTATGTATATATATATATATTATGTATATGTGTATATATATATATGTATATCTATACATATATATATGTGTGTTTAAAAAAATAAAAAAAACTCATATTTACATATATTATTAATATATATAATTCATATATATGTATATTTAATATAAAAAATCAATAACCAAAGAATTTTTTTTAAAAAAAATGAAAAAAAACAATAGTCCATAGACTGTGTAAGCGCAGTCCACAGGAAGACTCTATCTACACAACCCACAGGTTGTGTAGACATAGTCCATGAGATTGTGTTCCATAGTCTATGCGGACTGTGTGAACACAGTCACACAAATTGTGTCCATGTGCACTCTTGTTCCAAAACAAATCTAATTTTTTTTTTTAAATTTAAAAAAAAAAATTCAAATCAACGTCTTTTTAATTATTATTATTATTTTATTTTTCAATAAGATTTTAAATTTAGTTTTTATTTTCTTTCTTTTTGTAGGAATTTAGCCCCTAATCATATGGGTGACCTAGGGCTCGACTAAGAACTTAACCCCTATCTCTTAGCCTGTAGTCATGTGGTGATACTCCTAAGAGTTATTTTGTTGTCATTAGTTATGAGGAAGTCATAATGTTTGTCAAAGTCATTCGGTAAAGAAGGAAAGACAAGTCGGTAAAGGAAATTAAGGAACATGAAATTTCAGTAAAGGCAAAGCAAGTTTAGTCATTGAGCACCAAGTTGTACCAAGCTACAACATCAACCAAACCGAGAAGATGAGATAGTTACCAAACAAGAGGAAAATGTTTTATCGAGCAAGACAAACCGACACAAGGAGAATCTCTAGATTCATTGAACTTGGACACTGAATAGAAAATAGTTTACAAATATCGAGGAGATTGTATTAAAGAGCATTGGAGATTTAAACATGTGGATTATGCATGATTACAAGGTGAGATCTGCCAATGAGAATAAAGTATGATATATGCATTGTAGGAGTAACCAATGCTAGCACCGCTTGAAGAAATGATTCTAGAACATTTCCACCACTTCTAGAATTGTATATAAATGGATCAGAATGTGAAGATCAATATGCATGCATGAGAGAAGATTGCATGTGCGAAGCAGAGATTGCAGAGAAGTTGATGAACAAAGAAGCCACTAACTAATAGAGAAGTGCAGAGAATAGAGTAAATATGATTCAGAATTGAATCTACCGAGCACTAAATTGATATTGTGAGTAGTACATAGTATGAGATAATTAGTTGAGTATAAAGAGTCTAGTATGCTAGTTTATTAGACAAGTTTGTGTTACTAATTAAAGAGTAATCAGAGTTGCAAAGTATCTTAACCGAGAAGATCCTAATAGATCTTATATTGTAAATCCTTTAACCAGGTACACTTAGATTAGAATTGTAAAATCCTCTTACAAGGTAGACTTAATAGGTCTTAAGACTCTTAACTGGGTTAATACTCTTAACAAGGTAAGCGATCAAAAATAGCTAAAAATGTAGCTCTAACCGAGTAAACTTTTTATTGTAGTAGTGAAGTTTTGTGGGTGTCATCCCCACCATGGTTTTTATCCTCGAACAAGGATTTCTGTGATACCAAAATGAATGTGTTATGAGTTATGTGTTTATGTTTTATATGTTTTATCAGATGCATGCAAAAGCTATGGAATCATTAAATGGTTAATAAAGAAATTTTAAATAGTTTAAAAGTGTTTTAGAGTACTGATTCACCCCTCCCCTCTCAGTACTTACCTTTCCATACCTAGTCCAACAATTGGTATCAGAGCCTAGTATCTTATTAAGAAGTTTAATCACTTGAGAGGAAAGATCTAGAAAGATAGAAAGTTACAAGTATGAAAGGGTGATTGATAACATGAACATGGAAGTGAAGATGGCTAATGAGAAAATTGATGAATTGAGAAGAAAACTGAAGCACTCACTTAACAAGAGAAAGGAGTTATCACAACAATTGAAAGATACACAAGATTAGGTTGAAGAACTTGAAGAACAATCAGAGGGAAGAATGTCTGATGAATCTGATGCTATAGTATCACAACTATCTAAAAAGAACAAGAACCTAGTTGATCGGGTGAAATCACTAAAAAGAGAACAAGAAACTCAATTGGTAAGGATATATGAAATCCTAAAACAAAAAGGAAAATTTGAAGATGAAAAAAGAATAGTTGAAGAAGAGAGAAGAGAAATAAATACAAGACTAGATGAGATAGACAGGGAAATACTGAGGTTGACACAAATTCACTACAACTTCACAGTCCAATTAGTCGGTGCAAATAAGGAAGTTACAAGGAAAGTTGGAGAGATTGTTGACTCGAGATCTAAGAATGAACATCTAAATAATGAACTAAAAACTAAGAAGGATGCTAATGAAGTCTTGAAAATAAATGAAGAAGCATTGAAAATTTTGGATGAACAACTAAGAAGTCAGAGAAAACCAAGAGATGCTACTGGAATGGGTCCCTAACCGATAGAATGTTGCATACAACTGACAAGAACCAACTATAGCATGGGGCTATAATACAAGAACCACTTACAGTACATCTGGAATATTTGGTCACATTGTTGTAAATTACTTTAGGATGCATGATATGAACAATAGAAAATCATGGAGAAACTCTAGAATGGCTTGTTTCCACTATTACAAGGTCGGTCACCTAGCCAAAGACTGTAAGTACTGAGGTAAATCCCCAACTAAGGAACAATTGAGTGAAAAGAAACAAGTAAATATTGATGAGATAAGAGATCAGATGAATAAGACTTGGAGAAGGAAGTCTCAAGATGATGGAACTAAACTTGGAACAACTGATGGAACCACATCCACTAGATCAGGTGCACCTATATTCACTTAATCGGTCAAAGGTATGTGTAGGAGCTGATAGTTCCTAAATTCTATCTTAAATCAGTTCCTAGAATTAGTGCAAAGATCCATACTAGCATACTAAGATGCATTTGGATATCAGTTGTGAAGTTAACATTTCATAAGTTTGATCAGTAAAGTGTATAAGTTATTTTGTTGCATTCAATGAAAGAAAGTGTATTTCGGTTATCAGTGAAATAGAGTAGGTAAGAAGCATTTAATGAAAAATTTATAGTCATTGGAAGCCCTAACCTAGGAAAAAATATAAATAGAGGTTGTGCTATTTCATTTCTACCTTACACTTTTGCAAGCATTTGACAGAGAAACGACTACCGAGAGATTCCAAGCGATCTTTTGAGAATTCCAAGCATTTGTTAAGCATATTCAAGGTATTTATAGTGTTTACCGAGCTATGTTCACAAATTCAAAGTTCCTATTTAATTGAAACCCTACTTGTTTGAAGAATATATTTGAGATCAATGGCACCAAAAGTTCAAAAACTAGTCATTATTGAGAAGATTGACCCTGTTAATCCTAAGTACAAATTGTCTCCCGTCGTTACTACCGAAGTTGATAAAAATGGATTCCTATTGTCGACTCCACCAAGGGTTATACTCATTGAACACATTTTCACCTTCATTCACTGTAAAATTGAAGATATATGCCAAGCTGAAATTGACACATCATATAGGAATCTGTGCATCAATGGAAAACTGAAAGACAACAACACACACCTGGAAACCAAGGGTGTGGTCCATGCTATGCATGTGCCAATAGTTTTAGAGAATGACTGGATAAGGATGGTACTAATTTGAGTGCATGATCAGTTAATGTGGCTCGATGCACCAGTAAAGATCACCAAGGATGTTTTGCACATGGTCACAGGATTTCCAGTCGGTGATAAACCAAGGGAATATAAGAAAATAGTCAAAAATAAGATATGTGAGCTTACTCAAGCCAAATAGGATGGAAGAGGTTTGAATTTATCTATTTTTCATGACCTTGAGTTAAGATTTGCAAGTAATATTATAACTTACAGAATCTTTCAGTCATCTCGAGTGGATAGTGTACCCTATGGAGTAGTTGACATTGCACATAAAATTGTTAAGAAGGATATGAAGATAGAATTATGTGAGATGTTTTTGAAACAATTGGATGAAAATATGAATACTATAAGGAAGGAAAAGTCAAACACATTGAAGTTTGGACCACATTTGTAGAGCCAAGAACCATGTGGCTTCCACCTATGGGATATGAGATGAACATTGATGTTACCTCTATTCAAATTAAAGGACTTTTAGAGAAACCGTTTGACAGAAGGGCAACTTGGTATGGAAAATTTGAAGAAGTTAAAGAGAAAATCAAACTAGGTATCTTGATACCTAAGGAAATTAGAAAAACTAGCGGGATGATTAATACTTTGTCTGAGAATCTAGGCATTGATATTGAAGAAGAAGTTGCAAAACCATCAAAAGTAAAGGGGAAGAAATTAAGAATGAGGAAAGAGACCCCCAGCTCAATCGGTGTTAGACCATCAACAAGGTCTTCCTCCATGCCGAGATAGAAGAAGAAAGAAGAGGTAGAAACAAAAAAGACCAAAACTTACATCAGAGAAAAGAAGGCTACTAGGAAGCCTACAAGAAAATTAAAGCTACAACAAGAGAGTGAGACTGAGTTTGAGGACATATCACAATTCAAGGTTATATAGAATCCATCAACAAAAGTAAAAATCCTTGATAAATCCATTACAACACTAAAGAAATATGGATGGTATTTGGGTTTAAAGTATTTGAAATATGAGAAGAGAAATGATGAAGAGAAAAATAAAATAGAAGATGTTATTGTGTTCAACCTACAAAAGTTTAGAACCACATTAGTTGAGGTTGTAGTGAATATCACAAAATTGATGCTAGATGGAAGCATGATCTAGCAGCTAAGAAGGAAATGAGAGAGAGGTCACTAGGATTCATAGTCCCGGACCTAACCAAGAGAGGAATAAAAGACACATTGCTAGAATATTCAAACATATTTTGAGTAAAAATCGTAGCACTAAGTATCATGGTGGTAAGTTAGAAGAAGTGTAGAATGATATTGATGATCTTTGGAGAAAGATCTTCTCTATTGATCCACTGACTGTTGAAGAGGTCAAAGATCAAACAGGAAAGTCAAAACCAATTTACTTGACAATAAATAAAGAAGAAGTTATAATTGAGGATATAACAGATCAAGACCCTGATGAGACTATAAAAGATGGTGAAGACATCATGGCAACTGAGGCCAAGAAAACATAGGAAATGGACATTGATGATTATGTAGTAGGCAAGAATGATGGCAGAAGATCCTATAATTGAGAAGTTATTTAATTTTCCTAAGATTGAAGAGTAATCTTAGAAGAAACAAAAGATGTACCAATTGAGACTGAGACCCCTACCGAGCCAGCACAGGAGATTGCAACAAAGGATACCGAGGTAACCATAGAGACCGAGACTGCACAAGGTTGGAATCAAGAGTTGGTAACTCCTACTAAAACTGTAGAACAACAGAAGGAACCATAAAATAATAAGTAAAGGCCACATATGAGAAAAAGAAATAAAAATAAGACAAGACTAAGGATACAACTGCACAGTCTGATGCAAAGAAGGCATCTATTTCTAAAGAAAAATCTAAAAAGAGGATGTATGAAAAAGAGGTTGATGTAAGACAACCTATTGTTATTCCTACGATTGATATTTAAACCATGAGTCCAAAGGAACTCTCAGATTTTGGAGATCTACTAAAGAGAAGACTGCACAAGACAAACTGATTGCCAAGAAGCAAAAAATTTATGTTTTGGAGCAAGTCAAAGGAATATTGAATGAGATTGTACCTAAGGCTAACATTAATGAAAAAGGAGATATATAGTCAATTGAGAGAACTGGTAAATCAAGTAAACCAACATGGTATTGATACAACCGAATATATGATGCAAGTACACAAGAAGAACATGGAGACAAAGTGATTAAAGAAATCCTTCAAACAGTTGCACTAGATAAGGTAACACTTTTTGAGTTAATTAAGAATATTGGAGAATGAGCTACAAATAATTCTTTCATTATTTCAACAAATTTGTTTAATTTCAAATTTTACCAAGAAGATCAAAGAGAAAGATGATAATGTGGAAAAGTAGCTCATCGAGCAATTATCAAAAGTTTCCACCGAGCCTAATTCTATCAAGGAATATTATGAAAGCCTAAAGAACTTAACAAGAGTGCAATATTAGCTAAGAAAAGAGGAGAATTAGATCAGGATGGATCTTATGGAACTCCAAACAATTTTGAATCCACATATTGAATCATTACAAAAATAGGTACATAACACCAAAGACTTAGTCAACACACCGGATGTTAGTGTTATGGATAGCATGGTGAGTTTGACTACTAACTTAAGTGAGAAAATCAGAGTGTTTCAGACACTAAAGGATACATGGAAGACATTACTGAAGGATTCTCAGGATAGGTATAAATCTATTTTTAACAAGATTCCCACACTAGATAAGAAGTAAGTTATTATTTTGGCATTTTTGTTAAAAAGGGGGGACTTATGTATATATAAAATGAAACTATGCAAAAAGGGAAATATAGTATGTAATTACAATAGAAAGAAAGGAAATAGAGTGTAAAGGATACAAGAAGTAATACTTCAGGGGGAGTAATAAGTTTACGAAGGAATGGATATATGGACAAGGACAAAATTTTGAATTTTTTAATGACTTTGAAATTTTTTAACAAAGATACCAAACTATTGCAAAGGGGGAGATTGGTAATCCTTAGATTTGTTTTTTTGTCAATAGTTATGAGGAATTTATAATGATTGTCAAAGTCATTCGGTAAAGTAGGAAAATCTATTCGGTAAAGGAAATAAAGGAACAGGTAATTTCGTTAAAGGTAAAGAAAGTTTAGTGACCGAGCACCAAGTTGTATCGAGCTACAACATTAACTGAACTAAGAAGTTGAGATAGTTAACGAGAAAGAGGAAAATGGGTTACCGAGCAAGATAGACCAACACAAGGAGAATCTCTAGATTCATTGAACCTGGACACCGAACAAAAAATGGTTTACAAATCTCAAGGAGATTGTATGATAGAGCATTGGAGATTTAAACATGTTGATTATGCATGATTACAAGGTGAGATCTGCCAATGGGAATAAAGTATGATATATGCATTAGAGGAGTAACCAATGCTAGCACTGCTTGAAGAGATGATTCTAGAATATTTCCACCACTTCTAGAATTATATATAAATGGATCAAAATGTGAAGATCAATATGCATGCATGAGAGAAGATTGCATGTGTGAAGCAGAGATTGCAGTGAAGGTGATGAATAGAGAAGCCACCGAATAACAAAGCAATGAAGAGTAGAGAGTAAA
Source organism: Chamaecyparis obtusa (assembly GCA_027943335.1). Lineage (NCBI taxonomy): Eukaryota > Viridiplantae > Streptophyta > Pinopsida > Cupressales > Cupressaceae > Chamaecyparis > Chamaecyparis obtusa. The sequence continues at coordinate 851,156 of BSBK01002186.1, read as the reverse complement.
TATGATTCAAAGTTGAATCTACTAAGCACTGAATTTATATTATGAGTAGTGCATAGTATGAGGTAATTAGTTATTGAGCATAAAGATTCTGATATGCATATGATTGATGCAAGTTTAACAAACAAGTTTGTGCTATTGATTAAAGAGTAATCAGAGTTGTAAAGTATCTTAATCGAGAAGATCCTAACAGATCTTATATTGTAAATCTTTTAACTAGATATAGTTCTTAGATTAGAATTGTAAAATCCTCTTACAAGGTAGATTTAATAGGCCTTAAGGCTCTTAATCAGGTTAATACTCTTAACATGGTAAGCTATCAGAAATAGCTAACAATGTAGCTCTAACCAAACAAACTTTTTACTGCAATAGTTAATTTTTGTGGGTTTCATCCCCACTGCAGTTTTTATCCTCTAACAAGGATTTTTGCAATACCAAAATTAATGAGTTAAGTGTTAATTTTTTATATGTTTAATGAGATGCATGCAAAAGATATGGAATCAGTAAATGGTTAAGAAAGAAAGTTTAAATAATTTAAAAGTGTTTTAGAGTACTGATTTACCCCTCCCCTCTATGTACTTACCTTTCCATACCTATTCCAATAATGTGGGACCTAGGGGTTGGCTAACAGGGGCTTATCTTAGCCCCATTCACCCTTGCAAGTGCATAAATAGGTAGTTTTGGTAAATTGGTATAACTTTTTGCTGATATATCTGATTTTTGTGATTCAAAAAGTATTCGAAATTTGGTTCCACCCTCTTTCTATGTATATAATTCATTATATCATATTCCTCTTCAAAAATTAGGTCTAATCATTCAAATTCACCCCTTCTTTGTGAACTTCAAATGCTCATATCTTTTGCATACAAAATTATTTTTTAGTTTGCTAATTTAAAAAAAATTTATCAGAAAGAAACAAGGAATCTGATTTTTCAATCAATTTTAGCTTTAAACAATATGTTTTGTGTGTATTCATCACATTTTTTAATTTGGGCTTAAAATAAAACTTCACATTTGGGTTTAGAGCTAAAACGAACATGTGTCTTTTAAACCCCATGGCCGCATACATATTATCTCCTCTTGCACCTTCATGTGATCTTGAGTGCACAATAAATAACTGGTCTTGTTTTTATTTTTTTGGAGGCCTTCTTGGAGATTTTATCACCTCAAGCAACGACCTCAACTCCCGCATTCTAATGGAGTATAAATAGCAAGAGGTGAATCCAGAGTCACCTCTCTTAGGAGAAGAATCGTGTCACTCTTGGCTAAGTCCCAAATAACTTTATACCTTTGGAAAGTGAAGGTGGAGATTTGGGTTACCGTTGCCTCCTAGCTATGTGGCATTATTATCTTTCATATATAGATTTGGGCCTCACGTACCTTGTGTATATCGAGGGCATACCTTAGTTGAGCTTGTAGATCCTAATTGAAACTTGATTAAATTTTTTGGTGTGTTTGATGTGTTTGAATGTTTAAAATCACCTTCCCCACCTGAAACCAAAAGGGGACACACCATACAAATTGAGCCTTAGGAGTTTTCTCTTGTGCATAATTTTATTGTGTGTTTTGCATATTAATTCAAAAAATAAAAATAAAAAGAATAAAATTTGAAAATCCAAAAAACATCATAAAACTTCAAAAATCCCAAAAAATCATAACATTCAAAAACTCAAAAACATCATAAAACTTAAAAGTTCAAAAATATCAAAACATTTTAGAAAAAAAGTCTTGTTTAAGTCTATTTGTCCTCCAAGTTAAGCTTTCCACATCATCTCCACATCACCTCTTCCATCTATCAACTTCATTGACATCATCATACCTCTTATCCTAATCACCTTCTTAATCATTCCAATCATCCTCCATATCCTTTAATCATCCTTCATCATCATCAATCATATCTTAATAATCTATAATCATCCTAAGTATCTTCCTTCTTCTTCCTAATCATTCTAATCATCCTAATCACTTCATCTAGTCTTTCATATTCTTATTAATCATCATAATCATCCTAATCATTCTTCATCTTCATCTTCATCTTCATCTTCATCTTCATCATCATATCTTAATCATCCTAACATCTTCATCCTATCCATCCATAGTCTTCCTCATCATCCTCGTTAGGTATTGTTTTGACCCCATTCTATTTATTTTCATACTATTTGGAACTAGGTATTAAAATATGGTCTTTGAGACTTCATTTTAATAATTGAACCTAGCGATGCAAGCATGTTGTCAAGTAACAAAGTTTTTTGATGTGGGGCACTTTTGAATTCATGATGTATGTTTCTAAATTGTCACATTGGGATACATTGTAAATATGATGTTATGTAATTGATAAATAAGTTGTGTGTGTGTGTGTGTGTGGGTGTTGAGAAAGTGATTTTCTTTGAGGTCTTGAGGTGTTTATTTGTTCTTTTTTTTATGTGATTTTTTTCTTTGTGTAGTGGTAGAGGTGTTGTGACATGTTATTTGGGTGTCCTTGTGAGTTCACCATAGGTGTGGGGGTATTAGAGGTTCCTAGCTTATCTTATGCATAATTTGATATTTGTGAAGCTATGGTTTTCATATGTCAGTGTGTTGGTTTTCAAGTGGAATTTTATTTTTATATGTTTGATGGAGCCCAGTTGTGTAACTGAGGTCACAAAAGGGTTTATTTTTTTTCTTGGTTATTTTATGGTTGGATTCCATCTTTTGATGATGATTGTTTATGTTAGTGATGATTGGATCCAAAGGGGACACATGCATGAATTATGTGACATTTGGTTATTATTTATGTTTTAGAATCTAGAGAGATTCCTATGAGATTTTCAACACAATGCTTTCATGAATTGGCTTAGATGTCCATTTTGTTATGATGACATTTATGGATCCTTTTGATGATTTTTTATTTTATGCTCCAAACTCCACTTTTGAGATTTCATTGGAAATGATGTTTTTATGAGCATCTTTTATAGTTATTTGATTGTGATATTTTCTTTAGGGTTTCATTTTGGAGCATAAGAGTGGTTTCTAGGAGCATGATTAGGGGAGTGGCTCACAATGGGGGTTGGGGCCCTAAGTGGCTGTCAAGGTAACCCATTGTGGGTAGATAATCAAGTGATAACATAATAAAATGAATTGGGTTGGGTTACAGATTAATCAAGATAAATGAGATACCTCACCCATGGCCTTGAGTGCTTGTAAAAAATAAGGATGGGTTGGAAAAGGCTTGACCATCCATGGGGCATTGATCAATAAAATCAACTTCCTTGTCCTCATGAAAGGAAAGTCGTTTCCACATGAGTTCTCACCTAGGGGCCGAGGTCTAGTGAGATTTTTTCGCTTGGTAATCTAGGATAGTAGGGAGCTATGTGACTATATTCTCCTACAAGTGTCTTAGGATTCCCTCCATTTATCCTTGTAGTTTGTCTTTGGTATCTTGTGTATCCATAATGTATACCCTTGTGATTCCTTATGTTATACCTTGGATTTGTGTTACTTTCTTACTTCATTTCTTATGTGGCATGGAGCCTTATGGCTATCTCCTAGCACAAAGGGAGTTGATTTTAGAGTTCCACGGGATTGGGTGGAAAACATTTTATTCATTGAGTTTGTTCAAAGTTATTCATGAACCTTTTGGATGGATATACTTCTTCTCTATAGTTTCATGTTCCATGTGGTGGTTGATTATTACTATTCATTTTATCATTATATGCAACTTCATTTAGATGTATGTTGTATTATTGTAATCTCCTTAAGAATATGATTGTAATCTTGATTGTAAATATATATCTTTGATTTGTAAATGTATGCATAAATCAGTGACTATCTATAAAACAATAGAATGAGATAGATGTGGACTTGATTAACATCATGTGATCATGTGTAAATTTTAAGTGGATTATTTCTTAATCTAATCTTGTTCCTTGACACATGGTTGTGTATTTAATTTAATTATGTTTGTCATAAGTTTCTAGTAGCAATGTTAGGGAACATTAGAGGACCATGTTATCTGATTTATGTTTATCTCTCATTTTGCATTTAATGATATGAATTTTGATTAGATTAATGTTTTATGTAATTTTATTTGTAATTTTAGTTGCACTCTTTGTTTAAAGAAAATTATCTTCCCTTTTTGGAGTTTATTGAGTTGTCCTCTAAGGTTTCCCAGGTATTTTTAAGTACCTAAATAACTTTCCATTAGATTTCATTAATTCTTCATGCTCCATGAAATCATTTTCATGTTGAATGACCCTCTTTCTAAATTCCTTAGCATAAGATTACACACTTTGTTCTTATTTTTTCCTCAATTAATGTCATTGTGTTAGTCTTTTCTCTTCTTAGCATATAGGATAAGAATGAACTTGCATATCAATATTGTGAAATCCTCCCACTCTAAGTTAATTTTTATTTTATAATCTTCAAAGAGTACACAAGAATTTCATACCAGGTCAGAGCTTATCTAAAATTATTCATTGTCTTATAATAAATTTATTGGACAATTTTGTGATGGCTAAGGTAAGACTCTATTTGAGAGATCCACTTATAAAATTTGTTTGAATTAATCGCACTATCATAAGGAAAAATATCAATTTGTGGCCTCAAATTTAAAGAAACTCCCATGAAAAAAATCTCCTTTCTCATTATAACCTTGTTCCTTAGGCTCTCTTTCTTCTTTTATAGTTCATGTAGAATTCTTCTTTTTTTGGGTATCAAGACTAGCATTATGGTTTCAACCACATATATCTTCTCTTTAAAACTAGGAATTCCTATGGAACCTCCTTCAAAATTCATAAAATAAATTTCCCCATCACCTTCTTCCTAACATTATTTTTTCCTTCAACAACACTCTAGTTCCATTCTTAGGTCCGAAAGTACTAAGTTCTCACTCTGACCAAATCTTAAGGGAGAGAATAATATAAAGTTAAACAATACAAAAATGATGTTTCTTCCAAGAATAGGCTATACAAACTTACCCTAATACCATTGGGTGACTCTACAAAGTTGGGTCCACTTTTTGCCTAAAAATTGGAAGTATTTTATTGAGAATCAAAGTTTTCCATACATAGAATCTTGATAAAGTCTATTAATTAAAAAATGTATAATTTTGAGTCTAGTTTTCAAATATGTAACTTATTATACTACTCTAATAATACAAGTTACTTTTGTATAGAATGTACAATAAACACCTTTTTAAAGTTATTTTTAAGGGCAAAAATATGGACATGTGTGTGACAACCATAATTTTACCCAAAAAATTATATTTTTCAAATTCCTTTAAGAAAATACCATGTGTATTATAGTGAATTATGATGAAGATATATTATTTAATTTTATAAAATATAAATATTTAGTTACATTTTTTGGTCCTAATTGTTATTTTAAAACTTCTCATGTAAGGTAATAATAGTTTGAGTTAAACTAAATGATGATGTTTTGGTTGATGACATATAATTTTTTAAAAATAAAATAAAATAAAAAATATTTAAAAAATGCTAATGCATGGCATTGCAAGTTTATGAACCACTTTTTTCATAAACTAAATAATAAATAGAAAAACATGTTCAATCACTAAAAAATACACATGTGAAAACTAGACATCATCATCTATAATGAGTTTTAATTTTGTCAAAAAAATCTTATCCATATCACTAAAGTCATTTTTTCTCTCATTATTTTCATGACATTATAATTATGAAAACATACCCACTCTAAAATGCATAATTTTGTAAAGGAGCACAACTATGATGTAAATAGAAATGGGTACCTATTTCATATGGACACAAATTTAGGTTTAGGAACTTGATCCTAAATGGGTACCCATTTGTTACGAAATCATTCTTGTTGAATCTATTTGCAATCTCAATACTTCTAGTAAAAGTAGACCTGATAGCTTGCACTTACCCCAATTTATTATACATATACTCTTCTAAACTTGATCATCTATGGATATATTTACTATCAACCATCTCATCACCTTCAAAAACTATTAATTAACCTCAAAATATATTTTATTGCCTCCCAGGATGGGTGAGTTGGAGTAGTACTAGATGGATGACATTCCAATAAGGTCCAATGATTCACCTCTATGAGCATCATGTAGATAAAATAAGTGATAAATTTTTCATGCATTCTCATGAGGTATTGGTTCTTCTGAACCACTACTCATGAAATTAGTTCAATTAGTTTGACTTGAAAACTATAGAGTTGAATCCTAATAGCAATATCACAATTTGACTTGTTATGGAAAATATCTCTTAAACTTCTCAATCGATGAGCTAAAGGGGCTCTACAATGAATGGTTCATAAGACACAATAATTGCTGAATCTTTTTTTCAAATGGGGTTGCAAGTTAAGTGGGCTTATTCTTGGAGGAAACTCCTTGGTTAAGTGTGCTTGAGTTAGAGTGGTACTAGGATGGGTGACCTCTTGAGAAGTATCAATACTTCACCTCTATGAGCATCACCTAGATACAATGAGTGCTAAGTGTCTCATTCATTCTCACAAGAGATGGATTCTTGTGAACCACTTCTCATGAAACATGGGTTAATGAGTTCAAATTGAAAACTACATAGTTGAATCCTAATAGAAATATCACAATTTGGCTTGTTGTGGAAAATACCTCTTACTTATGAATATTTGATTATAGTCATTTGTGTTCATTGGTTATGCCAATATGAAGGAAATCACAAATTAAAGATTGAAACATGTACAAAGAGAACATAAATAGTGACTACAACAAACAATTTACCTTGGAGAAACCTTCATTGGATGAAAAATATAACCAAAAAGAGAAAATTATTTCTCATACCACTCTCAAAATCAATTATATAGGTACTATAATACCTCTAGGGACCTTTGGAGTCTTGAAATAGTCACAAATTGAACACTACTTGCAATTGAAAAAAAAAACAACTTGAAGCCCATATTATATGACTTACAACATCAAGATGAATATCAAAAGTGAGGGTTATTTGAGAGCCATCTACTCTATCTATATGCACAAGAATCATATGAGGTTCCTTTATCATTTCATGGTGTGCAAAGTGAAAGAAAATGTTATTATAATGAATTTAAATGATAAAATCCTTCACATTCCATTTTTTTAGGACATTGATGAAAATGTTGCTTTCAACAAAGTGGAAAAAAATTCATCAAAATTGTAAAAACAAATATCATACTTAATGGTAGAATCACTTCCTACAAAAATTAGTATTTTTATTCATGTTAGTTAAAATTTTAATTTACTTTCAAATGTGTACCTTTATTTTAATGACTCTCCAAGATGATCCATGTAATTCCCTTCCAGAGAACCCAAGAGAAATTAACCTAAAACATGATACTAATTTTACAGAATAATTTTTTTCTTAAGAGTTTAAAAATAATAATGAATAAAACAGTGAAAGCAATATTGTAAAGACAATACATACTCATAAATACAATCACATAATTTACATATTACAAATCTCAAGTGTTCCTTGACGTAGAAACACATAAATACAATTTAATCCATTAAGTACAATAATCATATAAACTTTCTACATAATGAAACTAAAGTACATCATCTCATGAAAGAATAAACAAATACATTTGAACTGTAAGGTATACATAAAAACCACATCCACTGCACAAGTCATAGGGTATGCAAATACAATCTAAGTACAAAGTGAAAACATAATAAAAAGGAAGAATACAAACCAATCTCCAAAGATGAAAGAACAAGAAGAAACCACAACAAAGATCATCTAGCACTAGTACAGGAATGCTAGCGTCTCAAATGGTAAGAAAATCACTACCTCCCAACCTCGTGGAAACTTGTGGTTCCACTCCCACCATGCTGAAGAGATAACATCATACCCCACTTAGATAACAATACTAAAATCAAATATCAAGTAGTACTAAGAAAGGGATCTTGAGAGCTTCCTATCTCAAAGGTACAACTCAAAACACAAAGGTACACATACTAATCCATAGGCAATCAACACAGGTAGGAAACCTAATATGAAATTAGAGAAGTGTCATCACATATGTCAACCCCTTGGAATGATCTCATAGGACTTCCACTCCCAAGTGTGAACATATGAAGAACTTGAAATCCTTTCATGTAGACAAGGATAACCGATCATTTCAGAACTCACTGTCACCACTAGATGGGAAAGCATAATCTCCCACTCTTATCCTTAGCCTATACTAGCACTCAAGGCATAGGCAAGGAACCCATTATCTTATTCATTCATTTTAAAACCCCATTTCATGTATTATTATCACTTATTAGGTAACCTACTAAGGATACCTAGGTAGCCACTTCTGGGCTTCAGTGCCTCCAAAGCAAGCCACTTTCCCTTTAATACCTAGATAACCTACCCTAACTTCATAAATCTTAAAACATCTCATAGGATATTATGAATCATAAAAGTTAAAACCTAGTGTATGAAAATTAAATGTCTAATCCTATAAATGAAATACTAACTAAATTAAGCTAGTAAATCAATCTAAAATGCATTACAATGAAGAGTACAAGGAATCAAATGAAATTAAAACAAAAAGCTTTACCTTCACTTACCCATGTAGCTTGTCTCCATTGTCCTTGTAGCCTTGATTTCTTGGATTTTGTGAGCTCTCAAATTTCCAAATGATGCTCCTTTTCCCAAGATGCTTCTAAAGTGTGGAGATTTTGATAATGTGTATGTAAAACTAGCCTAGATGTAGATTGCCTTATACTATGATAGTGAATGCAAACTTGATGAATGGAAATGATATGCAAATTCTTACAATGATGCTAAAATGACTTGATTGCTTGATTTCTTGGATGCTTGAATGCTTGAAATCACTATTGCTATTAGGCTCTCAAAGGAAGAGGAAGGCTCCCTTTATAGGCTTTTGGTGGACTCAAGCCTAGGTGGCAGGATCCTAGGGTGGAAACTGAAAGGTCAAAAATCCTAGGGTTGAGATTGACTTGGTTGAAGGGGTTGAGAGAAAAGGGGATGTAGTTTGAATGTGAGAGGAGGAATAGGATGTTCCTCCTACACTGACAAAGAAGAGTGGAAGGTGGAAGGGAAAGACACATGTCAAGTGTCTCACAAAGCCCCTTGAGAAGAAGGGGGAGGACCTTTTCTCCATAAGGACTCTTGGCACAAGTGTCCCATAAGTTATCTTTGAATCTTTAAGGTGGCTTGAGAATCTCCTTAGGAATAGGGAATGTTTCTTGACCAAGTTTGGAAGAAGACATGTGGCCATGAGACCAAGTCTTATGAGGACACATAACCCTTAAAAATAGGACATGTGTTTGTGAGGATAATGACTTATTAATAATTAATAAAAATTTATTATTTTAGCCAAGGTGATGTGTCAGGTGACTAGGTCTATGAGATGGACTAAAAGACTTACTCATATAGTGATTGTATAATTGACTAATTCATTTAAACCAATTTAATAGGACTAATTTTAGAGGACTTAGGATAAGAAGAATAAGATAAAGTGAATGTACAAAATAAATTGAATAATTTATTTAATATTAGAGGAAATAAATATTAATTAAGTAATAAATATTTAATTAATTTATCAATGATTTTTAAGTGTATACATTTTGCCCCTCTTTGAAATAATGTGTTGGTCACATTATTTCAAAGAAAAATCAAGCATTTTGCCCCTATCCTAGATAATGCCCCAGACAGAAGTGATGCTAGCACATCCCCTTGAGAGATTGATTAACAATGTTATTAGGATTTTTTAATTTTTTGGGGATGATGATCAATATCATGAAAAGAATCAGAAGAAATGAGTGTGAAAAAGAGAGTGAGAGAAGAACAATGATAGGTAGGGTCCACACACCGATCAAAATGGGTCTAGAGGGTTCACAGGCTATATATAGGGGTCAAAGGGTCCATAGATGGTCATTGGTACACTTGTCATTGAGAGAGAAGAGCTTGTAGAGTGAAGAGAGAAGAGTCGATTAAGATGTTGTTCCTACTTCCAAACCATTGATTTGAGCATGTCTGATGCTTCCAAAGACCTCCCGATTCAGGAGAGCTGGTAGGTGATCTGATCATCCTTTCTGATTTTATGTTTTTGCATGATTTAAAGTAGGATTTTAGCATGTTTAGGCTAGATCCAACCTAGGTTTAGAGTAGAATTTTTTTTGTTCTTAGTCGAAGGATGAATACGTAGTTGTGGCGCATGTATGCCCAGCTAAAGGGCATGTTTGCACAGCAAATTGCTAAAACTCTGCATATATATGGGGTACCTGTGCATACATTTTAGAAAGTTTTGGGGCTACACATTCAGTAAATAAATGTGCAAAAATGTAATTTGGTGCATTTGTCCAAATTGATTGTGTATTTGTGTAGGGAAATGGTGCATATGTTAGTTTTGCACATATATTAGGGGGTGTTGCGTAAGCATTTTTTTGTACTGCACATTCATGTTAGGAGATAAAGAATGGTAAAGGATCAGATAAATTAGGTCAAGCTAGATGTCAATAGGTTGATGTGATCTATCAGCTAGGTGTTTAGATCATTTTGGAGGTAGGCAACATTGTAGCATGGTGGTTGGTCAACCCACCTAACTAGAGAATTGATAGAATTATCTTGATAGACATGTGATTAACATGTGTTTGATTTAGATATAGGTTAGATAGATAGATCAATCTATAAAATCTAATAGATTGTTTTATTTAATTATGATAGGAGGACATTACAAACATTCTGATGTCACGAGATAGATATCCCATGACATAGAATCTGAGGCTGATGCTGTCAGAGACTGATAGACTATTGATAGGCTCCACAGCTTTGTACCATATTATCTATATGCCTGAGATTAGGGTGAACCTAAGCATGTTGACAACATTAGTAGAGAAGTGGCACTTCGAGATGAGTGCCTTCCATCTTCACACAGGGGAGATGATAGTTACTCCAGAGGATGTTTATCACATCCTCTGACTTCCCATCATAGGGGAGATGGTACAGTATAATAGGCATGATGGCTTGGTTGATTGAAGAGCAGTTTTTGGGGATGATGATATTGATGAGACAAAGATCAGCTGGGAGGATATGGTTGATTTGTATGAGCCTCTCCCAGTTGTATTGGTTGGAGTGATTGGTGGATTCATCTATACAAATCGATGATCCCACAATTTTACAGTTGGCTGGGGGCGGACCCTATAGAGGATGATGGAGGATGGGACCAATTTTGTATGGGGTGTTTTCTTATTGGCACAATTATACCATGATTTACATCAGGTTGTATATCAGAGAGCTTCTTCTTTATCTACAGGAGTGGCATTTCTCCATGTCTAGGCATGGGAGTATATCGCTATGACCAGACCAGTGTTGATGAGATTTAGAGGTGCAGGGAAGCCATATATCTTTCTATATGCATCCATCCAGTCTCAGCATAAGTTGGGATAGTTAGAGTTCTGGAGATATGCCTTGGACATTATTGATGCTATGATTTGGAGGTCATACATTGATTGTGAGCCCTGGGAGGATGAGCACCAGCTACGGTTTTGTTTTGAGTCTAGATGATTGATTAGGAGGATTCCCTACATTATTGAGAGGCAGCTCGTAGGCTAGGTACTGCAAAAGTTTAGTTAGATCCAGGATATTCCACAAGGCATGATAGAGTTTGCTCGTACTCACCAGGAGAGGCTAGATTGGGGCCCATGGTTTCTTTTGAGATTGTGCCACATGAGTTCCTGGACATGCCATTTAAGGCATAGTTGATGAGACAAGTGATGGTAGACCCAAGGATGATAATGGATTATAAGAGGTATGTGAGGGACCACCCATTCCCCAAACTGATAGTTTCAGCGAAGAGGCCACCCCGTCAAGATGTGGGAGAGAGTAGGAGAGGCAATAGACAGGGGAGATGTTAGAGAGGTAGATGGAGAGATGGCAGCGGTGATAGAGGTGATGACAACGGTGGTGATGGAGGTGATGGAGGGAGAGGGGACAGAGGTGGGCTTTGGATGAGAGGTAGAGGAGTGTGACCATGGGGACTTATGCCACCCCTAGTGAGAAAGGTACCAAGACCACCTCTAGTTCAAATACGGGTAGGTGCCCCAGTGCAGGTATATCCTACAACACAAGTATAGGTACATGAACCAATAGAGGTATAGATAATAGCATAGGAGGTACAAGTACAAGGTGTAAAGAGACAAGATGATCCTATGCAGGATGAGTAGGTTCTGAATATAGTAGGGGAGGATATAGAGATGCCTGATATAGGTAGACAGAAGGAGCAGGTGGCGATGGACATAGGGGGATAGGATACCTTTCTATAGAGAGATGTTGAGGAGGAGGATATTGACATTGACGCATTTCTAGTCAGATTAGCAATGAAACATGTATAGGTTGACCATGTCCCTAGACTAGAGAGACAAGTGGAGAGGCTAGAGGTAGAGCTAGTGAAGCTTAGATAGGAGCACGATGTTGCTATAGAGAGGCTAGGAGAGGCTAACACATTATTAGACAAGATGGTTTCTACACAGGCACTAAGGCCACATGCAGATAGCCTTCGTATGATCATGAGAGTTGGTAGGGAGATCACCTACTAGGATGCATACAAACAGGTTATGCCTAGAGACCAGTGGATAGGGAGATTTCGTGAGAGCTCTTATGTAGTACAGACAAAAGTACATAGACAGAGGTTAGGGGCTAGTGGAGACACATCTTCATGACCTCTGAGACCACTAAAAATTTTAGGTGACCCAGATGTAGCAGGGCCTTCTATTGCATCATGGAGATACAGATAGATTGAATCAAGGGGCAGTGGCTCTTAGACATTTTGTATACACTTTTGTATTTATATCATTGTATCATGATGTATTGATAGACTTGATGGACACATTGGACACTTTTTTATTTATGGTATATCATTGGAAATTTGGATAGTTTATTGTTTTTATGGACTCTGTATGATAGACTTACTATGATGGACTCTCGCTTTATGATGCATTTGTTTTATGATCTATTCTATTATGATTTATTATGGTTATGGTTTTATACCTGTGGATACTGACATGTGTAGGATGTAATGAGATATATTGAAATTATGGATGCATAATGTTTTATGATCTATCATGTGATGATTACCTTTTGATGATGTTACTTAGAATGATAATTATGTTGTATGATGGTTTAATTATGCATATAGATGAATGAATTTTGAAATGGTTAATTGTTTAATATTATTTATCTAATGCAATGTAAGTGATAATGCAAAAATATGTGAATGGATGACGTTATAATGAATATGGTGTAAATAATGGTAATGAATATGATATAAATATGATGATAATAATGGCAATAGAAGAATAATGAGATGTAACTAAATGAACATGTAATTGTGGATAATAAATCATATGAAAGAAACAATGCAAAAAGAATTTGACTAATTCTAAATGTTATATGATATGTGAATGGGATAATAAAAGAAAGCATTAATAATTAAAAGATGTAACAAAATGACTTGAAAATGTATAAAAATAATATGTACAAATGTCATGATGATGATAAAAAAAGGGTAAAATGAGACAAGATGACAATAATGATAAGACACCATTAAATAATCTAAACATGTATTGTGATATAGAATAGTTATGTACAAGTGACAAATGAATGAACTAATAAAATAAAATAAAATGATGATGATGAAATATATGTAATGAACAATGTGTAACTAATCATGATACAAAAATGAAGAGTGAATATGCAAAATTGATAATGCAACATGAAACCTATGTTTTTTATGACAAATGTCCTCAACTTTAATAGCAATATGTCTGACACAACAAGAATGGACAAGGAAAACATATGAACTTATAAACAACAAATCCTACAAAACCCTATAAAAGGAGCACTTTTATGCAAGAGGATCTTAATGAAATGCAAAATGAAATATGAGATGAACATCTCCACAACTTCATGAAACATCTTAAATCATGGTAACTAAAATTTTTTTATCATCATTGAGCGCGTTATGTTGTAATAAAATGTAAGCATCATGGTATAATTAAACCAGAATGACCTGCGAACTTCTTACATGGAACTTAATATAGAAAGCTTGACAAGCATCTAAATATAATTAAACCAAGATGACCTAAGTTTCTCTTGCATAACAGACAAGGAATATTCTCCCCTCCATTAGGGAACAAATATTTAGAGTCAAGGTATGTGTGGCACATCACTATTAATATCATTTTCATAACAACATGAATTGTATGAGTCAATGCTTATTAAATTGATGAAGGCACTTATGCACAGACACCCCAATTATTTGTTCCTTCAAATTCATCAGAAAATATCCCACAAACAACAATCAAAGAAAAATATCATGCCCCATCCCGGCTATTCTAATCAATGACATATGGGAGTTTTAAACTCATGTCAAGGATATCCCATAATAAAAATGAAATCCAAATATGAATGCATAACCTATAACAATCATTCCAACATGCTTGCCATGAATACACATTTCTTTGCCAAAAGATGTTGTTAAGTTTGTTGATCATATTGAATGATGCATAGATGTTTCAAATGTATTGGTAAGCAAGCATGTTTGATAGACATATCACATGTTAGGAGTCATTATCAAGATATCATTGTGTAGGATCATTTGATTGTGTTTGTTTGTCTAGTAAATATACTCTCATTTGTCCTCTAGGAGTCATGACTATCATAGATCCACTTCCTAAACTTGGTTGAGGAAATTCCCCCAGCTAGGTGATGGACTAACTTATTATGGATGAAGAAAGACACACAAACTAGGATGAAGACCAAAATGCTAGACTAAGCTATGGTGGGGGTTTTATTATGGATATATATAGTGGATGGGATGTTATGGGTGAGCCATTTTATTATGGATATATACATAGGGAGATACGCTAGAATAATCCTAATAGAGAGAGGAGCTAACTTGTCACAATTGGTACCCATTTCCAGGTTTTCACCACATATTTTTTATTGCAGTTTTCTCTTGATTTTTTTATTTTATTTTTTTATGTTTTATTTATATACATATCCCTTGCATTGGGATTTTAAGCATAGAAAGTCTTGAGGTGCATATTGTCGAGAGTATCATCCAAGAGATCACCCTCAGATGTTGATAACTGATAAGCCTCTAAGCCGTAAACTATTTTAATCACAAAAGGACCCAACCAATTGGGTTCAATTTTTTGCTTCTTCTCACAATGCTGCTGATTTTTGAGATTCTCACAAAGGACTAGATCATCCACCTAAAATTCTCTAGGCTTCACTTTACTATTATACTGGCGAGACATCCTTTGATGATAAACCTTCAAATGATCAAAGGATCATTGCTAGCACTCATCTAGCAATTCCAATTCAATTAAACGTGCCACTCTATACTCTTCATGTGGAACCAAGTCTCTTAAGGATACACATAGAGAGGGTAACTTGACCTTGAGGGACAGAATAGCTTCAGACCCATAGACAAGGGACTATGTTGTGGCTCTAGTAGGTGTATGGATAGATGTTTGATAAGCACATAAGATAAGATTCAATTGGACATGCCAGTCACGACCAGCATCATTAGCAATCTTTTGAAGTATTTTAATAATGTTTTTATTAGACGCCTCAACTTGGCCATTGTCCTAGGGGTAATAAATGGTGAAGTAGTGATGGGTGATGTGGAATTTTTCACATAGTTCATCTATGTCCTAATTTTGGAATTTCTTCCCATGATTAGTAATAAGATGCATAGGGATACCATATCTGCAAATAATATAATTAAGGATAAACATGGATATTTGTTTGTTAGTGGCAGTGATCAATGGAACAACTTCAATCCATTTGGTAAAATACTTAGTTGCAGTGATATTATACTTATGGCCATTGGAAGATGGAGGGTGAATTGCACCCACAAGGTCAAGTCTCCACTAACTGAATGGAAATATAGTTGTAAAAGGATGGAGCTCCTGTGTTGGTGCATGAATAAGATTCCCGTGAATTTGACATTTCTTGCATTTTCTAGAAAAGTGAAAGGAATTTGTCTCCATAATAGGCCAATAGTAACCCATACACATGAGCTTCTTAGCCAAAGAAGGACCACTTGAATGTGTCCCAAAAATACCCTCGTGGACATCTTGTAAGGCAGTTTGACCTTCATCATGTTCAAGACATTGTAAGAGAGTACCGTCAAGACCTCGTCAATATAGGGTGTCAGATATAAAGATATAGCGGGAGGCTTGGCGGAGAAAAGTACATTTTTGGTTTCTAGATAGTTCAGGTGGAATGACATTGTTTTTAAGGTAGGTATATGTTTTTCCATAAGTTGGGGATTCTTGTCCAATAATATGACATATAATACTTGTATCAGGATCATCATACGCGAGATAAGTCAAATATTTCACCAAGAACTCAAAACAGGCTTTTTTATCTTCTACATCAAATAGAGAAGCAATTGTAGGCCATAACATCTGCATCCATGTTATCATGTCTTGGAATTTTCTCAAAGATGATTATATTAAATAATATTACTTAAAGTCGTCGACCATACGTTTATATGGTAATAACTTGTCATTCTTAGTCTAATATACATCATTGACTTGATTAATAATCAACTAGGAGTCTCCATAGACATTTAGCTCTGTAACCTTCCATTGTAAAGCCATTTTTATTCCTATCATCAATGCTTCATACTCAGATACATTATTTGTACAAGGAAAGAGTAACTTGTAAGACTTTGGTATTGTATATACTTGTGGTGTAACAAATAGCACTCTAGCTCATGAACCATGTTGAGTGCATGATCTATCAAAATATTACTTCCATGTCTATGTAGATAATGTAAAAATGTGTGCATCTATAAATTTTGTATGTATAGGATGATCATCAGTCAGTGATGCCTCAGCTAGTTGATCCACAATTAATTTTCCTTTAATAGCCTTCCTATCCACATACTCGATATCAAATTCACTAAGAAACACAACCCACTTAGCCAATCTTCCTGTCGGTGTTGTTTTGTTTAGGACATGTTTTTAAGGATCTATCTTTGCAATAAGATTGATAGAATGAGATAACATGTAATGCTGCCATTTATGCGAAGAAAAGACCACAACCAAACATGCTCATTCAATTGGAGAATAATTGAGCTCATATCCCACAAGAGTGCAACGGATGTAATATATAGCCTTTTCTTTACCTTCTCGGTCATGTTGTGCTAGAAGAGCACATAGAGAAGCTTATGTGGCTGGAATATAGAGAAAGAGTGGCTTACCAGGAATTAGTGACATTAGAGTAGGTGGATTTGCCAAATATTGCTTGATTTTGTCAAAAGCTTCTTCACACTTTTCATCCCACTTAAATGAGATGTCTTTATGCAATAGGTGCATGAAAGGATGACTTATGTCTTCCAGTTGAGAAACAAATCTTCTAATTTATTGGAGCCATCCTTGTAAAGATCTTAACTAACTGATATTTGTAGGGGAAGACATCTTTATGATTGCTTTTCCCTTTTTTGGATCAACTTCTATGCCTTTATCTGAGACAATATACCCTAACATCTTTCTTGATGTAACCCTAAATACACACATCTTTGGATTGAGTTTGATCTTGTATTTTTCCATTCGAGTGAATATCCTATCTAGAACTCTCAAATGACCTTCTCTTGTTTTAGATTTTTCTAGGATATCATCTACATAATCTTCTATTATAGTATGCATCATGTCATGGAAGATTGTGGTCATGGTTCGCTGATAAGTTGCTCCGGTATTCTTGAGCCCAAGAGGCATGACATTCCAATAGTATGTGCCCCAAGGACATGTGAAAGTAGTTTTCTCCTAGTCTTATGGCACAATCTTGGTTTGGTTATAGCCTAAAAAACTATCCATTAAGGATAACATCTCATGACCATATGTCAAATCAACTATGATATCAATGTTAGGCAATGAGAAGTCATCTTTAGGACAAGCTTTATTCAAATCTTGAAAATCTATACAGATCCTGATAGACTTGTTTGGATTTGATACTGTTACAATATTTGAATTTCATTTGGTATAATCAATAGATCGAATGAATCCAACATCTAGAAGCTTTTTTAATTCTACTTTCACAAGGAATGCAATATGGGGATGCATCTTTCTAAGCTTTCGCTTGACTAGTTTAAGCCCTAGTGCAATAGACAAGTGATGCATAATAAGATCAGGATCCAATCTTGGCATGTTAGCATAAGACCAGGCAAAGTTGACTTATCTTTCCTTGAAAATTTTGAAAAAGATTTCTCTTTTTGATTATTTTAAAGATGCTGCTATTTGAAGAATACGCTTGGAATCCTCTGTTCCAATGTTGAGAGGAAATGTTGGTTCAATAAGTATTGCAAATTTCTCTCGATACATATAATTGGGGAGAGTGTCAATCCTTCCATCTTTGGGTGCCTCATAAAGGTTTTCACCCTCAGATGCATCTTTTCTTTTTACTTTTTGTGGATCTAATAGTGGCACTGAGTGGTTTTCACCATTAGATCTATTTATAATTTTTATATTTTTATGACTAAAAGGATTGGCATGCTCTCCAAAATAAGCCATGTCATTGAGTTTAATTGGAAATCCTGACTTATGATCCCCTAGTGGTAGATGATCTTTGATTCCAAGATAATCGATAATTACATCATCATTATGGAAAATGTCAAGTTATGGGTTAATGGAAAAATTCCAATCTATAAGCTCAGGATGGACGAGGGGCAACAGATCATTTGGGTCAATTTTAAAGGCAGTAGTGGTGTTTATGGAGAAATGATCAAGGTTTATGATAGTATCAGCAAGGTCTATTTCCATACTCTCATCTAAGTTATCTCTCACATGACAATTCTCTCTTTCCTCATGATTGTTTGGAGAAGTACTATGTGGGACTAATCCTAGTGATTCAGTCCTTAAACTCTCCTCCTCATGGCAAGCATTACTATAGGTATGGAAAAAATCAACTCCTATCTCTTCATCATAATCAGACAATGAATCCTATTCATAATCATTAGAATCAGTGTCATCATCTTGTCCTCGATTTTCCCTAAGTCTATCAATGATTTCTATTTCTATCCTCTATTTTTCTTTATCCACATACTTTCCATCCTTTCAGAACTTTAATTTAGAAACTTTATCGAAAGATGTGATCTTTTCTTTACCTTTAGATTCATTTGGTCCTTCTCTTTTATAACCCAACCCTGTTGTATCCCTTTGATAATTGAGATTTTTCAAAATTGGTTTTATGACACCATCTCTCTACAATCCTACAGGTCCACTACCTTGATAGACCATCTTTTGTAATAAAGTATATCCTTTACCATATACATCAGGTGATATATATTCATGTTTCACTTCTTCCTTATTCTTGTGTTGATTAAGCAAATGGTTAGCATTACGCTCATCTGTTTCTTTTGATATAGTGCCCCCACTTATAAACTTGCCATAAATAGTTGTAGAAGGGGCTTCTAGTTGTTGTATGATGATCAAGGATTTCCCATATGACTTAGGAGATAAGGGTAATTTTGTGATACAAATTTTTTGATCCAAAGTGTATTCTCCCATACTTTGGTCTTTTATGTCTATTTTGATACCACTGGATTTAGATGTTGATGCTACATTACTTGGGTCAATGGGTGTTGTTGCAGAAGATCCAGCATGATTATAAGGTACCAAAGATTTAGGTACTATCTTCACAGTGTTGCAATATTGAAAAGGATTGGGATCTCCTTTAATAGTTATTTCTTGACCATTATAGGGAAATTTCAAACATTGATGATAAGTTGATGGTACAACTTGCATAGAATGAATCAAGGGTCGTCCCAAAAGAATGTTATATGCAAGTTCCATATCAAGAACTTGACAAAGAACATATTTGACTACAAGACCTACTCTCATAGGTAGAACCACAGATCCCTTGGATGACCTCGCCTCCTCATCATAAGCTTTTATTGTGATTTTCTTCATTGGATCTACAATGTTTTCAAAAAATCCCAATGCAGGGACTAGTTTCAAAGTGCATATATTCAAGCCAACTCCTCCATCTATTAGAACTCTTTTTTATTTTATGATTTTGGAAAAGGACTTCTATATGGAGCGGAGCACTTATGTGGTTGATTTATGGCTAGATCATCATGATCAATAAAGATAGGAAATGTGGAGTGGTCAAATGTCCCACCATAGCTTGGAATTGGGCTTGATCTAGATTTGTAGGGACATGATTTTCTAGTAGAGCTTTCTCAAGAATATCTTTATGAGATGGTAATAAATGAAAAAATTCTAATATAGATATTTGGGCAGGTATTTTATTCAATTGATCCAAAAGATTGTATTGAGTTGAAACATTGGGTGTAGACTTTGGAACATAGATAGACTTATTTTGTGAGGCAGTAGGTTTGGATGGAACACCTTGCAAAGTAACCTTGGATTGGGCTCGAGTGGTGACATTAACTGGTTGATTCTCAGAATTTTCTTTGATAGTAATCACATTGGCATAATACTAAGAAGAATGACATTATGAGATTTGAGATTTGGTTAACATACTTATAGGATGTGGTATTGCAATTGGCTTGACTATCACCCTTAGTATTGGAAGAACTTCCTTTATCATGTTCGGGAAGTGGATCTTTAAAAGTGGCATGTGACTTGTTTGAGGTATGTCCATCAACACTTATTTCACCACTTTCTATCAAGTCTTGTATCACATGTTTAAGTCTTTGACAATCATTTCTTTTATGACCTTTCCCTTTGTGAAATTCATAATAACAATTATCATTCCACCAAGAAGGTTTCACCCTTGGTTCATAGTCTCTGATTTCAAGAAGTAGAATGAGTTTCTTTATGATCAATTTTCTTAGTGCAGATTCAAGAGACTCGCCTAAGGGATTAAAAGTTCTTCTGCGTGGCATAAAAGGTAATCTTGAATTTAAAAAATTATTGTTGATATTTTGTGTTTCAAATTGATTACCTTAAGTAGGTTGAGTAGCATTGGCTTTGCTTGTGAAATTTAAGATAGGTTGTGTTGGTTTAACATGATAGTTATCAACAATCCCATCATTGACGATGTTCTTTTTTTTGTTCCAAAATTTTGATTTGTCATTGTTGTTGTTATTGGGATTAGAGCTTGAAGATCTAACATTGTCTTTAGTGTAGAGTTTAATCTCACCTTTTCTAACCATAGCTTCCTCAAATTTGACTCCATTTTCAATGAGTTCATTAAAACTTGGAGGACATTGCAATTGTAACCTATAACTCATTTCTGGTGTAAGGTTATGCACAAAGATATCTATCTTTTCTTGTTCAAGAATTGTTTGTGGATATTTGGCAAATAGTTGACGCCATCTTTGCAAAAAAGTAAGGAAAGGTTCTCCATTATTTTGTTCGGCATTGCAAAGATCAAGCATAGTGACCTCATGTTTGATGTTATATGAATAATGAGTCACAAATTTGTTAATAAGTTCATTGAAATATTTGATGTCCGAGGGTAATTTGGAGAACCATTCCATGGCTCGTCCTCCTAAACTATGTGGAAATAGTCACATAAGATAAGTGTCATTGTGAGTGACTTCAATACAAGCAGCACAAAACTCATGTATGTGGTCTTGCAGATCCAAATTCTCTTTTTATTTGTCAAATTTAGGCACCTCAAAATGAGGAGGGAATGGAATAATTGCTAAATGCTTTTCAAAAGGTTAAGGACTTATATCATCTAAGGAATATTTCTTGGTTGAAGATCCAGTTTGAATGTCATGAATTTGTTGTTGAAGCATCTAGATTTGTTATAAAATAGGAACTAAAGATAATGTAGATCCTTGTGTATTGTGGAAAGCACTATGTTTTTTGTCTTCCATAGCTCCATGAGCATGTGTCTCTTGAGAACCACTAGGTCTTTCTTGATCATTTTCCATGGGGGGTTCTTTGAGAGTAGAGACATCAAAATCAGTGGGTAGTCTAACTCCTTTTTGAGCAAGCATGAGAAAGTATTTTTCTTTGTCCATGTCTAAGATTCTTTCCATGACCGTATGGAACCTAGGATCTTGCATGGATTCTGTCAATTCTTCATTAGTTGGTTCTTCCTCAGTTTTAAAAACTACATCCTTTTTAGAAAATTTTGACCAAGCATTTTCATCACTACTATTTCCTACTATTTTGTCTATAGATTCCAGATTGATGGGTTCTTTGAGTTTTTGAGATCAAGTTTGAACCATAAAAAGGTGAAAGATGATGATGTGATGAAAGTTTTGATGAAAAAATGGATATGTTTTAGAAAGATAGATGTAGAAAGAGAACCTAAAGTGTTGAGATGAGTTGATAGTCTAAATCTATAGGAGTTATGGATCTCACTATGATATGACAAAGACGATCAAGAAATAAAAGTCTAAGTAAGTTCTTGGGTAAGGATGATAAATCCTGATAGAAAACTCACAAAGATCAATCTGGTGCTCAAAGTAGTAGGTATCAACACTAAATGGTGATTTTGAGGATTTTTTATGAATGGAATGATGAATTTTGAGAAATATGGTCAAACTAGGTATTAAAGTGTTGTATAGATCAAATTTTTTTCCAGAATTACAAAGAGGACAAAAATGGGTATCCGAAAAAGTGTGTAAAAATGCTAAGGTCCGTACAATAGGTCTCTATGATGAATGCATAGGATAGTTTTATGTATGCGCAACAGAAGTTAACAGATGTGCAACAGAATCAAATGTATGCAAAGTGACAATGGTAAATGTGCAGTTCAGTGAAACAAATACGCAATAGATGTATTGAATGTGCAACTCTGGTTTTTGTGGTTTTGTTTGCAAAATTTTGAGAAAATCTTAGGTTTTGGACTACTATTTTGGATGATTTTTGGCAAAAGAAAATGCATAGACACACACATGCAAGACAAAGATGATTTAATTGCTAAATTATTCTAAAATGAATGCACAAACACGCTTACAAATCCTAAGGTTAGCAAGGATAATATCTGATGAATCGCCACTTGGATAAAATCCAACCACACATATCCAAAGTGGATAGCCTAGGAACTTGGAGGCACAAGCTCCTCCTTACATTATACTAACTTTTGGGACACCAAGTTCCAAATTTAATGGGTTATTACTTCCCAAAGAACCACTATCTCTACTATCAACTGTGAGCAATGTGGGGTGTCTTCACGGGCTTGGGTGACCCCTTGAGCCAGCAAATAGAAGGTTTTTAGCCTCTAAAATAAAGTATGTAGTAAGGACATCTATTTGGGTGGCTATGATCAATCCATATTCCTAATTAAGGGGACTTTCCCAATCTTCAAAGCAAGATTTTCACCTTAGCAATGTAGGGACCTTAACGCACCACACGGGTACTAGAGGAGAATTTGGTTGCCATAATGAATTCACACATGTTCATTGTGAGACTAATCATAATGACATTTTTATATTCCGGTTTGGAAGGGCTTGGCTTTAGCCTGTTACCAGTTTGGTCGTTCCTTGGGGTGAGTACCTCTTTACCCACCAAAGACCGCCTTCTAAAAATTATAATAATTTCTCTTACACCCAAGATCTATGAAGGTGAGGGGAGAGGATACGTTGTTATAATTTTTGGATTACACAAGTGCTTTAGGAGCAAAAACACATCAAACAGATAAATCTAAACTAAAGAAGACACAAGAAATTGACAAACATGTCATATTTTTAAAACCCAAACTAGATTATGGTTTCTTTTACAAATCCCCTTTTGTCTTCCAAGGAGCTTGCAAAGAAGACTGTCAGTAATTTCAAGGGATCTTAAAAACTGTCTTGCAAAGAAACCTAATTAACTAATAGAGACAACCAGAAGATTATTAATTCGTTAGTCAAAACCAGAAATAATGTAAAATGTGAAATTAAATAGAATCTAAATGAATGCATAGCTACATTATACAAATGTGTAGAAATAGATAATAAATGTGTAGGAACTACATATGTGCAGTTACAAATAATATATGCGTAGAAATATGAAATGGATGCGCAACAGAAACCAATGCGCATTATAATGGGACGTTACTGCGGGAATATAAGACAAATTCGCAGAAAGACAGAAAGATAGAAATAGAAATTTTGGTTGTTGTGGTGAAAATGAATGCGTAGGAAGAATGTATGTATGCACAGGAATTGGTTATGGATGCACAAAAAGAAACTTGTAGATGCTGCACACGAAAAACTAAAAATTGAGATGTTAAAATTTCATGGGTAGCCCCACGATGGGCGCCAAAAAAGTATACAAATTAAATGTCTAATCCGAGAAATGAAATACTAACTAAATTAAGCTATTAAATTAATCTAAAATGCATTATAATGAAGAGTACAAGGAATCAAATGAAATTAAAACAAAAAGCTTTACCTTCACTTACCCATGTATCTTGTCTCTATTGTCCTCCTAGCCTTGATTTCTTGGATTTGGTGAGCTCTCAAATTTCCAATTGATTCTCCTTTGCCCAAGATGCTTACAAAGCATGGAGATTTTCATAATGTGTATGCAAAACTATCCTAGATGTAGATTTCCCTATACTATGATAGTGAATGCAAACTTGATGAATGGAAATGATATGCAAATACTTATAATGATGCTAAAATGACTTGATTTCTTGGATTCTTGAATTCTTGAAATCACTATTTCTATTAGGTTGTCAAAGGAAGAGGAAGGCTCCTTTTATAGGCTTTTGGAGGACTCAAGCCTAGGTGGTAGGATCCTAGGGTAGAGATTGAAAGGTGGAAAATCCTAGGGTGGAGATTGACTTGGTTGAAGTGGTTGAGAGAAAAGGGGATGTAGTTAGAATGTGAGAGGAGTAATAGGAAGGATGTTCCTCCTACATTGACAAAGAAGATTGGAAGGTGGAGGGGAATGACACATGTCAAGTGTCTCACAAAGACCCTTGAGAAGAAGAGGGGAGGACCTTTTCTCCATAAGGACTCTTGGCACAAGTGTCCCGTGAGTCATCTTTGACTCCTTGAGGTGGCTTGAGAGGCTCCTTAGGAATAGGGAATGTTTCTTGACCAAGTTTGGAAGAATATATATGTTCATGAGACCAAGTCTTATGAGGCCACATAGCCCTTAAAAATAGGACATGTGTTTTTGAGTATAATGTGTTGGCAATTTGGCTGAGTTGATTACATAGATGTTGTCATTATGGAAACATATGATCCACATGAAGATCACACAAGTCAGAGAGCAAGTATGACAGAGCGCATTGCAAATTTGTCTAAGTGTGAGACAGTGTTTTACCAGTGAACTTGGATACAGTTTTTGTTTGCGATGTTGACTGGAGTAAGTTCAATGCTTGCACACTTGAACATAGACTCTATGATGTCTATTGATCACCCATCTCAGAGTGCAAGTCAGTACGACATGTACGGAAGAAGTTATGATAGTTTTACCAAAAATAGTGTGAAGTCGACAGGACAGAATATGAAGACAGAACTAGTAACGAGTTAAGGGATTATTTTGTTTACCAAAATAATGACTTAAAAATATAAAGGGATGACATCCTAGATGTTAACTCTTGGAAAAAGCTAATGGTATAAATGTAAATGTAATTGTAATTGTAGTAGTATTAAAAAGAAGGACAAGTGATATGATGCGAAGTATATGAAGCATATGTAATAGCGATAGTGAAAGAGCAATGAAGTGATATTGATGCAAGCAGTATAAGGTTATGTACCTTAACCTATTTTTTAATCAGTGTATATTGTGCATTACTTGTTTGGGCAGTGGGCTCATCTGGTAATCACATTTTGTACTACAACTCCTAATAGGGTTGAGGCTTCTAACAAGGCCTATAGTCCCTTAATCAGGACTGATGCACTATATGCATGTAATAGACTCCTAACAAGGTCAACATCCTTAACAGGATACTTTTGATTAGTGGATCTTTGTGGGTACCATCCCCACTGGGGTTTTCCCTTGGCCAGGGTTTCCTCGAGAACAAATAATGTGTTATGAGTTCTTTATTGTTATGCATGTTGTTTAGCTTCTTATGTTATGCATGTATAAAGATAATCTATTATATCCATAATTGGGCAAAAGATAAAGTTTGTAGAATACCGATTCACCCCCCCTCTCAGTATTCCCTATTTCTAACATAATGACTTATTAATAATTAAGAAAAATTAATTATTTTAGGCAAGGTGATGTGTCAAGTGACTAGGTCTATGAGATGGACTAAAAGACTTAGTCATATAGTGATTGTATGATTAAATAATGCATTAAAATCACTTTAATAAGACTAATTTTAGAGGACTTAGGATAAGAAGAATAAGATAAAGTGAATGTACTAAATAAATTGAATAATTTATTTAATACTGGAGGAAATAAATATTAATTAAATAATAAATATTTAATTAATTTATCAAGCCATTTTTAAGTGTATACACTTGGTTCCAAAGTATTGCAGGAATACACATAACGAATTTCCATTATAAAAAACCAAAGCTTCCACAAGGTTGGGTTAACAAAATCAAATGTCATAGAAGTATGCAAGACAAACAAACATAACACATTAACCCTAACCCCACCTCTAGTAACAATCCTAAAAGGATGACATAAAAAGATTCCCTCCTAACCTACAATTGGAGAAGGAAAACCATTCATAAGAATTTAATAATAATATACTAATTTGTAAAACACCATTACATAAATTAACTTATTAAAAATAATCACTAACAAAACTATAATTACAATCTTAAATTAAATTCTAGTAACAAGGAAATCAATTTATAACATTAATAAAAATAAATTGATTCCAAAGCTTATAATTATTGAAATAATAAAATTTCATCATAAAATCCTTGATTTAGAAAACAAATTTCCTTAATTATTAATCAATAAAATTTATTAATTAATAATTTAAATTTATCTTCCACATTAGTCAATTATAAAAAAAATATCAACTAGAATATAATTCCCTAATTAAATAAGATTAAATGCCATATAATCCTATTTACCAAACATTCAAAAAACAACCATCCACTTGGTTTGACCATTGATGCAATAGAAATGCAATTACTGAAAGGATCAAATGAGTTTCGCTTAATATTCTAACCCATACTAATGCTAATCAATTTATTTATTTATTTATTTGTTATTTGTACACATATTATTTGAATGTCTCTTATTACTTATAATGTTCTACAATAATTAAAAGAAAATCTAGTTTAATTTAGTATTTAATTATTCATAATGTTTTAATGGATATTTGAAATTGTTTTAATATGGCATCTCGTTACTACCATAGAATACAATGAATTCAATCATGAAATAATTAATTAATTAACATCTAAGAAATTATAATCAATTAAATTAAATAATCAAGAAATAATTGCACAATTAATTTTTAAGAAATTAAAAAAAACAATTAAGCTAGATAGAGAATAATGATAAAAGATTATGTTCTTATCAATTTATCTATAAGTACATGGGAAATTGCAAATGATGGCTATAGAGGGGTCATGACATCTTAAACCCTTCCTTGGATTTTAGACTTTCGAGCATTCGGTCGTGTATAGATACCTTCCTGAGAATCATTCTTTTCTTAGTTTAATAAATTTAGAAGCTTGCATCTTGACTTGACTGTTACCATGAAACCACTTTAATTATGTTCAAGAAACCTATGCACTGGAGGTATCTTTCACCTACCATACTGCCTCCATACCCGTATCCACGGGATCAAGAACCTTGAATCTGCTCACACTAATGGAGTACATAGTTTTGTTTTCTACTGAGTTTTGGTGTAGCTATTGCAGGGATAAACTCTTTTGGGCAATACCCATCCCAAATAGTTCTTCACCATCATACACCCACTCTGGTGAATCAGGCAGAATCCTAAGCTATTCACTATAAATATCATCAATACTTGATTCGAGGTTATAGTGTAACCATGTGCAACATTTACCTATACATATGTATCCTACTCCCCCACCTTTTAATTGATTTAGAACCTAATTCTCCTAATATCTTTTAGGGAAGCAACCAACTGACCTTATTATTTTATAATTTTATATAACATATGATAACAAAGACTTGTTTCACTCTTTGATCTTTCCACTAATGAGGGTGTTGTTCCAAAAAGTTTATTTATTGTACATACATCTGTGTATTTTCTATGTATGGTAGTTTTATGCCATTTAAAATATTTAATCACACCATAAGCCCCAACCAGTGAAATGAACACACTTATGAGGGAAGATAACATCTTCCATATGAGACCTTATTATAGTTTTGTTATAAACCCAATAGCATCCAATATTGACTATGAGTTACAGAGTGAGTGACCATTTTAAATATCTGGTGTCTTTACAATTGGTAGTTTGTTACACAACACGATAAAAACATTTGGTTAATTTTCTGCAAGGTATCAAATACTTGTCTTAGAAAAGAAAAGACTACCATGATCCATTTAAGA
This sequence comes from Chamaecyparis obtusa, assembly GCA_027943335.1. NCBI lineage: Eukaryota > Viridiplantae > Streptophyta > Pinopsida > Cupressales > Cupressaceae > Chamaecyparis > Chamaecyparis obtusa. The sequence continues at coordinate 822,789 of BSBK01002186.1, read as the reverse complement.
TGCGAAAATATCGTATAAATTTAAGTTCAAAAGTCCATCTTGTAATACCCCAAAAATAGGCTATAGGTTCATTAACCTCCTACATCAACAAATTGAACAAAATCGACATCAAAGTCCTAACCTAAGGCACATTTGCACATCAAATCATCGAAACTTAATTGATTATCTTAATTCTGCATTGGGGAATATTCTTTGCATATTCCTATTTATCCTAATTATCTTTAATTTAATAATTATTTGGCGATAAATCTTATTTATCCTAAAGTTTGATTAATTGAATATTTTGAATACTTAATTAATAAGATTTAATTCTGCCACTTAATTATTACATTTAATTATATTTATTCCTAAATTGTATTATTTAATTTTGACAACAATTCAAAAATCTTATGACTAATTGATTAAATTCTTATTTAATTAATTAATGTCAGTTGTCAATATTTAATAATATAGTTTTGAATAAAAGTTTGATTTAATAATTGATTAACCCATAAATCAATTATTTTATTTCAAAAATTAGTTAAGTTGAAGATAAATCACTTTATTTATTTAATTAATTCATAATTATTATGCACATTCAAAGAGCGGTTAAACTTTAAATCAGAAAAACAATTCAAGTTGTTATGTTTTGGAAACTCAACATCTATTTTGAGTTGAAAGTTGATCTAAACTTCTGATTTGAGTTAAAAAGTTGTTTTTGCATGATTTGCATAATTTTGTGAGTTAATTTGTTTCTAATTTCTTGTTAACTAAAAAATCAACCTAAGTTTATCAAGAGTGATTTATGGCTTTTCTCAATGCATCCTCAAGCCCTGAATTTCTATAAAATCAAGGCTCAGCTCTTCACAATCACCACTCTCGAATTTGCACAATTACTCTGGTGAATTTGCATTTGAAGGATCGAGCACTTGTGACAGGCGATTTGTGAGATTTTTCATTGTTGGTCATAAGTATTCATAGTTTTTCATAGCATATCATAGCATTCATTCATAGCATATCATTCTTAGATTAATTTACATATCATTTCAATCCAATTCTAGATTAGATTCATACAGTCTTCCATTCTAATTGTATTCAAACTCTAAAAAAAGTAGATTAATCTGCATTCATACAGTTATTCATCTTATTGCATTTCAAATCCTTCGTTTAGGTGTTGCATTGTCACTGATCTCAATCTAATCTGAGAATACCATACTCACACCTACTAGAAGGCAGTAAACCACCTGGTTAGCTTAGTTTCAATTACTTGTAGATTTTGATTTTGCTAACCTCTAATGTTTAACTGAAGTGTTGTGTTTGTAGCCAGGTAATATTTTCACACACACATTTATGGCACCCACCGTGGGGCCCTAAAATGGGTTTCCATTTCTATTCTAACAATTTCATTTCATTTTTCTGTCATTTTTTGCCATTTCTATGATTTTTTAGATTTTGTCCGTACATTTTTCGTACGACTTTTGTTAGAAAGTTGTACCAGGACCCCCTGACTGTCGTACAATAGTTGAGATTTTTGAGGCTCATATCAGAACTTACACATTGTCATTTGGGAGCTACTCTGTCATGTGGGAAGACACCCACTATCGTACGAGTTTCTAGATTATCGTATGAGAGGTAATTGACTGCTGTACGAGTTTTGCCATTAGAATTCAATTGTCATTTCAAATTTTCAGGCAGTTTTCCAAATTTGATTTTTGGATTTGGACTAACAGATAACCCTAACAATTGAGATATTCTATTTCTAATTGGTATTTTCAAATTCTGATTGGGAAAGCGCAACAAAACTTTGCTAAAATAGGTAAAATCTACTAAGCGTGTTGTGAGGAACTCAGGTATTCTGTTCAATCTAATAACACTTTGATTTGGATATAAAAAAAACTCTCACATGTCAAGCTTGTGTGCCTTTTGGGCTTTCATAATTCACACTTAATTTTTGGGCTATAAAACAAACATAGATTTTCTTTTTGCATATCTGTTACACATAGTAAATAGGCCCTATGAACACTATTTGTGGATGATCTTGAGAGAGTGGGCTTCATTCACTTGTTCACACATGCAAAGCTCTTCTTGACGAAGGATCCCCTTGTAGGTAGGGAGGATACTAAGATTATCTTGCATTCTACTAGGTTTGGTCCTCAGCTTTTGATTGATACGTTCTCTCTCCGAAGAGATCGATAGAGCATAGTTGTTGACATCACAAATCTTGCTGAGATAATTTCAATCTTAGTGTGTCAAATTAATCTATCTGCTGTGTTTGGGAAAAAGTGATAAGGCTAGAGGACTATGCTCTACTACCTTTTTGGGTAGTATCAGAAACTCAAATCCTTGGATCTGGACCAAGTCCCCATGTGGTATCTTTTGTGAGTCACCTTTAGAGAGGGTTAACCATAGTGGACATTATATTTATTGGGTCAACCATGTGGACGGACCCTCAAGCGGTAATAGCCATTTTTTTTGTGGTAGCAATAGCCACTATATAAATGTCCTTGTGGAGGAAATCTTCATAGGTGTGGTCTCTTATTGGGCTATTAGATCTCCCTAGCAGCTCCTGATTGATTAAATTCTTAAACTGTGTCAAAACCCCAGAGCGCCTGGATTGGAGTTTACCCTCTTGAGACCATAAAAGTTGCAGAGTCAGACCATTACTACAAACCTTAGTGAGGCCAAATTTTTCATTTTCTAGGACTATGTGCGTTATTGAAATTTTTTTTGGAACATACACAACTAGCATTCCTAGGGATTAGCACATTAAGTCACTTGATTGTTCATGTGCAGGGTTGCTTTGTCCCCTATTCATTGTTTTTAGATGTACTTGAAATCACTTGCTTGTTGTTCTGTGTGCTTGTTTACTTGGTTATTGAAAATGAATAATCCCAAAACAAACTTCAAAGCTGGATAGAAAACCTTGCAAAACACACTAATTTTGAAAATTGAAAAATTACAAAATCTGATGCAAAATTCCTTTCTGGAGTTAAAAGTCATCCCACAAGATCAAAAATTCATATGAGTTTTGACCCTTTATCATATCAAAACCCTTGGATTGTCGTATGAGATTTTTCATACTGTTGTACAAGTTTTGTCAGAAATCATAAGCAAAAAGCCAAAACCTGCTATCAACTATCATGCGAGCTTTACAATTGTCGTGCGAGTCTTGTCAATTGTCATGCCAGAGCTTACCCCGAGTCATACGAGCCTGTAGAAAGTCGTATGAGAATTTTGAAAATTTCCTATAAACTTGCAAAAATTGCCAGAAATCCAATTTTTACAGCCTACTTCCAGATTTTGTCAAACAAATCATTGTGTCAGGAACAGAGCAGAAACTAGAAAGAATTCAATCATTTTCCTAAAGTGGTCTCTTGAGTCTGATCTAGCCTCCTGATTTATCGATTTGAGTCTTTTTCATCTTGTGTCAAAACCTTGTCAAAATTATCTTCAATTCAGTCTTCATCTAAAAATGGCTAAGTGTTACGAGCTTGTGTCTGCCATCTTTTGGGCGTCTACCCATACTACTAGGGCATAGTATCCTTCATTTACATCCAATCTAATCTTCAATCAACCCAATCTTGACAAGGTTGCATCATTTGATCTTCTTGAATCAAGTCATTCTTCAGTTGTCTTAAGCTTTCTCTTTTGCTTCACCCAAGGTTAATGGTGGAAACTAGAGCTTCATCACGAAAAAAAAGAGAACAACCCAAAATCTCTTCAGTTGCATCTTCTATGATTGCTTAGACAATTCATCAAACCTACGACACTAATAAATTTGGAGAAGATGTTCTTGGAAATTTATTCTTGAAAGGTGGTTACATCACTCCTCCTGCATCAATCCACACAGGTAATCAACCAACCCCTCTTGTATCAATTCATGGAAGCTATCAGACAACTCCACATCAATCCATCCTTGGTAGCCCTCATAACAACACTATGTCTCAAGGAGGGACGAACCAAGGGTCCCAAGGACATCAATCTCAACATGGTGCAGATCAAGAACCCACACCTTCTGAAATTGCTTGATATCAAAATGATGATGAATTTAAGAGAATGATGAGGTATTTCTTGAAGGAAGATAGAGAAACATACTTCCTGGAGTTGGCTCGTCAACAAGCTAAACTTCCCCCCAACTTTAATGTTGAAGATATCATTACGCATGAGGAGGAAACTCTTATCACCACTATGATGAAATAGATGCATGTCATGCAAGTCAAGCTCAACAAACTTGAAAAAGAAAAGGAATCTAAGGAGTTCTCCATGGAGGCTCTATGCCCTTTTCCATTTGATAAAGACTTGTAAATTCTACCATTCCCGAAATGAGTGGAGATGCCTAAATATGATAAGTATGATGAAAACTCTGATCCTCAAGATCATGTTAGAGAATTCTATACTCAATCTATGGAGTTCATGCATGAACCAACATACCTAATGCATCTTTTCCCTCGATGTCTAGGAGGATCATCCATTCATTGGTTCTCAAAAATACCTCCAACCATCAAAAATTTTAAGGAGTTAATCAAACTGTTCTATCAACAATACTCCTACAACATCCAGCATCCGGTCACCATGATCGACATTTGCAATCTGAAACAGAACTCAAGAGAACCATTCCTAACTTTTCTCAAGAGATGGAGGAAAATTTTTACTCTATATGCTAGACCTATTCCAGAAACTGAGAAGCTAGAAATTTTCATCAACAATCTTGTTCCAGAAATCAACTACCATTTACAAATGCAAAATCATACATCCTTTGATAAAATGGTAGAAAATACAATCAAAATTGAGAAAGTACTTGTACAAAAAGGAGACATATCACTTCAAAAGGACAAGTATGAATCTGGATCTAGTTCTAAAGACAAAGGCAAAAAATGGAACAAGAATAAAGGTGTTCTCACAGATGGTGTTGTTGATACTATTCGTGCCCCATCTAAGGCACCCGCTTTCAATCTCACTATTGGCACCCAAGCTATCAAAGCCTTAGAGGTGAAAGCAATAGAATCAAACAAGAAGTCATCTGATTATAAACCTTGGGCTACATATCCTAAACACAAGTTTACTCCTCTTGGAGAGTCCTTGGAATCTACCATGAAAATTTTGTTGGCCAAAAACATCATCACCTTGCCTGAGATAAAAGTCTTTGATCCTGAACCTAAACCAAAATGGTGGAGAGAGAACAATTTCTATGACTTCCATCACAATAAGGGTCATAAAACTAATAATTGCATCTGCTTGAAACACATCATACAAGACAAAATTAATAATCGAGAAATCGTAATTGACAATCATAAAGCAATAATGATCATACAACATTCACGAAGCCATTTCTGAAACATGGTCAAGGAGATTCATCTTCTCAGCCTAATGTGGTTGCTAAAGTCAATTATGCTTACTCTGGAAATAATGTTGTCATAACTATGGTTGAACCATGCCTATCTGAGCATTGCAATGTCATCACAATTTTAAGAAAAGATAGAGATAATCAAATAGAAAATGCCATTACTCGATCAAAAGCTCAGACACATCTACAAGGACAAATCCCAGATTCATCGAATGCCCCTAGGATGCCTTTCAATCTTTCATCTACTTCTAAACATAAGGCTGCCTCTAAATCATCAAATCCTAAAGACACGAGGCCAACATCATACAGTATTGTCCAACAACTCCAATGTACCAATGCAAAAATCTCCATGTTTGAGTTGCTTCGAATATCTCCATCTCATAGAGCCATTCTAGACAAAGCTTTGCTTGGATCCAATGTTCTTGACAACCTTGATTTAAAAAGATTCCAGACTATGGTTGGTCATTTGACGTCTCCCCAGTATATCTCCTTTTCAGAGGAAGATGATAACTCCTTGAGTCATCTGCATAACCAACCCTTGCACATTGAAGTCTTGATCCAAAACCATCGTGTCAAACACGTGTTGATAGATGGAGGCGATGGTCTCAACATTTGTTCTTACAACTTGATCACACAATCAGGATTATCTAAAGGTGCCATTTATACTAAAAAGAAGATAACTATCAAGGCATATAATGAAAAAGAAAGATCTTCCAAAGGCACAATTGTCTTACCTATCAAAACAGGTCCAGTTATCAGAGATATCACATGTCAAGTTCTTGATCTACCTTTGGCTTACAACATCCTTATAGGGAGACCCTGGATACATGAAATGAGAGCTATTCCTTCCACATACCATCAATGTGAGAAATTTCCTTACGAAGGAGTAGAGGTGACGATTTTGGTTGATTTATCTACAACTTGCAATGCATTGAAAGAAAGTGTTGATAAACTTGTTCCTAATAACAAAGAATCTTCCACTAAGCACCTAGACATTGCTTCAACATCCAAGATAGAAGAACTTGCTAAAGAAGTCAAAATTAAAGACAATGGTATGGGAGAATACACAATGGAACCTATTTTATCTCTCACATCTCTCTTGTTGTCCCCAAAACCTTATGGACAACCTTCTGATAAAGTGAAACCTACAACTAGAGAATCCTAGGTCATATTCAATGGAAGCTTTATCACAGAGCAAATATCTAAACAAGAGTTTGAGGAAGATGAAGTTGTGCTTGCATGGTTATACAAGGATGAGTCTCAATCCCATTCAGTCCAGAAATGTGGTTCCACTTCAAGAAAAATTTATCAGAAGTCATATGGACCAGGGGATAAATTAATCACAAAGATGGGATACATTGGAAAAGGGCCTCTTGGACTACAAGGTAAAGGTCGTCTATCACCTCTTGACCATTGTGGCTGAACAAACAAGAATACAACAGGTCTAGGATATCAAAAGAATCCTTTCTATCTTAGCAAGAACTCTCCACTTGTCTTAGAATAGATTGAACCATCAACAACAATTCAACCAAAGGAAGAAATAGAACAATCTGATAGTGATGATTTAGACACCACTGATGAGCTCATTACTTATGAGCGTTTGCCTAAAGAAATAAAAGACCTCCTTGAGGCTGAGGATGACCCAATCAAAAGAATCAATGTAGTAGAAACACAAGAACCTACTACTGAAATCAAACAAGAGGAATCAATTGAATCTATCCAAATAGTTGAACAATTGGGACAACATAGTTATTCTGAGACATATTCTCATGAGTATGAATTCAAATCAGAATCAGAAGGAAACCCTTAATCTTGGGGAATCCATCCTGATTTCACACATGTTTTCAAATTTACAAGAGGCATAGATAAGGAATCCAATGACTATGAATGGGGAGCCATTCCATAGGAAGATGATCTTATCATAGAAAAACATGTTGATGTTTTTCACCAATATGCACCTAAAACCAATGTAAGTCTAGAGCAAAATGACAAACTTAACGAGTCTGATCCACCTATGGCTGAATTCGACTCCCACAATGACATTGAGCCTATTCACAAATTGAACATTTTGAGTTGTAATATCACCTTCAAACTTGAGAGTTGGGTTAGGACCAATGATGATAGATCCATATCCATAAACACTATTTCCCAATATTTCCCCACTTTGACTATCCAACATCTCAAACTTCTTGACCAAACTTCCACAAATCCGAGCCACAGTATTTATACCTTCCCAAATGAATATGCCCTTTCTTGCTACCTTAATGCAGTCGAGCATATGATGACTTCCATTAGTGAACTAAGCATTAGCATGACAGATTCAGACATCAAGTATCTTAGTCAAAAGAGTAAGAATAAAAATAAAAAGAAAAGGAGTTATGAGGATGAAAACCACTTTGTGGCAGTCTTAGAACCTACAAAAGTAAAAATAAAAGATGTATCCAAAGGTGAAAACCTCTCTAAGGTACCTAAGGATGAGATATTTGATGTGCTTCTGAGTCATTTATAGGATAGATCTCCAATACTGATTGAGCCCACTCAATCTATCAACTTGGGAACAACAGAAGAACCACAGTTGATCCATGTAGCACAATCCTTATCCGAAGAAGAAAAGAAAAAATTTACTACATTCCTAACTAAAAAGAAGATCAACTTTGCATGGAAATATTTAGATATGCTAGGGTTGGATCATGATCTTATAATGCACCATTTATCTATAGCCCTAGGTGTCAAACCTGTTAAACAAAAATTAAGAAAGATGCATCCACATGTTGCACTCTTGGTCAAAGATGAATTAGAGAAACTACTAAAAGTTGGATTTATCTAAGTTATTGATTATGCAGAATGGATCTCTAACATAGTTCTAGTATCAAAACCAGAAAAATCTATAAGAGTATGCACAGATTTTAGAGATGTAAACAAAGCATGCCCTAAGGATGATTTTCCATCACTAAATATCGATATGATAGTGGACATGACTACGGGCTTTGAGATGTATTCTTTAATGGATTATTTTTTTGGATACAACCAAATAAAAATTTCTCCAGAGGATCAAGAGAAAAATGCTTTCACATGTGCGTGGGGTACCTTCTGTTGGAATGTCATGTCATTTGGGCTTAAGAATGCTGGTGCTACATATCGAAGAGCTATGACATCTATCTTTCATGACATGATGCATCGAACTATGGAGGATTATGTTGATGATACTTTGGAAAAATCTATGATAAGATCTAAACATCTGAATGATTTGAGAAAAATACTAGATCAAATGGAGAAGTTTAGTCTCAGACTGAACCCTAAGAAGTGTGCTTTTGGTGTCACTTCTTGAAAACTCTTAGGCTACATTGTTTCCAAGAAAATAATTGAAGTAGATCCAGAAAAGGTTAAAGCTATCATGGAGATGAAACCTCCCAAGAATATTGGTCAAATGAGAACATTACAAGGGAGAGTACAATCTATTAGATGCTTCATATCTCAGCTAGTAGACATATCACAACCTTTCACAAAAACATTACATAAAGGTGTGACTTTTGCATGGAACAAAGAATGTGAAAAGAACTTCAATAATATCAAGAAATATCTATCAAATCCTCCTATTTTGATGCCTCCTATTCAAGGGAAGCCATTGATCTTATATGTCTCTACCATAGATACATCATTGGGGGCATTACTAGCACAACATGATGAGAACAAGAAGGAAAGAGCTATATACTATATCAGTAGGACATTGGTAGCATATGAGAAGAACTATTCAATGATTGAGAAATCTTGTCTAGCTATGATCTTTGCATCATAGAAACTAAGACATTACATGTTAGCTCATACCACACATTTGATAGCTAAGATTGATCCACTAAAGTACCTACTAAGTAAAGTTGCCCTCACAGGTAGATTAGCTAAATGGGTAATGCTATTAAGTGAATTCGACATTGAATATGTTGAAAGAAAAGCTATCAAGGGCCAAGTTATTGCTAATATACTGGTTGATACACCATTGTTTGATGATACACCAATGCAAATGGAATTCCCAAATTCCTCTATCATGAACCTTTCTTCTAGAGCATGGAAATTATTCTTTGACAGCTCCTATACACAGAATGGATCTAAAGTAGGCATATTGTTCATCACACCTCAAGGATACTCAATCCCTAAAGCATTCAGAATCAAGTTTCCTTGCACAAACAATATTTCTAAATATGAAGATCTTCTTAATGGCATGAAAATGGCAATTGAGTGGAGAGTGATAGAACTACACATTCATGGAGACTCACAACTTGTAATACACCAAGTCAATGATGTGTATTAAATGAAAGATGGAAAGGTGATCCCGTACAAGAGAATGGTAGATGATTTAAATAAATATTTCATATCTATCACCTTTGAACAAATTCCTATAATAGAGAACAAAGTTGCTGATGCTATGGCAACACTATCTACTTTATTAGAGCAACCTGAATATGAGCTACGCTACGAGTTCTTGGTGGAAGCACTATCTTATCCTACATATGATTCCCCTGAAACCCGCATGATCTGCACTATATTTGGTCATGATTCATCTCAATACAAAAACCTTTTCTCCTATCTCCAAGACCAAATCATTCCTGAATCCTTTAACCAACATGAGAAATGATACCTTATCCGTAATGCATCCCGGTATGTCATCATTGGTTATGATCTGTACAAATGAGGTCTAGATGGTACACTCCTTAGATGTTTAGAATGGGAAGAGTCTCAATGTGCATTAGAGGAAGTCCATGAAGGTATATGTGGGTCACATTCAAATGGTTTAATACTAGCTCGAAAACTTATTAGGGCTGGGTACTATTGGCTTGAAATGGAAAAAGATGCAATCAAGTTTGCTAAGAACTGTCAAAAGTGACAAGTACATGGTAACTTAATTCATGCACCAGGGAGAGATCTAATTCCCTTTACTACACAATGGCCTTTTCACCAATAGCCATTTGATATTATAGGAGCCATACATCCTCATTCTTCTAATGGACATACCCATATTATTACAGCTACAAACTATTTCATAAAATGGGTAGAAACAGTCCCTTTGACTCAAGCAACCGGAAAGCAAATTTCTATGTTCATTCTGAACTACATCATATGTCGATATGGTATTCCACATTCAATAGTCACAGATAATGGTGGACAATTCAAGAACAGAGACTTAGATGATCTATGTGCCAAATTCAAGATTACACAACATTGGTCATCTATCTACTATCCTCAAGGGAATGGACAAAGAGAGGTTTCAAACAAGAATCTATTGAAAATATTGCATCGTACAGTTAATAAAATAGGAAGAGACTAGCATCTCATAATCAATCTAGCTCTCTAGGCCTATAGAACAAGTATCAGAATGCCCATTGGGGCTACTCCATTCACTTTAGTTTATCAGTCTGAAGTGGTACTTCCTATTGAGGTTGAAATCCCATCACTAAGAATTAGAATGCATGGTCTAGTAACTGATGATGACTATAGATTGTCTAGGTTACAAGAACTTGAACTAATAGATGAGTGCAGACAAGTAGTGTATGATCATCTCAGAGTATATCAGAAAAGAATGTCTAGAGGCTACAACAAGAAAGTCAGACATAGAGAATTTCAGGTTGGTGATCTAGTCTTGAGAGAGAATCCTAAAAATCAATCACATCGAGAATGCAAGGGGAAGTTTGAACCCAACTGGTTGGGTACCTTTGTTATCACTGCTACTTTTGGATCTGGTGCCTATCAACTCTCAACAACTAAAAGCGAACAGCTTCGAGAACCAATCAACGTTCTCCATCTAAAGAAATTCTATGCCTAAGGCATTCAATATTCAAAAACATCCTAAAAAAATCATAAAAATTTGAAAAAGTCCTGAAAAAATGAACATCTTGGTGAAAACCTAGTAATAGGCGCCTTGATGATTCACAAAAAAATTTAAAAAATGGAAAAATACAAAAAAATTGAAAAATGAAAAATACAAAAAAAATGAGAAAAAGAAAAAGTACCTTGGTAAAAACCTGGAAATAGGTGCCTTGGTAGCAAAAATAGAATCTCTGCCAAGATGGTGAAAACCCAAAAAATGGGTGCCACTTGTTTCAAAATGCTCCATCTATCAGCGCAATCTTGGTCTTTCCCAGCTTTCAGTCTTGCTTTAGTTTGTACATATTTCCCGGTTTGTTTCTATATTCCTATTTTCAATAAAGTTGGTCTGTACACCAATCAGCTCAAGCATCTGTATCCTATCAATGTTTCAAACTTAGGGGCAATCAAAGTCATATCCTACAGTCCTCAGTATCTCAGACATGTCATATCCAGTCAGAGTCCTTCGAAGCTACATCTAAGCTAGTCAGTTAGTCTCGTCTCTAGAAGGGATTTTGCATCTACAACAACACAAACAAATACTCAAAAAAAACTGAAAACAATCTATGCTTCGCGTGCTTTTATCTCCTTGTATGCTTACTGATTCACATTGAGATTTTTGGCATATTGTGTCCCTACGAGCTCTTCGATGATGTCCTCTTCAAGATTTAGAGAGTGATGATTGGGGCATAATCTTTTCTTTGTTTTCTGCTTTGAGTGAAAGTATAACAACTTTGGAAATTTTGGATTGAAGTGGTGTCCGTCTGTAAGAGCCTCTATCTTGTATTGGATGGCCATGAGTACCTTGACCATTGATATCCTAAAAATTTAAGGAAGTTTGATCTAACTATTGTCTTTTTGAGTGAGTTATTTCTCCTACTGTGAAACATGATCTTACCTAAGGAGACTCAAGCACATAATAGCAGTGCATTCAATGTAAAAGCTACAAATCTTAAGTTACAACAACAAGTTCTTGATTCAAATAGGTAGTGCGCGGAGAAAGGACATATCAAAGTTATTAACAATGATAGAGATAAAGGTTCAAGGAATCATTTTAAAAACATGAAGATACAACATCTAAATGTAATGATAAGATATAATAATAGTGAATGCATGGTAGAGCATCTGCCTTTGGCATTTAGATTGCAAGAAGAGAATGCCAAAAATCATGCATGAACAGCTTTTCAAAGTCAGTGAATGGCAGATTACATGCGTAAGCAGCAGAGATTCAAGGGTTAACAGTAGTCTTTGAGGAATGAACAAAAGACTCAAGCACATAACAACAGTGCATTCAATGCAAAAGCTACAAATCTCAAGTTATAATAGCAAGTTCTTGATTCAAATAGGCAGTGCCCAGAGAAAGGACATATCAGAGTTAATAATGATAGAGATAAATTAGTAAATTAAATATTCTCTATTTATAATATATATTAATTATATAGTTTATGAAAAGTGTACAAATTATATTAGACAAGCTGTCACATATTATATTAGACATCATCAGGGAAATTGGGGAATGATCTGTATGTAGAATTCTTGTATAAGGGGTCTCATACACAAAATTAATGTCTCAGTTCAGTGTGACCTAGGAAACTATCCTTACATTTTGTATGTAATTTTATTATTGCATTAAATAAAACAAATCTAATCATAGTCACTAGGAAACTCCATTAGAGGAACATGGTCCAGGCCACGTTTGTGTCATCAGTTTCCTCCTAGTACTCACAATTTTCACCCTGGATACCTTTCTACATGGTTCAATTTGTGTCGGACAGAAGAAGGGATTCGACACTCTTAACCCGCAATCAAGATTTGGATAACTATATTTGTACACAATCTAGTTGTATCCTTATTCATCTATTCATGTACTTCAACTAGATTAATGCCCCTAATATCCACATCCCCATGTCTCCAGTTAACTATAGGTTTCATACGCCAGATTGGTGTCTTGTTTTTATTTTATAAAATTACATAAAATAGAATGCTAACATCAATCCTATTTTATGTAATTTTATAAAATTACATCACCACTAAAAGCCCCTACTAATCTCAGTAATAGTGACATCGCCAATGTCCACGTCCATGAGCTGGAGATTCATGGTGGGAGCTGGGGGAATCCAGATAGTAACACAAGGTGATTTTTGCAAATCCCAATAAGAGTTTGGAGGTACTAAACCTGCAGACACACCTTTTTAAAATTTTAATGGTTCAACCTGGATCTATAACATAACATTAGAGATTGCCATTTCTTCGTTTGCCTCAAGAAATTAAGAATCTATACAGCTTTGACTGAGAATAGCGTTGACTACATATTTTCTTCAATGTTGTTCTACTACACAACACTGATAAGGAGGGATCAGTTAAATCTCATATGATAATATATTTTAAATACTGTTCTTGTAGCTACTTTGACTTTGTAAAGCTGATAACCCAATCATTTTACTATTAATTTGTTTTAAAATCTGTTCAAATAAGACACATTTGTTGTACCAGCTCTTATGTTTCTATTTTCTGTTAAGAATAATGGACAATGTGTAATGATAATCACCTTGATTTCAAAGGTCAAATGGAATTTTAATTCCAGTTTTAAAGTGCTAAACTGAGTTTCATTTATAGAAGCCAGCCCTAGGCACATGCTAAACACCATAATCAGGATTATAGTGTAGCATTTTAGTGTTCATAATTTATAAGGTCTCTGCTGAAGGATAAAATAGTTCCATGTATAATAGGAGGTGTTGTTCTATGTATAATAGGTATGTACTTATTCATATATATTCTCAAATTATTTTTGTTCTCCTCCAACAATAAAGGAAATAATTTGAGTATTGAAATTATAACTTAAAAGAAGGACTCCAAGAGTTAATTAAAATCTACTTTTTGTATCTTATTGAAACTAGGTGTTGAGGCTATGTTTGCTGACTTGGGCCACTTTAATAAGAGATCCATCTAGGTATTCCACTTATTATAAAATAAATGTCTAACTCAGCTATAAATAACTTGTTACAAATGATTAAAGTTCCACTAATATGGAAATTTTGGATTTTGAATTACAGATTCCTTACTCTACCTTGGTATACCCTACTCTGATTATCACATACATTGGGAAAAAAAACTTATCTAATCAAGCATCTAGGAGACATGAAGAATGTTTTCTACATCTCATTTCCTACTCCAGTGTATTGGCCAATGTTTATTATTACCACTCTAGCAACCATTGTTGCTAGTCAAGCATTGATCTCAGCTAGTTTCTCAATTATAAAACAATCCATGGCTCTTGGTTGTTTCCCTTGGATGAAGTCGGTACATACCTCACAAAATAAGGAAGGCCGAATCTACTCCCCATAAGTCAACTATCTACTCATGGTTATATGTATTGCTATCATTGTAGGGTTTAAGGGGGGGCCAGAAATTGGAAATGCCTATGGTAAGGATTATTTTTCAGATTCTACTCTACTTTTATTGAATTTGAGTGACACACAAAGTTATTTTCATCCGGTTGAGTAAAGAATGAAGAGATATATCTTAAATGCTAGGCTCTTGCTATTATCTCATTATTCTAGTATATAACATGGCTAGTGTGCTTCTATTTCTCTCTATTTATTGAGATACAATGCTTTGGATATTGGATATGCAGGAGGTACTATTATTTGCGTCATGTTCATTACAACGTGTCTAGTGAGCTTGGTGATGCTAATTGTTTGGAACATGCACTTTCTACTTATATTGCTATTCCTTATTATTTTTGGTCTTATTGAAGGAGTCTATCTCTCGGCCATGCTCAACAAAGTTCTACAAGGAGGTTGGGTGCCTTTTGTAATTGTAGCATTATTTGTGGTTATAATGTTCTCTTGGAACTATGGCAGGCAGATCAAGTATAAATATCTAACAGAGAGAAAAATAAGCTCAGAAGACCTTCTTGCACTCATTGCTGATGCGGGAACTCAAGTTCTAGGAGTGTGTTTCATGTGAAGTGACCTTATGTATGGATTTCCACCTATCCCGAGGCATTATGTGAGGAATGGGGGTGCTCTTCTTGAAATTCTCATTATTTTGACCATAAGAGTTGTTCCAATAACAACAATATTGTTAGAGGAGAGATTTATAGTAGGAAAACTTGGGCCTAAGGGTGTATATAGATGTCTTTCTTAGTATGGTTACAGAGATATCACCCCAAACATGGAAGGACAGGAATTTTTGAACCAAGTTATCGAAAGCATAAGCGAGTGCATTAAAAATGAAGAAGTTGGGGATGGCTTGGATGATTATGAAAGAAATTCAGCTGTAGAAAATAGCTGCTCTATTGTTGCACAGGAGGAATTGCAACAACTAGAGAGGGAGAGAAATGTAAGGGTTGTGAATGTTTTGGGGAAAACCACACTAAGAACTTCTAAAAGTAGGGGTTTTCTTAAAGGACGAATCATTGATTTGTATGAATTTTTGCAGACAAATTGCAGATCAACCATTTCTACAATGCGAGTACCACCTAAACAGCTGCTTCAAGTTGGAATGGTATATGAACTTTAGACTTGATAAGACACAAATGATAAAAATAAAATGGTTTTTCCAAGGCCAAGAAGAGAGACTGTGGTGATAAATAGGCAATTAGTTTGTACAGTTGCAATTATGTTGAGTTTGTTTGTTAACATTTTATGGTTTAGCTGTATGTTTGCATTTTTGGCTGATAGATGAAGTTTTTTGGTAACTCCCAAAATTCTGGTTGTCCTTTGTCATCCAAAAACTAAAATGCATTTTTTTTCCCAAATATTATTGCAATGTTATATTGGCTTTAAAATTATTCGCAAATAGGGATAATCAATTTGAGTCATGGACAATTTTTATCATTTTTAAATCATAATTGACACATCTCATATTTTATCCCGTATGAAGTCACAAAAACACATTCTAGAGCCCTCCTTGTAGCTATTACAACAGACACAACAAAAAGAAGAATAAAAATATTATATTGTGTTGATTTTGACACTGAAAATAGAGTGCTTTTATCGAGATAGAAATGGGGAGAAAATGGAGAAGATGGGGGTAAAGTTAAAAGTGGGACCCAAGGTTGAAATTAAAGCTTCTAGTGTGCTCGTTTAGCCATTCATAACAGAGAATTGTACATGGAATCCATCATTTTAATTTATGAAACTATATTATTGTACATATATTCATCAATGTCTTAGTTTTTTGTACAACTAATAGTTTAAATTAACAACTAACAATCAGATCCTAATCAGGTAAAAGTAAAGTTTATAGCACTCACCTCGAGTTTATCACTGCTAATACTATAAATATCATGCACATCCTATTTGAAATCAGCATAATCACCATCATCATTGTCTTCTACTTTTCATTTTGCTTTCATATGTTTACTCTGCATGTGGGTTTAATCATGAAAGGTTAACATAAGTCAAGTAAAGAATGCAAAAGCTATAAAAAAAAATTTCATAATAACTATTATATTACCTCAGCTTCAACTAAACTATGATTGGGCTGCACATTCTTGTCCACTAGTTCATCATGATCACTATCGATATCGGCAACTTTGTTGGCATCAAGGTGTTTTTGTTTTTGTGTTGCTTTGGTAAAATTGTTGTACATGTAGTTAAAATTGATAAAAGCTTGGTAGAGAGGAAAGGTCATAAAATAATGGTGTGAAAATGCAATATCAACAATGCTATGTGTATGAGAATCAATGCTTAAGGATAGTGTTTTGTATATAAAAATTCATAAAGACATTGATCAAAATGATTCTCTCAACAATGCAAAGCTACATTACTATGAACCAAACTTAACTCATCAATATAGCCTCTTACCTTATATGAATTCATAAAATTATGATCATTCCATGAAGAAACTATAGGCTGAACCGAGGAAGTCAACTGTGCAACTTTCTCACTGAGACTATGTAAGTGCATCATTATATGTTCATACACTTCATTTGAGTTGACATGATTTGCAGAGGCTCTTACTGGGAGTTCCACAGATGGTTGTGAAGTCATTGTTGACGAACTAGACTTCCACTTCATACTATTCTTAGATTTATTAGGATCTAGTTTTGCCATATAATTGACAATATCTTCTGCACCTGCTTCTCTATTATTATTTTCCACCTAAAATACAATGTCAATTTTAACACAGTCAGTTCAATAAAAAAATTAAAATAAATAACATAATTTAAATTGAACCAAAAAGCCATACGCTTACTCCAAATTTGTTTATTTTGTCCTGCAACCCACCTCAGCCAAATGTATATTCAGCCTTCACACTCTCTCTTGCTCTCTTTCCTTTATTACTCTTTGTCAAATATTCTTCAGAATGCATACTTTCTTTCAATTTTTCCCATTGTTTGGGAGATAGAATGTTGTCTAAACTCTCTTTTCCCTCCATGATTGTTTTTCTGCACATGTATCTAAAATTATTCATTAGAAGTCTCATCTTGTGCTTGTAATATTTTCTCAAGATTTGTCCACCAAAAGTGTCAAAGACATTTTCCATTTTTTGTATAACACACTCCACATGGTGTGGATCTTGCTTTGCAAAATTTGATTTGCAAATATCCAAATGGGCCCTACATCTTACACCCAATTCAGAGGCCCACCTTGCAACATTTTTCCCAATGGGTTCACCATCTCTTGACACCTCAACCAAGAATGGCTTCTTCCGTTCTAGTATCCTTTCTTTTGAATGCCTCTCTGTAGATCTATATAAATCTTGACTCAATTTCTTTCATTTAACAAAAGAAGACACATCTTCTGTTGAACCACTACCAACAGGTTCACTTTGAGGCACATCAAATGCAAGCAGACTCTCTTCATGACTTTCATTAGGTTGTACATCACCATGTGCTATATCAAGTTCCACATCATCACAATTACCTTTTTCACCAACTACATTTGTTGGATCAAAAAAGTGTTGGCTTGTATGAACTGGCAACTTTGTAGCTTTATTTGCTACTTGTTCTTTCTCTTCTTTTTCTCTGCACTCTTTTTCTTGCCTGTAAAACCAAAAACAAATATCGTATCAAGTCTTATATACATAAATATTTTGCATATAAAATTTCATTAAATAGTATTAAACAAATAATATACTAGTTAGTAAATGTACAACTTGCCTATTTGTCAAACCAAGATGTGCAAAACATTCATTATTCTTGGCCACACGTTCTTCACGAAAGCGCACATAATCTATTGCTGGAATTTCAACATTATAATCACTATCATCTAATTTGTGCCTTGAATTATTTCTCCTCATCCCCTGATGTCCAAAAACACAATAATGTATAAATTCCTGAAATAAGAGGTGATAAGCAGTAGCAGTGGTTATAACAAACAGGCTATAGAAACAAGAAAAAAACACACAACTATAAAAGTGGCACATAAAAACTACAACAACGAAATAACAGCCAAATTAGAGAAACAGTTACATCAGATTGTTAAAGTAGGTATGCATTACTAGTTTTCTTTAGTTTACTACTTGAGATTCATTGGCCATGCAAGTTATAGAAGAGATTCTACAGGTAATAATATAACTATTCAGCCTGACCCCATAAGACCTTGAAATTTCTCCTATGAACAAGCTTCGGATCCTGATTGGCCCCTTCACTATGATAGATGCCAATCCTGAGCCTTACTACACTCATATCACATGTCATACTTACTTGCACTTGGTCCTAATACAGCAGTATACATTCTTGGAAAGAGGCTGAATACAAACACAATCAATGTTCCACTCCTTTGAGTAATAGTAGACTGAAATAAGAGTGAGTTCTGGTAGAATAATCACATTTAACTAGCAACTATGCAAGGCTCCACACAAATCTCAACGGGGTCTACAACAGAACAAACTGTCCCTGGTAGCCAAACACAACTGAGTTTATAGTCTCATTCCAACAATCTGGTATACAAATCATGTGATCTAGTTTTTGAACTCTAAAATTTTAATATTAGTGTACTTGTCCGATTTTTTTAACGTAGTTTTAATCACTTTCACATCGGCACCCATAAATGTATATCACTTGCTATCTAGATTTTTGTCAATGGCTTTGTGCTAACACTTGTCAAATTCTATTACAGATGCATCATGATTCCATATTCTTTGTGAAGGCAATTTAGTGAACTACACAATTAAATTTTTTATAAATTTAATAAAATCATGCTTCAAAATTAACCTTCAACTAGTTATTGAACTTTCTCAAACACATTGTGACTTCATGAAGCTATAAACCTGAAGGAGATTTTTTAAAAAAAAACTTGAAGGAGAATTAATATATCCAAATTTATGAATTATATCTCTATAAAATAATGTTAATTATCTGGATTGTTACCATTCAGATTTGATCAACATTTAATCATTTCCATATAGTGGAGTTGGCAAGATTTTACTATGACTGACTAATGTTTGACAATTTGGATTTGATAAGCAATTTGATGATGCAAAATAATTAAAGAATATTTACCAACTAGTGTCATTTCCATGTAGGTTATGGAGTTTGGAGATTTTACTATGACAATGACCAATGTTTGTCAATTTTGATTGGACTGGACTGGCCCATGACTTTCTGTTGTTGTTAGTAGCAATAGGCTTGAATTGAGCCTCTTTTATAACTAACTATATAAGTCGAGATGTTGAGCTATATGAAACTAGCTATTGAGATTACCTAGCTCTAATGAACACAGAAACTCAACTGTCAATTGTCTTGGATATCTCTTCTTAACAGGGAGATTCAACCTTAACATGTGTATGAAATAAAACGTGCATCCATGGTTGACTTAAGGCACTAAATATGAGATATTCTCATTGGTAGAAACCTCTTATAAAGGAGATTTAGGTGTAGGAGCAATTACAACATTCATATTTCCTATTGCATGTATCATACACCTACATATTTTTTTGAAAATGTTTTTCCAAACAATGTACGCTCACCAAAGATGAGCATTCTTGTTGATAAAGATTGATTATATGTTTTATTCATTTGAGAAGCATGTTACATGGTCTTGGAATAGAATTAAATTATCCCAAACTTGCTACAACCAAATACAATGATATAACAAATGCATGACAATCATAAAGCACACAAATTACCTCAGATTAGCAACCAAAGATGACGTTACAGATTCTTTACCTATGTGCATACTACAAACATCATCAATAACTTTTAAAGTTTTCTAGTGATAGAAATCAGATATCTAGGAGGTTGTGATGGCAACAAGAACACCTCAGATAAGATATTATCACTATTTCCAGTGAGAATGGTCCACTCTAAGGTCTGGAAATCACTCAAAACTTCTGCAGTAGGAGGTTGTTGAAGAGGTGTTTTGAAGAATAAAGGGATAGCTAGGAATAGAAGATTCTTTCACGTTCAGCTCACACAAAACTTGTGGTCAAGATAGCTGCATGGATTATCTTGATATTTACAGTGAAGCAAGAAAACAGTAAACTCAATCCTAGCTCGAGTAACCTTAAAAAAATAAAACTTGCATTTTGAAATACAAAGGTGCATAATGAGACTATAGAAGTGAAGTTTAACACACATAAGTCCTTTCCAGGACCCTTCTTTGATGGACTTAACTGAGGACATGACTTGGGTAGAGTCCTAATGGAAGATGAGAGATACAGTTGAGCTCATCTTGAAAAATTTGAGAATTACCATTTGTATCCTCTTTTAGAGCAAGTTCATTGGCATTCCATCAAGAACACTTCTTTGACATGATAAAACTTAGTGCACAGTTGTGATGGAATATGAGAGATTGAGTTGAATCCACCATGGACAGACTCAAAATTACCATTGTATCTACATTTTTTCTACACTTTTTGTCTGAGAAGCATATGGTCGCAATTTAAGGGAAATATGTTCCTCACAATCTGAAGATGTGGTGATCCTTTTAACTTCTCAATTTCTTGTGCTGCATGCACAGATTTGAATAAAATCCATTCTTGCTAGTTTATCAATATTCTCTTGTTTTATATTTTTGCAAGCCATTGGTGGGGGATCTAGTCTGTAGGTTGCTACGATTAGG
This sequence comes from Chamaecyparis obtusa, assembly GCA_027943335.1. NCBI lineage: Eukaryota > Viridiplantae > Streptophyta > Pinopsida > Cupressales > Cupressaceae > Chamaecyparis > Chamaecyparis obtusa. Next base: position 801,594 of record BSBK01002186.1, on the reverse strand, counting down.
AGTTTACAACCTGTAAATGTGAAGTAAATCTATTTACACAGTTAAGGAAATTCATCTCTTTTATGTTTAGTTAATCAGACTTTAAAATTGAAACTTGCTTTAATGTGAAACTGAGAACTACTTTATTAGAGCTTTCTGTGAGTTAGATTCAGACATCAAGAACATTGTTTACCTAATATTGTGATTAATGTTTATTTATTAATATCTCATACTAACAGACGATTGATAATTGTAGGGAAAACATCATTGGGGGGTTTTTGAGGATCCACCAAAAGCCAAGGAGAAAATGTATTCAAATTATGCTAAAGATGGTGTAACATTCCTTACAGCTTTTGAACCTTGCTGTGCAAATCATCTACGATTCTCCAAGTTCAACAGTACTGTGGTATTTCCTTTGGATACTTCTAATGGCTAATTTCAGACATCAAGTTCTTTTCGTATGAAACTACTACATTTGTAATCTGTAGTTTTAAACTTGTAGCTTATAAATGTTCATCAACTTTAGTTTGTATGCTGCTATTTCAAGTATGATTAATGAAGTTACCTTTATCACAAGATGAAAGTGAGCAGTCAACATACTGGTATAGAGCTGGCAGCGTTGATATCCCAACGTCTCATTCATTTTATGATATTCCAAATGCTGACAAAAATTGTAGCACTGAACAATTTGATTCAGACTGGGAAGTTCTATAAGATATTAAACTGTGTACACTTGGATGATTGGAACCTATGTGTGTAAAGAAAGTGTCTTATGTAAATGAGTATAATCATCAAGCCTGATTTGGTTTGAGAGGCAGGTTTCTTTGATTTCCTTGTTACAGAATGGGTACATTTGATTAGTCAGTGGATTTAGTTCAGGATAGTTATTCTAGGTTTATATGTCTAGCAGGTACTCTCCAAGAATCCATTATGGACAAGAATTGTAACAATTCCTAGTATTTATAGTTACTCGACACCCTTCTTTCATGTTTGAGGGTAGTCTTTATAAAATACTTAAAAGGAGTAGGCTGGAAACTTGTTTCTAGCATCAAATGACAAAATGTGTAAACCTATTTATACCTCATCATTGAAAGTTATCTTCATATTTAGGTCCCATCTAAACCTGTATGGAAGCTGTTTAATATTTATTTGCACACAACGTGTTTGTGAAAACCTCCACAAAATTGTGATTATGTGTACATTTATCAATCCGGTTTGCATTTTTATGCTTGGGAGTGATTTGCCTGTTTTAGTGTTCTTGTCTGTACATTTTTGAATTCTCCTTCTGGTTTATTTCTTGCCTTTTCTATTGCAAGTTTAAGGTCGTGGTCCATTTTTTTCGTTGCTTTCTTTTATAGGTTGCATCACTAGTGTGCTTTATGTTTGTGTCTTGAATTTTATTAATGGGATTTTCTTTGATATTTTTTGATGCAGTGTAATTTCATTCACTGACAAGTAATTATTCTAATCGGTATTTATCAATCCAATTTTAGTGTTGTGATTTGCCTGATTTAGTGTTCTTATCTGTATATTTTCAAATTCTCCTGGTGTATTTCTTGCCTTTATCTATTGCAAGTTTAGGTTATGTTCCATTTTTTTTGTTGCTTCTTTTTACTAGTGTGCTTTCATGTTTGTCTTTAATTCATAGAGTTTTTTCTTTGATATTTTTTTCATGCAATTTAATTTTATTCACTGAAAAGTCATTAATCTAATCGGTATACCATTTTGTTCTAAAAGCCATAATGAAGCCATTTGTGGAACATGTTATAGCATTTACACCTAGTGTTACTTGGGATTTTACAAAGCTTGCTGATGGACTCACCAAGAATCAATGTTTTACATAGATAGGGTTATAACTTAATTTTTTCAGCTTGCTCTCATTATTATATAATGAATTTAGCATTATAATGTCCATGAAAATGTCTCTATTAAGGTTTAACAATGAAAATGGATTACTGTTACTTTGGCCATCATCAAAAATCACTGGTCCTATCTATTGGGGAAAAAGTGAGGACTGTTCATCACTTTTTGGTACGATTTATGATGCAACTAGTAGCTTCAATTGGCAGGAAAAGACATTCTACAAATAACTATTATTTCAATCAAGTTTTTTGACACCCTAGCATTATTGATAAGCATCATAGGAACAGTTTAATTTACAGATAACCACAGAATAAAAGAAACAATAATTTCTAGAAAACAATAATTTCCAGAAAACATCAACAATAATTTCCAAATAACCACATAAAACTTTGTTCAACATTAAATCCCTTGCATTCATATAGCAACTTTGTTCAACATTAAATCCCTAAAACAAGTATCGGTCTGAAGGTCCATGTCCTTAAAACATAGAATAGTCTAGAAACAACATAAAAGTCTTAAATAAAAGATCATAAAATTGGCCTCATCAATAATCATCTGCATTTCCAGCAAGATCAGAATCCTGATCACTTGTATTTGCATCTGCTTGATTTTCTTCCTCATCCTCATTTGTGACCTGCAATACATTCCCTCTCTCAATTTCTTCATTGGTAATCAAAATCTCTTCTTCAAACAATCCCTCATAATTGTCTTCATTCACTTCTTTAAATGTTTCTTGTAAATTAACAAATTGTCCATCAGGCATTACATTGACAAGTTCCATAAACTTTCATCTCAAACGAGACTCTATTTGAATGACATATGACCAACCTGGGCTTCTTACATCATCAATTAAAAATGACTGATTAATTTGGATAGGGGAAACATATGGCTCATCTGTCTCTGATAAAAATTGTCGTGTATTTGCACGTATAAATCCATACTCATCAAATTGTACTGCAGATGGTCGAATCCATTTACATTTTAATAATATAGGACTGTTTTCACCAAAATCCACTTGAATAATTTCTTGGATGAATCCAACATAAAATTTCTTCTCAATTTCATGAAGAAATTCAGCACTAACAACACAATCACAATTTGTCTTTCCTTTGTCCTTTTCTTCCACTCTTAAATGACTGCCATAGGCCCACATCCCACTAAAACGTATAGCCCATATATGTGGAGATTGTGAAAGCTCACTTTCCTCTATTTTTATATATTGACCTTCTTCTTTTGCATCATTGATTGCATTAAAAATCCATTCTTCAAATTTTGGAAAAGAATCTCCTCCAATAAAATTATGACGTTTGCGCTTTTAAGGTTGATGCTACATCCAAATTTGATTCTCTTCTTCATCTTTTCTACATAAAATAATGATGTACAAATATTAAGATTAATAATATGAATGTGTAAATGCAATTGAGTAAAAAAATTAGTGTAATTTTTTTAACCTGCGCCACTTGTCAAATGAAGATGTGTTTTGAAGAATAAAGGCATGTATTGCACTTCTTTCTTGATATGAGAGCTTGAAGTGACTTCCATTGCCTTCTAATAGTTCACTTGCAACTCTCTCATCTTCTTCATCATCCCATACATGCCTATTGACATTTTTAAAATCCTTCATATATTCTGTGCAAAACCCCATGGCCTCTTGCATTGAATATCCCTCAGACATGCTGCCTTCTAGTTTTTCCCTAGTACGGACAATTTTTTTCAAAACTTTCATATATCATTCTATAGGATACATCCATCTCGTTCTTATTGGACCACAATACTCTAGTTCATATTCTAGATGTATCAAAAGATGCATAGAAATGTTAAAAATTGCTAGTGGAAATTCTCGCTCCAATAGACAAAGGACTTCAATAACCTCCTCTCTCAAACTATCAAAGTTTGAAGGATCTAATACATGTAAATTCATTTTCTTTAATATTAGGCCCAACCTTATAATTGCCAATCTTGGCCCCTTTGCCAAACCTAATATATTTACCACAATAGGTAAAATATTCTCGATTATGACATGATAGTCATGGGTCTTGAGGCCTCTTAAGCCATTAATGTCAGTTTGGCTAATAATGTTGCTACTCACATATCTAGTGGAAAAGCGAGTCTGAGACATCAACTGTAAGAATTATGCACGTTGTTCCTTTGTCCAGACATAAGGAGCACTAGGTTTTCTATATTTTTCATTATCATATTTTTTAACCCAAAGATTTCGACGAATCTTTATTTCTCGAAAGTCTTCACAAGATGAAATAGTATCAAAAGAGCCAAAAAGAGTTTTTATAATAGCATAAGCTATATTTTTCTCAATATGCATAAAGTCAATAGTATGCCTGATAAATATATCCTTAAAGTATGGCAACTTATACAATATGCACAACCATTTTACACCACTTTCATTACATGGATCATATCTACTTCCAGCAATCCCAACATTTTCAATAAATGACATTCTTTTTAGTCCAATGTAATCACCTATTATTAGCAATGGCACTTCATGATTCTCTTCTTGACCATTGAAACGTGTTTTTTGTCGGTGATATGGATGATCCATTTTAAGGTAAGCACAATGTCCACAATAAATACACTTACGCAAACTTCTTGAGTGCCTCACAAAATCCTTAAAGTTGCAAGCAAGACATCCATGGTATCCATGAACAGAGAGACCAGACAATGTGCCATATGTAGGAAGATCATGAATTGTAAACAATAAGGAAGCTTTTAAAGTGAATTTGATTGAATGACCATCCCTTAAACACTGAAATTCTTCAATTCCATTCCACAATTCCATTAGCTCATCATATAATGGCTCTAGATAAGCATCTATTGTATTTGAAGTCACACTTTTCTTTCCCGGTATAATCAATGATAACATTAAGAAAAATGGTTTAGTTGCAAACCATGGAGGCAAGTTATAATTTATTAGAAACACTGGCCAAGTTGACCATTTGGTACTCTGATCTAAGAATGGGTTCACCCCATCTAGAGCCAAACCCAACCTTATATTACAAGGATCTTGAGAAAAATCAGGCTATTTTTTTATCAAATTCCATCCATGTCTTAGAGTCTAGAACATGTCATTGTTTTCCATCAGTGCTCTTATTTTGGGCATGTCATTGCATAAGTTCAAAAATGTCTCTGCACCTATACATTTGAAGTAATCGCAGGATTATTGGAAAGTGGCAAAGAACCTTTCTAGGAACCACAACTAATTTCAACCCTTGTCTATACCTCGCTTCATGACATTTCAGACATTCACTCTCATTTGCAAGGTTTTTACGAAATAATACACAACCATTCACACATGTGTGGATATTTTCATACCCCAAGCTGAGCTTACTGATTTAATTTTTACATTGACTTTGTTGCTTTGGCAATGTGGAGTCAGCTGGTAATAATGAACTTAATAATGTCAATAATTGATCTAGACTCTCATTTGTCCAACCATGCACCACTTGCAAGTTAAGAATTTGAAGAATTGTTGTCAAATGGCTTAACTTGCAATTAGCATAAATAGGCTTTAAAGCATCCTCGATTGACTTGGCCCAATCATCATTTAGACCCTCATTTAGCATTCTATCAACTTCAAACCCTTCGTCAAACATTTTTGTCTCTTCATTTATGTTTGTTTCCCCTTCATCTCTCATTGTCTGCAATTCTATCATATCTTCATAATAATTGTAAGCCCAAGGGCTAATACCACTGTGCCCATATCTTATCATATGTCGATAAATCACATTTCTCTTTTTCACCTTTCCACCAAGACAATTTTTACATGGACATGGATATTTGTCAATGTCCCCCTCATCAGCTACTCACTCATCATATGCATGATATTGATCCATAGTCAACCTATGATGTTCATCCATCTGTAATATTCTGCATTCCAATAATAATTTAGTTTCTAAATTAAAGAAAAAACATCAAGCTGAAAATAGAGATGTCGAAACATTGTTTAAAGTTGTCACTTTTAGTAGAGACCATAAAAGAAAGAAGAGGATATAATGATTCATTGTTCTGACATCTATCTTACATTCATTTGAAGTTTACCTAGTGAGAATGGAATATGTTTGTGTTTTAGGTTTCAAATTACCTCTGAATTTTCTGCAGAGGGCCTTGCTAACTTCAAATTTGTTGTAGAAAACTCTGAATTCCTTGCCCGCCTTTTCAAAAGTCTCCAAGTCCTATCTAAACAAGATTTATCACCCATGCAAGTGCTTCAATACCTGTCCATGAGAATAAAAAATGTTAACAACTATGATGAGCATGTATTAACAACTTATGAATCAAATTAAAGACTATGTATTAATTTTTATCCCACAATCCCAATAGTTTGAACCATTAAGCATAAATAGGAAATCTTTATTGCTTCTTGATGAAATCAACCCAAAAAAAATTTCTCTCATCAGATACAATATTTAGAATATTTTTTAGTAAAGACCAAATTTATTTTTTGCAATTGCTGCTAATTCTTCTCTAAAACTACAACTATCTAATTCTTTATGAAATGCCTTTGAAACACCTCCAAATCTGCCTAATATCCTCTCTTAGAATGCCATGACCTGCAACTAGATGAAAGGATACTTCAATTGAAATTGTAATAAATTCAATTTTGCCCAATGATGATCTTGTGTGAAATTCTATAAAGAATTATATTTGAAGGCATGTATCAACAAATTTGGAGGCACCTTCACCTCATAGAACAGGATCCTTATATTGTTTCTTCTAAAGCTCAACTTTATTTCGCAATAAAAAAAAGCATGTATTAATTAATGTACAGTATTAAGTTGCTCAATGCTAATACATTGTAATTAACAAAAGAGATAATAGCTTTGCTAAAAATATCAGGAAAGAAAATACAAATTATAAGTTGAAATAACTCAATAAATGGACTTATTGATACTAAGGGAAGGTGTTATGGTTAGGGTTAGGATTTCTTATGTTTTTCTTTTTGCACCAGGTCTATCCAGGGTCCTGCTCCAGGCCTCTGGATTCTACCCTGCTTCAGGCCCTTGGATTCCTATACAAGAGACCTCTGGCCTCAATCCAAGTACATCTGAACTAAGGCCAAATCTAGAGACACAGGACAAAAACTTGGGCAAACCCAGATCTCGATCAAAACCTGATCCAGATTGGGTTTAGCTAGGTTTCCTACAAAACCTAGTAAGATAGAATTTTATGGTCAGGACTAATGGTCACAGATTATTTTTAGTGCTATTTCATAAATAGTCAAAGCCATTCAACAAATTTTTAGTTCTCTACTGCATGTAAGATGCATATGAAGAAGTGACACTCTCTAGATATCCATTGTTACCACCACGATCTAATAAATGTGATTTAAGTCCTGAAAGATAAAGTGATTAATGCAGGGTTTAGGGCATTAGAAACATCAACTATATCCTACTTTGAGAAGATGAGTAAAGGTATATTTGTTTGGTATAAAAATTACTATCACCAGAGTATGTAGATTGGAGGATGTGGGTAGTGGAACAAAAGATAGAGCCCCTTAATTATATCAAAGTCTCCTAGTTTTTCAATGTTATCCTCACAATTTTGGTCTTTAATATTCTATAAATTTGAGCCATTCTATAATAGTGTTATACTAATAAAGAAGTTGCCTATGATCTTGAAATGTCTGAGAAGAATACATTTGGTAAGACATGGAATTGTGGGATGTTGTTTTCATAAATGATGAATTAATGAGTTTCTGATTAATACTTGGTTGTAATATTCATTACATGTGATTAATCACTAATCGTATTATTATTGCATACACATGGCAGCTCATGATAACTGACCTAATCACATTTTGTTTACCATTAATTATGATGGTAAGAATTAACAAGGGTGGCAGCAGTTCATCATGCCCCTTCAACAGTTACAAATAACCAAAGCTCACCAGCTGTGAGAGGTGTGTATGAGAATTGATCTTATATAACAAAGTCCCCTGTGGATATTGCTCAAGCAGAGAAAATAGTTGCTAGCGCAACCTTCAATACTGTGCAAGCATTATTATTGTTATGTATCAGAGAAGACACCAGACAAGAGCATATAACACTATCGCTATATCAGGGACGGCTCTAGAATAGCAGATTGCATGATTAATATCAAGAATATCAGAGATGACACTTAGTTCCATTCTTTTAACTAATTTATTTGAGTTCCATTCTTGTTATTTGTTCCTTTGGGGAAGATTTGTGTTGCTTCTCCAAAGTAAGAATGTCCACCCAGCTTCAGAAGGCTTCCAACAGATACATACACACCTAGTCTCATAGCTGCAAGTGACTACATGCTAGGTGATTTATTCTCCTTCATTTAAAATAATTTCGTATGATATCTACACAAAATATTTATTTTGATATACAACTAGTATTATGTTCAAATACAATCTTTGAAGGAGTAAATATTGTTTACATTTTGTCCTAGGAAAAAATAGATATGGAACTGTTACTGATTCATTAGCATACAAGATACCATTTTTCTTTGTTTGCAAAGATTATTTCATTGAGGAACCTTTCTTGAGAAACATGCTTGATGTAAAGCATGCATTGATATTGCCTAGAGTATCTACATTGTTAATTTATTTTCTAACTACTCGCACTAATTCTCTTTTAGGCTTATTTGATATTGACTGGAGTATTAGTACCTTCAACACTTGAGTGAGCTTTGGAATGTAACCTCCACCATGCATTTGTTTTGTAACAACACCTTGAAAGAATTTTGAACCACTCTCCAATTAGGTTTACTGATGCAATCAGATCATCAAGAATTTGAATATACTCGAACTGATCATCCTTTAACATGGACCCCCAATAGGTATTTAATCAGTTAAGGAAACCATGATGTATTGATTTTGCATTCAAGAAAAGATCCTTGAGGGTTTAAAAATGTTGGGCAACTTCAATGCAATCAAATTTGCTATTTTACCATGATAATAGTCCTAATAATTCATGCCAAAACCAAACATTAGCATGTGCACCCTTTTGACAAGGTTCCTCCACAAACCACCTTTGATCTAGGACAACCTACATAGACTGTAGCAGAGGTTACAACTAGGAAATAACTTGGAATTAAAAGAAGGGAACATTTGAATTATGACTGTCATTGTCTGATAGTTTTAAATAGTGACTTGGGTCAACAAACATATATTCAATTTGGGATCTCTGATCAAGGAGCAAGAGAGGATATTTTTGACAATGATCACAATATTTTTGAAAAGAATGCCAAACTTTTAAACAACCTTAATCTATGAACAAACATTTAGGACTGTGACTGTCACAGACTTAGGATAGTTTTAGACTATGACTATAGAATCAGACTTTTAAAAAACCATATAAACTCACTTATTAATCATATGGAAAGAAACCTTTGAACTCCCTACAATATCATATTTCTTTTGTGTTCCTTTAGAAGTCATGAAAAGTATCTCAAATTAAAATAACACATTAACTTTCACAAACACTGAAAATTTCCAAAGTAATCCCGCTAGGGCATAAATTTTATCCATGAAGACACAACCAATCAATTTGATCAACAAGTTTTACAAGAAATTGGCATTTAAAATCAATGTTTTATTAAAACTCCTCCTTTAAACTCACATCTATGTCTACTCTCGACCCAAAGAGGGGTTTTAGACACATTAAAACTAGTTACAACTAAATCTAACCAATTCCTAAGTTGACTGATCGGTTGATCTCTCAATTAACACTATTTTGCAAATGTTGCAAAAGTTGTTAAGCAACTTTTGCAACCTTTTGACAACTTGGTATTTTAACCATACAATACACCTTATCATTTCATGATTGTGACAAACATGGCCTTAAAGACTCAAAAACATCATTCTAATATTATTCTACGACATTTGACCACTTTGACCAGATGTGATCTACTGGTTGTGATTGGTCTTACAATGACAACTTGGCTTATTAGTCTTACAAAATGACTCAAGAAGATTACACTTGACATCAAAATGGTCTAATAGACATTATTACATGTTTTCATACAAAACAAATCATGAAAATCTTCATAGGTCTTCTTTGATCTATAGGTGCTCCTGCACCACTATCCTTGATACATTCTCAAATTCCTCAATGCACTCTTCCTCTTGCAAGAATCACCTTCTTAGTCTACTCCCTCTCCTAGCTGAATGTCTCTACTTCAGTCCTACAATTTCATGATCATTGGAAGTCAAAGTAGCTAGATAATTCCATGCCCCTCCTTGGGCTTACGTACTATCATATTTGATACAAATATGACTCATATTTTTGTAAGATACTGTATCCTCATGTGCCCACACTTATTTTGTAGTTTCAGAAGCATATACAAATTGTGATCTTACTATCACCCGATTCACCATTGTATTTTTTGAGTCAAACTCATTGACCTATGTTTCATGAGTAGTGGTTGTTCATATTTATCTTGTATACTAAATCCCTGTAATTCAACAGTCTTTCCTCAAGTTAGTTGGTTGTTCATATTTATCTTGTATCGTGCTTTCAATTTTTTAGTTATATCAATATTTTTTCTTCAAAACAATCATCCAAAACATTGAACAAAACTATGAAGAAAAAATTGACCTTTCACATCAAGAGTTTGTTGAAATTCCCTTGAGACGAAACTAAAAAATTGAAGGTAGATTTGGAAGGGGTTCTTACAAAGCCATCTCCATGCTTTTGCAATTCTCAATCTCAATATTCATGTTTAGGGTCCTTAATTTGATCATGGGGAAACCCCAATCCAATGGGATCCTATGAGTTCCTTCTGAACACCAGTAGAACCAGTATCAAACTATGCCCAAAAGTCATGCCACTTCTTGCCTAAACAAAACTAATGAACAATGGTAGTCTCATTCTCAATCCTATCAAAAGTTTGAGGCCACCATATAAGGTGTAGCTAGGGAAATAATGGGGAATGAAATTAATAATTTAAGCCGATAGGCTTTTCACTGCGGGCATAGCCTGCTGATGGACTTTTGTACTATTCTTGTTTATTTGTCTGATGCCCGTAAAATGAACTTTGTCCGATGTCGTAAACGTTTAAATTTGTCTATTGTTGTAAGATAAGCTCCAGGTGTTTTGGGTATACACAGCTGGCACATCATCTTTGCGATAAGCTACAGATGTTTTGGTAGGGCTTTTACAATTTGGGGCAATGGCATCTGTCTGCACCATTCTTCTATGGATGTTTGTTTTTTTCATATAAAGAGCTGAGGCAATGTTTTCCATGACAGTGATCATCCAATGTGCCCAATCCTGATGGTGTAAATGGACCTGAACCATTCTACTTTGAATTTGATCAGCTTGGAGTAAGAGTACCCACACTTCTGATATCTCCTTGGATTGAAAATGGCACAGGTATTCCTTTTTAGTTAGCTTCTTCTTGTTTATTTCTCTTTTTGTCAAATTCTCTTTAATCCAAAGGTGCCTACGATATGAAATGCTTTAAAGATGCCAGAAAATCTGCTGCTATTTAATTTTTTTTTTCCTTTTTCTTCAATCTAGAGTAGTTGTTGGGTGTCCTTTCTTATATTGTTTTTTGTGTGGTTAAGTCTCTTTTTTAATTCCAATGTAATTTATGTAATATGAGAATCTAGTTCTGGCAATTGGCTTTACAATTTACATAGATGTGGGTCTCTAGATTGTATAATTGAAGATACGTTTTACTCAAAATTACCTGGAGATGGAAACTGAGGCAGAAACCATAAACATTGATTTTCTACTAAATGTTGGAAATGAACTGGCTCGATAAGTCTGCCCAATTAATATGAAATGCTAAGATATAACTTAAAAGTGCACATGATTTTCTATATTTTTTCATAAAAATACCATGAAAATAATTGCACTCTCTGGGAACATCATTGTGTTTCCATGACATTTACGAGTATGCCCCTGTGATTCTGGTTATGTTCAGTTGTTTCAGTTTTGCATATGGAAAAGAAGGAACCCCTATGATATTTCCTGCAACTTAATTTTTTCCTTAATATTTTTTTATTTACAGTTTTTAAGGCTCGAGGTTCTAGTCCTCAAAGACACTGATACAGTAGGAAGGGCTTCCAATTAAGGATTGCCTAATCCTTCCAACTTAAGTAGATTCTCTCAAGAAAAATAACACACAATTTGATTATCCATGTAATTGCAAAAATGAGGATGTCAACTAAACTGCCTCTATTTCCATGGGAGGCATAAAAGAGAGATTTATTATAAACATAAAATGGTATCTAGATATCTGACAACATTCGATTTGAATCCTATTGACAGAGGTTCAATAATATAGTTTCCAGTCTGTCCTCATCAAATCTAGGCACTATATGCCCTTGAAATGATAACTCTCAGCTGATTGTCTCCTAACGTGATGTGAGAATGCTTTCCATCACAATAGGGATGTTTCTACTATGCCCTTCATTTAGAGACCCAGTAACATGTTTTCCCTAGAAAAGAAATAGATAAGGTCTACATGCAAAGCTGCAAGCCTCTTTATTTATTTATTTAGAAATCAACATTTCAAATCTCACTGTCAACACCTCATTTTGGAGTGTATAGGGGAACATTAATCGACATTGACTGTCATGAATCACCCAACACAGTAATAGATTCAAAAGGGTTTTTGAATCATAGATAATGAGGACAGCCTACAGTAGGTGAAAGAGGATCCATAGGTGTTAAAAAATAGAAGACCCTATTTCTTCATACAACTAAAATTCAATTTTTACATTTAGGAAAGTAAAAAACTATGTAATCACAATGTAATCGAAAGGAAAGAACTATGTAATCACAATAGAAAACCTAGCTAAAAAAAGTCTCCTGCTATCCCTTTTGAGAGCCAAAAAAAAGGCTCAATCTATTCAAAGCGTATCTTTGGCAACATCATAGACAAAAAAACCCTATATGCCATAAGCTAGAAATTAAACCATGGAAACAATAATAAATATTAAAACAACCACCATTAAAATTGGTTTTACCTAGGGTTTATCTTTTCATCAGTTTTCCAACTAAACTTATACAATTTGAAAAGAAAATCTCATTAGGGCTTTTGATATCATATGTAACTTTGCATGAATTCCTTAATAACGGTAAACCTTGTCTTCAAATGCATCAATCTATTGTTTCAATTTTATAGTCTTGAATGGGCATACATTTAAGGAATGCATTGGGTACCCACCTCAGTGTCATGACAGAAACCTATTGGTGCAATTCTTTGAACTAGTCGCCCCTATCCACTACATCCAGCAGGTCGTAGAAATTGTGTGTCCTTCAACGAGAAAATGGGATCCAATACAGAAGTTGCATGCAACTAAATGAGGCCAACAATATTTAGCAAATTCTAAAAACAATTCGCGTTGCTATTCCTCTACCGCGCCTAAAATGCATGTCTTTTTTGGTTCTCTAGTCCACAAAAATGCATGTCTTTTTTGTCTTAACTTTTAATTTAAGACATTTAAAACAATTTTAATTTTTAATTTAAAATATTAAAATAATAATTTAATTACTTAAGACAAAATGTTAATTTCATCTTAAAATAATGTCTTAAAATGCCCTCCTATGTAATAGTGCTAGGCCCCTAACGTTCCCAACACAACTTTATATGACATTAAAATTTGGATATTATTTCATTTATTAATATTTTTATTTTATAATATGTTTAATATTTATTAAATAATGATATCTATTATTTAATATATATTAAATATGTTATTATTAATAAATTATATAATAAAAGAAAAAATTTCATGATGTATACTGTAATCAACTTTAATTAAGTGATGGAGTTATAAATTGCTTAATTAAAGTTGAAATCTTATATGAAAATTGGTTGACCTTGAGCATTTAGAGTTCACTTTTGCATGGTAGGAAATAATTTTTAGACTTTGAGTCTAATACACCTTGAAGGGGTGCATGTTTGGCTCATTTTTGAAACAACTTATGTTTTTAAGACTTTTCATAACAAGACATAAATGATGAAAATATTTATTTTCATTATTTGAATAAGTCAAAATATTATCCAAAACTAGTAAAGTGGAGTTATTTTTAAGGCTTTGATCACCTTGGTCATCAATTTCATGTATGTGGTTGGAACTTTAGTGAAAGCCAATGTCACTACTTCAAACTCCTACTATCCATAATATACTTGAAGGTTGTTTTGGAACATCATCGTCACAAACCCTTATTGGATTATGATTTCACCTATGATCAAGCTTAGAAAATATTGTTAAGCCCTTCATTCGGTCAAAGATATTTAAAGGAGTAATAATCATTCATTCAGCTAGTTTTGGTTGGGTGACTAATTATTTAGTCATTTTTGTTTTGATGGCTAATTATTAGTGATTAATTATTTAGTCATTTTAGTTGTGATTTTACTCGATGACCAAATTGGTCATTTATTTAGTCATTTATATTTGTAGAACATGAACAGTTTTAGTCACGTGACTAAAAATTTTAGTTACGTGATAAAAAAATGGTAGAACATGATCAGTTTTAGTCATGTGACTAAAATTTTTAGTCACGCAACTAAAAGTTTTAGTCACCTGGTCATTTATTGCCCAAATTCTACTAGTGATCATTCATAGAATGAACATTGTTATCTTGTCAACCCCATAGTGAATGCTGGTTGGATGATAACTTCTAGTCTAAAATCTTCTAACAAGGTCACACCTGATAGTGTGTTTGTAACCTTTAACAAGGTTGGGTCTTAACTGACCTCACTTCAGAAGAGTGAACAATTTTGGGTTGCCGGTCCCAGGTGGTTTTTCCCTTTACAGGGTTTCCATGTTAAATCTCTTGTGTTATGTGTTGATTGTGATATTTGTTTGTTATCATTCTTTACATGTTACATGTTAGATTTGATCGGTAAACTATTTTAGCATTAGACTAGTAATCGGTAAAAGCACAGACAATGAGAGTTATTATTGTTTACCGATGAGCAGAAATTGAAGAAATTGTTTTGAATTATACATTTTGATTTGGGACACTGGATAACTAATTCACCCCCCTCTCAGTTATTCTAACAATTGGTATCAGAGCATTGGTTTCTTGGAACAAAGTTTTAAGGACTTAAGCATAAAGGTCTCAAGATGTATAAGAGGGAAGTACCGAAACTAAACAAAGAGAACTTCACATTATGGAAAAGAAAAATGAAGCTGCACATATTTGGAATTGGGAACTTTGCACTAGAGCTGATGGAGAATGGCTACATGCAACCGCCCACTGGTCCCCTAACTATTGATCAACTGAAGGAAAAGCATGAACACAATGTTGCTATGATGGAACTTGCTATTGCATGTACTGACGCTGAATTTGAAGATATCAAGACATGCACAACTACCAAAGGAATGTGGGATAAATTAGCACAAATATACAGTGGAGATCTAAATGTCAAAAGAGCCCGAGCTAAAAGTCTGAGAGGTAGATTTAATGATATGAGAATGAAAGAAGGTGAGAACATTGTACAATATTCAAATAGACTCAAAGAGGTGGTACATGCTATTAGAGCATCTGATGGAGTGATTGATGATGAAACAGTGATAAGCAAGATTATCAGAACTTTGCTACCGGTTTATGCAATCAGGATTTTTGCAATTCATGAAACAAGAGCTACATCCAACCTTACTCTTGACACTCTGATTGGTAAACTTACAACCTTTGAATTAAATAATTTTGATAATAGTTTTGTTCCTTCTGTTGAATCCACTTTCATGTCCTCTTTGAAGATTAGAAAGTCTAGCAGGAATAGTAAGAATTGTGATAGTGATGACAATACCAATGATGAACTTGATGAGCTTGAAGCACTTATGGTGAGAAGATTGCCCAAAGGAAAAGGAAGGTATAGAGGTAAGCTACCTTTAGGATGCTTTAATTGTAAAGAATTCAGTCACATCGTTGCTGGATGTCCTCAGAAGAAAGATGATGATAGATCCAAAGACTAATCTAAATGAAGCTATGGAAGAAGAGTCAACAAAGGCTACCGACACTACAACAGATACAACCGAGATGAAAAAGGAAAAAAGGTATGTTACATAGCCGAAGATATTGAAACTAAATCTGATTTTGATGATGATATAGAAGTTTTATTTGTTGCTATGAAAGATGACTCAGAAGAGGAAGAGAAACATGAAGAGACAGCATTGATCTCTAAAGTAAGCAGAAATGATACATGGATCATAGACAGTGGTTGTACACATCATATGACTGGTGATGTAGAAAAATTTGATCATCTTGTTGAATATAATGGAGGATCTGTGATAATGGGAAATGATGCACCTTGTATGGTAAGAGGTAAAGGCTCACTAATGATCAATGACAGAGTACAATGTGAAAATGCATACTGGGTAGATGGATTGAACTATAATTTGTAAAGTGTGGCTCAACTGAACAATTCAAGCCACTGATTGGCTTTTGAGAGCAAAAAGGTGAAGATCTATGATGATGGAGGAAGACTTGTTGGAACTGGTACACAATCCAAAGGTAATCTATTCTATCTTGATATGGATCAGTCTTCTTGTTTGTTAATAAAGGATGAAGATGTTTGGTTGTGGCACAGAAGGTTATGCCATGTGAATTTTGACAACATGATCAAGATTAGTAGAAAGAGAAGAGTTAGAGGATTGCCTAACTTGAGAAAACTTGATCATGCCATGTGCCATGAATGTCAAAAAGATAAGATGACTAAGTCTAGTTTTAAAAGAAAAGACTATTCAACAAAGAAGATACTTGAGTTGGTTCATACTGACCTATGTGGTCCTATGAGAACTCAGAGCTATTCTGGTGATAGATATTTTATTCTTTTTGTTGATGATTATACTAGACTGATGACTGTTATGTTCTTGAAAGAGAAATCTGAAGCTTTCAAAATGCTTAAGTGGTATAAAGCTAAGGTAGAGAAAGAAACTGAAAAAGAAATAAAATGTTTAAGATCTGATAGAGGAGGTGAATTTATCTCTGATGAATTTACTAATTTTTGTAATGAGCATGGAATCAAAAGGCAGGTATCTACACCGAGGACACCTCAACAAAATGGCATTACTGAAAGGAGGAACAGGTCTATAATTGACTATGCTAGAACATTGGTGATACAGAAGAATGTTGCTTAGACATATTGGAGGGAAGCTGTCAGTACAGCTGTGTATGTTCTTAACCGAGTACAACTGAAGAAGGACTCAAACCGAACACCTTATGAACTATGGTTTGGACACAAACCTACTATAAGTTATTTTAGAATTTTTGGAAGTAAATGCTTTATTTTGAAAGATGAGAGAAATGGAAAATTTGATTCTAAAGGAGATGAAGGAATATTTCTAGGATATTCCACTACAAGTAAAGTATACAAATGTTTGAATAAGGCTACAAATAAGATAGTTGAAAGTACTAATGTTCGTGTTGATGAGTTTGATGACAAGTACATAGAGGAAAGTAAAAAGGAACCATAAGACTGGTAGATTCACTTATATTGAACATCTAGAGTATCTACCGACACTGCAGACTGTGACAACCGGCCAGTAGGGAAACAATGCAGGACAACAGACAACATAAACTGAGGAACAAGATGGAGCTACCGAGCAAGAAAATGACCCTGAACAGGATGAACAAGAAAGGAGAAATCAAGTTTTGGCTAGTTTTGTCAGAAGACATCATCTTGAGACACAAATCATTAGAGACAAATATGTTGGAATGCAAACTAGAAGCAAAACAAGACAAGGTACATGTCTCATTTGTGAATTTGAACCTAAAACTGTGAAAGTTGCATTAGAGAATGAAGAATGGGTTAATGCAATGAAGGAGGAAATATAGAAAATAGAGAAGAACAAAACCTGGTCCTTAGTACCCCGACCAAAAGATAAGAATGTTATCAGTACTAAGTAGATATACAAGAATAAAGTGAATGAAAATGGTGAAGTCACAAGAAATAAAGCTAGATTAGTATGCAAGGGATATGCACAGGAAGAAGGCATTGACTATGGTGAAACATTTGCACCTGTTGCTAGATTAGAAGGAGTTAGAATGCTACTTGCATATGATGCACATAAGAAATTCAAAGTCTATCAAATGGATGTGAAGTCAGCATTTTTGAATGGTATACTTGAAGAAGAGGTCTACATTGAACAACCTGAAGGATTTTTTGATCCTGACAATAAAGACATGGTATGTAGACTACATAAAGCATTATATAGATTGAAGCAAGCACCGAGAGCATGGTATGAAAGATTGCATACTTATTTGTTAAGTATTGGATTTGTTAGAACTAGTGAAAACAACAATTTGTATGTGAAAGGTGATATTGATGACACTATTATCATTGCTAAATATTTGTTGATGACATTATTTTTGGAGGTTCAGATCTTGTATGCAAGGCATTTTCTGATGAAATGCAAAAGGAATTTGAAATGTCTATGTTCAGAGAGATTAAGTTATTTCTTGGATTACAAGTGATTCAGCAGAGTGATGGGATATTCATCACACAATCTAAATACATAAAGGAAGTACTAAAGACATTTGGCATGGAAGATGCTAAACCTAATGTAGGAACACCAATGGCTACTGGATGCAAATTGAAAAAGGAGGATGAAACTACCGAGGTAAACCAGACACTCTACCGATCCATGATTGGTAAGTTAATGTATGTAGTTCATAGTAGACCAGATATAGCACATGCTATGGGAATTGTTGCAAGATTCTCTTCTAATCCTAGAGAATCACACATGATAGCTACAAAAAGGATCCTAAGATACTTGAAGAAAATAGAGAATTTTGGATTATGGTATCCTAAGGAAGGGAAGTTTGAACTGAAAGTTTACACCGATGTTGATTGGGCTGGAAATGTGGATGATAGAAAAAGCACCACCGGAGGAGCATTTTTCTTTGGTGAACGACTTGTAACATGGACAAGTAAAAAGAAAGCTTGTATTTCTCAGTCTACAGCTGAAACAGAATATGTTGTTGTTGCTACTAACTCTTCAAACATTGCATATATCAAACAAGTGTTGGAAGGAATGAATGAGGTAATCACTGACCCGGTGATTATATACTATGACAACACTAGTGCTATTAATATTTCCAAGAATCCTATGATGCACTCTAAGACAAAGCATATATACATTAAGTATCATTACTTAAGAGAACAAGTGCTAGAGAAGCAAGTAAAGTTAGAATTTGTTACATCCAAAGAAAAACTTGCAGATATTTTTACAAAGCCCCTACCGAAGGACACATTTGAATACTTGAGGACTAGACTTGGGGTCCGTCCCCTATCTATCGGTCACTAAGATGATCTGGTTGTTGCATCAACCAACTTTTATTAGAAGATCATTCATGTTGATGCAGCATAGTTCACACTTTGAATCATGTTCAAGGTCATGATTAAGTTTGTGAACTTGAACCGATTGGAATATCAGTATTCAGAGGTACAGAGGAAGACATAATTGTTTGTTTATTTGTTTCTTTGGCATTGTTGTCAAAGGGAGAGATATACAATATGAAATTAAAAGGGGAAAGATAAACATGATATGAAAAGGAACAAGCACCGATGATAATTATCTAAGGGAGAGACAATGAGACAGAGTATTGAAGATCAGTTACAGAGAATAGAAGCAGGAATAGCAGAACTGAAAAGATCATAACTGCAGAATGGTAAAGCTGTATTATTTAATGCTGGTTTAGTAACGTAGTGATTAAACATATTAAGTCTATTTGACTTACAACATTTGTTCACAAAGTTTTAGAATGTATTTTTGGTATGTGTATGGTACATTTCATATTACTTGAGTTGCCATCAATGCCAAAGGGAGAGATTGTTTGACTACAATTGATTTGGAATATGATTTAAGAATCTATGATTAAAGATCACTAAGGAGTTGATGATTAGATATGTAATATGATTAAATCAGTATTATGTTTTCATTGATGTCAACTAGTTTGACAACACTTATCTTGTAAGTTACTATACCGAGACATCTGAAGAAAGGTGAAAGAGATGAAGAACAGAGAAATCTACATGAGGAAAGATGTACATGACAGATGAGGCTAAGGAACACATTGAGTAACTTGTTGATGAGTCTATGACTTGATGATATTGACTTTATTATGTTGCATTCATCTATGATGAAGTATAGAGCTGAAAGACACAAAGCAGTGTTGTCGGTAAATGAAGAATTTCTAGTATACACCGATGGAGTGTAGTGTATACCAATTGCAATATTAACTGAGTAGTGTTCACTAACGCATTTCTTTGTTAACCGAGCAGAACAGAATGTATTAAATGATATGCTTAACCGATAAGATTGATGAGCTAGCAAGAGTATAACATCGAGGTAACAGATAATGTTTGTTACACAGATCGATGGCTGACAAAATTCAGAGGAGATCTAACGAAAAAGATTGAAACATGTTATTGACACAAGTACCGAGAAAGTTTGAAGCGGAAAAATCTAAGAATGTGATTAAGCAGCAAAATATGATGGTGGAGAAGAAAATGATTTACTCGTCTATATAAGAGAACAAATTATATTTATGAAGATGCCAAAAAGAAGAAGAAGCTACAAGAATATCGCATGAACAAGGTTTTCATGTATTCTAATCATACTGGTTAGTAAGAACTGAGCTGCAGAATAATTACTGAGCTACAAAGAGCAATTACCGACGGACAGTAAGTTGATACAGTATTGAATCTGAAGTGAATTATTGATTAGAAGGATTTGTATGGACTAAATATTGATTTGTAATCTGCAATTGAAGTTGTATTAAGGCAAGTCATTTACTGTTACATATTTAACCATTGTATACAGTCAAAATCTCTTAACCAAGTGGACTCTGAAAGTCTTATGATGTATCATTCATAGAATGAACATTGTTATCCTATCAACCCCATAGTGAATGCTGGTTGGATGATAAATTATAGTCTAAAATCCTCTAACAAGGTTACACCTGACAGTGTGTTTGTAACCTTTAACAGGGTTGGGTCTTAACCGACCTCACTTCAGAAGAGTGAACAATTTTGGGTTGCCAGTCCCAGGTGGTTTTTCCCTTTACAGGGTTTCCACGTTAAATCTCTTGTGTTATGTGTTGATTTTGATATTTGTTTGTTATCATTCTTTACATGTTACATGTTAGATTTGATCAGTAAACTATTTTAGCATTAGACTGGTAATTAGTAAAAGCACAAATAGTGAGAGTTATTATTGTTTACCGATGAGCAAAAATTGAAGAAATTGTTTTGAATTATACATTTTGATTTGGGACACTGGATAACTAATTCACCCCCCTCTCAGTTATTCTAACAGGTTTCCTCGTAGAACCGCAAGGAGTCACCATCCTAGGTTAAACATCCTTTTTGACATAAGACCGCATACTTGTCTTCGTTAATACCTGCAAAATATATCATGTGTATCGTTGCATTTACATTGCATTTCATGATCATTCCATCTATTTCATTACATTACATACATGTGCATTTACAATTGCATAGCATAATCAAAATCATACATTTCCATACATTTTCCATAATCAACTACATTTGCATAAATCCATACATTTGAAAGAAATCATTGCATTGCATAAATCCATACATACATTCTACACTACTCATAGCATTTACATCACATGATGTCATCATAAATCAAAACATGACAAGTACAAATGAAGTCATAACCAAAATCTCAATCTCATATATATATATATATCATATAACTCGAACTAGTCAAGGGTGCAGGCACAAGATACAAAAGAATGAGCTCATGTGAGCTATGAGTAGTCAAATCAGTGTATATGAACAAAATGACAAAAATAGAATATCAAGACAGATCAGCTATGGGCCTGATCCTCTACATATGGTGGAGGTGGTGGTAGTGCATCTGGCACTGCCTCAGCTCATGGTGCCTTGGCTCCCTCTAAAGCTATCATATACTGTGAGTATGTGGGAACCCTCTGATTTGTTGGAACAATAGAATGATATGCTAAGACATAATATGAGGCCCGATTTGTCTGGTGTGTCACCTCTACCTATAATCTCCTAACATCTACCTCTTGCAACAAAAGCTACCTCTCTAGCTACTTCCGTTGTATATCACGGGTAGCACTCTGTAACTTCAGGTCCCTAACCTGTAACCTGAGTCACCTAATTAACTCCTGAGGAGTCTGTGCTACACCAGGATCTCCCTCTGCAGTGGGCATATCTATATCCACACCTAGCTAATCATTATCCTTGGCCCTGCGCACCTTATGATGTCTCACCTCAGCTCCAAGATCAAAGTCTGTATCACCCTATGAAGGATCAAGACCAGCACCTACATCCTGTCGTACACCTAGTAACTCATCAACACTATCAATACTACCCAAAGTGCCACGCTCTCCTCTAGTGAATCATCTATGTGCATTTGCAGGCCTACCTACTATAGAACTAGTAGGGTGAGGTGGTCTCATGTGACCAGATGGTCTCTGTGGTGTCACAACTACTCTTGGCATCGGAGCTGTAGGCTGGGGCATAGGAATCTACACATTGCATCATCTCTGGCCTTGACCCATCGGTGCCCCTATAAAATCCATAGCCTCCTCCATACCAAGGATTATCTTGTAGGATCTAAAAATGTTTAAATGGGATGCTCTGCGAGCCAAGCAATGTATCCATCTGTAACTCCAGCATCTACCAGATCTGGACGGTATTGCTAGTCTCTGCCAACATAACTGTTATACTCCTGTGTACTTAGAGCATAAGACAACTATTCTATCTATCCAAGCCCTATCTCTCAGACCAATTGGGCATATGTGGCATAGTCCTGTGGGGCATCTTGAATGATACCATACTACCGCCACACTCTAGAAATAATGAATCTCTCGATCACTATGGTAGATCATCCAATCAGCACTCGGCTCTGAAAGAAATAACTAAACTGCTCTCAAGCAGTAGGGCATGCCTCTATCTGCAAGTATGGTCACCATATCATGTATGTCATATCATCGAGGGTACGCCTCCAATACTCCGTAATGCCCATGCACACTTGTGTGACATATCCTAAATAAATGTAAATAACTAGCTCTTGTGGCTGGCGCTGGGTCTGACACTAGTAAATTTTACCCTATTTTTTGATGAGGTTATGTCAAATTTTTGATACCAATTGGTCGAACAGATGACTAAAACTATTGTCGAAGTTTTTTCCTTGATTATTCTATAGGAAAAACCATTGTCAAAATTTTGACATACCTAGTGGTCGAATTATCAACCGAATCATCGTTGAAGTAATTGCTTGAAACTAGTAGAATTGAGACCAACTTTGGTTAGCATTGTCATCAAAATTGAGACCAACTTTGGTCAAAATTGGCATTGAATGCATAGCATTCTCATCGAACCTACTAATATTTAAAGTTCAAAATTGAGACCAACAGCATGTCACATTTTTTACCAAATTTCATCGAAATCGATGTTGAATGCATAGCATTCTCGTTGAACCTAGTAATATTTAAAGGTCAAAATTGAGACCAACAGTATGTCGCATTTTTGACCAAAGTTCATCTAAATCAACGTCGAATGCATAGCATTCTCGTCGAGCCTAGTAATATTTATACATCGAAAAATTGACCAATACTAATTTTTAGTTTAAAAAAAATGTGACGATGATTGAACAGAGCATTTTCATTGTGTATATATTCATAGCCTCAAGAAAATTCAAACTAACTAAGAAAGCTTCATTTACTTACAGATTTGTGTGCTTTTCTGAGTTTGATACGTAGATCAAGTTGTACAACCTTCAGAACAGATCCTATTCAAGTAAGGTCGTACAACTTGATCTGCGTATCAAACTCAGACAAGCACACAAATCTGTAAGTAAATGTTGAACAGTTTAAAAGGCTATTTAAATGTTTCAACGGTTTCATTATTTTAAAGATAGAACCAAAGAAATTTACCAATGCTATAAAGGATGATGGTTGAATACAAGAAATGGAAGGAGAGTTAAATCAAATTGAGCAAAATTAGACTTAATTAGTTCCAAGACCTATAAATGACAATGTGATAAGAACAAAATTGGTATTCAGATATAAATTGAATGAAGACAAAGAAGTGATGAGAAAAAAAAACAAGGCTACTTTGTAAAGGCTATTCACAAGTTGAAGGGATTTACTTTGAAGAGATATTTACATAGAATAACTTGATAGATTTCATCTATTAGAAGATTCAAACATGGTAGGCAAACTTAAGAAGACATTGTATAGTCCCAAACAAGCTCTTATGGCTTGGTTTGCAAGATTGGATAAGTACTTACTCTAGCAAGGCTTCAAGCTGAAAGGTACCATAGATAGTAATCTTTACATAAAAATTAAGGAAGATATATTTTAATAGTTGTTGTATATGTAGATGTTATAATCTTTGG
Source organism: Chamaecyparis obtusa (assembly GCA_027943335.1). Taxonomy (NCBI): domain Eukaryota; kingdom Viridiplantae; phylum Streptophyta; class Pinopsida; order Cupressales; family Cupressaceae; genus Chamaecyparis; species Chamaecyparis obtusa. Next base: position 777,404 of record BSBK01002186.1, on the reverse strand, counting down.
CGGAGGTGATGAAATACATAAGTTTGTTGAAGAAATGTAGAAAGAGTTTGATATATGTCTATGTTAGGTGAGTTAACATTCTTTCTTGGAATTCAAATACTTAGTTAGATAATGATATCTTTATTGATCAAGAAGTATATGTCAAGGAAATGTCAAGGAAATAATCTAGTTTATTAGACACTATATATAGGTCCATGATTAGGGGTCTACTATTCTTAATTGCATATAGGCCTAACATAATGCATGCAGTCTATTTGGTTACAAGGCTTTAGGATATATTTAAATATCTAAATATTTTGTTGATTGCCTATATCAAAGTGCTCTTCAAATATCTAAGTATTTTTAGTACTAACCTTGAATCAGGGTAATCAAAAAGCAACTAAAATGTAGAAGCCTCGTGTTCAATATAGATCAATGACCCCACAAGTGGTATTTTGATGGGGAATATATTGTATTTTATGTGTTTCATGTTGTAGGGAACCATGCACAATTTATTACGTGGGTCCAATGAAGGGAAGGTATGAAACTATTACAAAATGAGATATTTGGGATTTGGTAGTCAGTCTGATCATATAAGGCATGTGTGAAGATTACTATGGGCTGTTAGTGAGAATTTGTAAGAAGTGTAAGGGTCGTGATGATTAAGGATAAATGGAGAATTTGTTTGAATCCAAAAGAGTGACTATCTTTACAACAGAGACATGTCTGTAACATTGGACAGTGAAAGGTGTAGAATTTTGTAGTTGGTTGGTGGAAAAGTGTTGGGATGCAAGGTGGAATATTATGAATCTTTTTATGAAGACTGGGAGGTTCCCTTCATTGGATTGTGGTCAATGTTCCATTTATACCTTTCAGAACTAAAATGTTGCATCTCTTACCAAGCGGTTCTCTTCATGAATAATCAGCTTTATTAACAATGGTTATTGGTTAGCATCATCATTGTTATCAAAATTAATCGATGTCTCTTTTTGTATTTATTGACTCTTCAAAACAATTTCAATAGCCATCGGTCAAATTAAGTTTATATGTTGACCATCGTATTATTTATTAATAGTATGCTCTTTCAATCCTAACAATTTGATAATCTTATGTCTTATCCTTGTATTGTGGGTATATTCATCGTGGCTTCCCCAAACTAACAAATTGATGTGATTATAAAGACCAATTGACATGTATTCACATTTCATGGTCACTGTCATATATTTGAAGTCAACAATCACTGTTTATAATATAATTTATTATATGTTTAGACAAATTATATTTTAACGTTGCTTGTCTTACTTTATCGGGCCTTCCTATACCATCTTGCTACTATTGTTTATTGTAATTAGAAATTCTATTAAATACTAATCAGAATGGGGGCATCACAGTTTATGATATTTTTCATTAAAGAGTGGATATGCGTTTGGGCCCACTATGCCTTTGCATCATAGTGGTATCAGAGAAAGGGACTAGATATTTGCAAGTTAAATATTGAGAAGAATCTTAGAAAAGGTGAAGATGAAATTGAAAAAGACAGAGACAAACATGGTAAAGGTGTTGAAAAAGCACCTAAAGAATGGAACAAAGAAAAGAGATAAAGACGAGAAAAGAGAATAGGAAAGGAGACAAGAGGAGATAAGAAGCTTAAGGAAAGAATTATAGGAAAGTATAGAAAGGCAAAGGAATTTGAAAGAACTCATGGAGAAGGATATGAGGAATACTGATAGGTTTGCAAAAAAATGTAGGCACTTGAGAGAAAGGTCATTGAAGGTAGTGAAAATTTGGCATTTGAGTGTCAAGAAGAAGGTGCAATGGTCTGTGCAAAGGCTAGTAGAAAGAGGAAATTTGGTGGATGAGAAAGACAAGGAATCAAGCAATGAAAATGTTCTTGATGTTGATTCAGAGATGTAAGATGCTAGTGAAGATAGGAAAGAAGCAATTCTTGAAGGGCTTGAGAGTGATGAGTCAGTTGTGGTTGGTACTATGTTGTTTCCTTTGGAGGAAGATAAGGGTAGTATGAAAGTTACTCCTATGACATCACATAGTGAGGGTAATTATGTGGCCATGGAGGTTGATGATTGTTTGGTATGCCAAGAGGAATGACATGAGAGTAAGGATAAGTTGGTGAGGGTTGAGTTGGTCTCAAGGGAAGAGACTAAGGATGAGTTAGCTATGATGATGGGCCATGAAATGGCTCAAGAGATTGTTTACTCTCCAAGCATGGAGGCATGGTATGTTGATGGTGTTAAGGAAGAGGAGTGTCTTTGGAAAGTAGATTTATTGAAGTTTTAGATGTATGCAAAAGTAGAGGTTCAAAACAGGAAGAGGAAGTTGTTGATGGCCAACAAAGAGAAGCAAGTGTTCATGTTGTAAAGAGAAGTCAAGCCAAAAGTCAAGATCAAGGAGTGGGGGTTTGAACATGATGGAAAGAATCACACTACCACAATTTAACCATCACACAATGACATTAGCAATTAAGAGGGAACATAGATCAGACCATGACATGCATACAAGGATACATACAAATGATTTTGAGATACACTAGACCTATGCAATCCAATATCCCAAGGAATAGACAACACCACTTATCACCATCTTTGCCAAAATAGGATTCATCTTCAAGGCCTCTTCATACACAGTCTAGTTATGTACAGGAGCATATCTGACAATCTCATAGAGGGTCCATCCCTGAAAACAAAAGCACCATTTCAGTTTGAATATTGAATATATACAAATATAATGATGAAAGAAAAGCAGACAATCATATGCTCTCTGATTTTGAGGTATAGAATAGAAAATATAAGCTAAAAAGCCAATCAAAAACATAAGAGACAAATCACACTTCAGGAAAGTACAAAAAGAAAAGCAAGATAAGTTCTTATCAGGCCACTAAAAAGCTTTTGGTATTTTAGATAAGACATCACAGGTATTTATTTGTATTCTGAAGCCTTGTTATAGAAATTTGTTTTTATTAATCCTCAGAATTAGTTAGAGAATCTTCTTCTTTCTTTCTAAATTCATGGATGATTCTATTTTTCTGCAGTAAATAGCATACGTAACAGATAAATATGAAATCAGCAACAAATATCTACCTCTAAATACAACTCCAAATGAATGAATAAAAGAAGAAAATGATAATGCTGATTGGGTATCCAGTAAATTAAACAGTTTAATCATGCAAATAGATGTGGATAGTGCACATCACAGTGATGAAGAAACAATGCTAGTAGGGCAGTCACATACAAAGAGACCAACTTAAGAGGGAACATAGATCAGACCATGACATGCATACAAGGATAATAAATAATTATAGTAGGTTCAACTAGAGATAAGAGATCAACCAAGGCAGCTACATGAAATAGTCATATATCAAGTGCAATAACATGATCAAGAGATGGTTTAATCATTAAGAGTCACAACTACCAAGAAATAGAGCATCATGATTACACATGGAAAAAAGAGGTGTTACAAGTTTGCATCACACATGCTTAAGGCAAAAGTTTCTAATACAACTGAAGAGAGTAATTAATATGGAAAATTAATCAAATGTAAGCAACATATGGCATTAATTTTGATAGTTTGATCAAAGGCCACTTTTGTAGGCACCACCCACCAATCTTGGAAAGGAAATAGAGCCTGTATACCCATATTTGTTTGTCATACCCTTTTTGCAAGGAACTCAAAAATTATTCAAATTAAACAAGTATGAACTGTAAGAGACTAAAAAAGAAGGCAAATGTGTTACATCACTAAGATGATAGTAATAATGAGACAAAGAACCATGAAGACTAAATCCAAGGAGACTAGATCTAAACATCTAGGTTTGATCAAATTCAAAAATTGGTTTGCCTACATAGCATTGTCAAGTCAATAGCATGAGTGTCATCAATGTTTTTAAATGTAGAATGAAATGGTTGTAAGTATCCATTTTTGCCACATGCAAATGATTTTGAGATACATACCTGTGCAATCCAATCTCCCAAGGAATAGATAGCACCACTTATCACCATCTTTGCCAAAACAAGATTTTTCTTCAAGGCCTCTTCATACACAGTCCAGTTATGCACAAGAGCATATCTAACAATCTCATAGAGGGTCCATCCCTGAAAACAAAAGCACCATTTCAATTTGAATATTGAACATATATAAATATAATGATGAAAGAAAAGTAGACAATCATACGCTCTCTGATTTTGAGGTATAGAAAAGCAAATATAAGTTGAAAAGCCAATCAAAAACATAAGAGATAAATCACACTTTAGGAAAGTACAAAAAGAAAAGCAAGATAAGTTCTTATCAGGCCACTGAAAAGATTTTGGTATTTTAGATAAGACATCATAGGTATTTATTTCATTTTTTCATGAAGTATATGCATGATGGTATATTGATTTATTATCATTTCCTTATATTGTTGTATAAAGTATCTCTGTTAAATGCCTTTTGTCTTTTCTTCCATATGTCATTCTTACAAATAGATAGTAAAGAGGTATGACATACTGCTCCACATCTCAAATTGCTTCTCCACCTTCTCCATCACCAATTGAGGTATGTTAACAACAATTTCCCTCACATCATTTCTTCTCATTGCCTCATCATACTTTTCCCCAAGTGCACCAAGGACTGCAAAGAAACAAGATAAACAAATCACAAGCATATAGCGATGTTAGAATAGTTACTAAAATGGTCATAAATTATGTTCTTATAGTAAAAGAATACTTTGACATAAGAAAAAAACTACACAATATTAAAATGTGACATTGTGCTTTAAAAACTAAAAAGGTACCTATAACGAAGAACTTCATTTCGACTTGCTAATTGGTTGTCACTATTAACTCTAAGCTTATCTTTAAAGTTTGAGCTTCACTTGGTTTCGAGAATAGTTTAATATTCTCTACTTAAAAAGGCCAACCACGTGAAGGTGGAAGCTCATTTGGCCCCTCCCTAACATCACTCTAAATTCCCCATTAACATTTAATAACATTCATTCATCCATTTTTGAAATATAACATTCAATCATTATAATCACATGATAACATTCATTAACACACAACATTCATGAATAATTAATTAACACATAAAATTCATTAACACACAACATTCATGAATAATTCATTAACACATAAAATTCATTAACACACAACATTCATGAAGAATTCATTAACACGTCATTCATCAACATTAGTAGTACAAAATTCATTAAGACAACATTCTTTCATTAGCAAAAAATGTTAATTATAATCATTTCTTTTTGGGTTTCTTGCTATTTTTTTTAATCATGTAATTTCTAAGAGGAAGATCAATGTCCTCGTCATTCCCCTCCTCTACTGATTCTAATTCCAACGCATATTTTCTCCTCATCTGTTTAGAACACAAGGCCGCTGCGCCAAAGGGGGGTCCGCTGCAATAACAACTACTTCATTAGTTAAATTCACACCATTTTATATTAGTGAATTACAAGTATTTAATTAAGTAAAAGAACTATAAATCAAAAAATTAATTTAAAAGAACAAAACATAGATTTTCTTTACCTGAATGTGCCACATGATCTACATGGTGATCAGTCTGAGCATCCTCCGACACTCGTTCAGCATGACATGATTCTGTATCTTCTAAAATATATACAAAAAGGTTACACCAAGTTCAATTTAAAATGTTAAATTGTATTAATAATTACATAATTAGTTTTAAATAGAAAATGAGTACCTCCATCAATATTACAATGCACATCAAGGGCTTCATCATGCGGTGTATGATCTGTGTCATGATTAAGAGGCTGCATTGCAATGTCATGCACATTATTATCAAATAGATTGTTGCTCAAGTATTCAATTTCTAATATATTTTTTGGCATATTTACCTGTGCACATGATGTAGGAGACTCTTCAGTTGGGCCAGTGGAAGCTTGCCATAGGCATTTAGCCACGGCTTGATAGCCTTCCTTGAAGGCAATTTTTTTGTGTTCTGTTGTGGCCTCTAAATTAAATCCAGAGCCCTACATTTTTTGATTAAACAAAATTATTTTCATTTTATAAATAATTTTTCTCTACAATTCATTTACTGCTACTTACAATTCATGCTTTAATTTTGGAATATCCACCAGAGCCAAGTCTGTGCTACCCAATCTTTTGCAGTTTGGCCTTTGTTGCCTTTGATGTGTCCTGCAACCTATGAAAAGTTTGAAATATGTTAGATGATATAGATATAAAGATCACTAATTAATGCATTATTACATTGTACTAGTAGTTAATACTATTGCATACCTTCTTCTCTCATTTGTTGGTGTAATTCCTCTTTGAGCATCCCCTTTCTCCTTTGCATCCAAAATGAACTCATTCCAATCCCTCACTAGAATAAAGGGAGGACGCTCATACTTTGGGTTCTGGACGAGACTCTTTCTATATGAGTCCCTCACAGTCTTAAGATGTTTGCAAGATTTTTCTAAAATTTTCTTCTCGTCAAAAATATTACTACCAAACTCATGCTCTAAATCTTTAATAAGCTAGTCTTTTAATTTTTTGTTTTGCAAGTTCCACCTTTTAAGAAAAAACACAAAATTGTTATATAGAAAAATTAACTAAAGTTGTGTACCTTGAATATAGTAAAAGAAAAGACCCAAATGAAAGGAAAAATATTGTACCAATTAATGATATTAAAAAAAAATAGTGGGATAAGGTTAGTTCACTTATGATGTTCCACCTTGTACGTATGGTGGGCCCGAATATGTTCAGTGTGAGGTCATAAAGCATCTTATAAAATGAATCATTTCCTACAAAAAATGGCATGGGATAATCAATCCAAAACTTGTTATGAATAGGTAAATGCATATTACAATATAAAAAATAATAATTTTAAAGTAACTGGAAGCTTAGGACATTTTAAAGGCATCGATTCATTATCGTCAATCAACAATGATGTTTGCATAACTCTCGTGCTAGAAACACGGGTAGATCTAGGAAATGATGGTGAATTATCACCAATACATGTACTCTGATCTGTATATGGCGTAGTAGACGGTGCCACCGATGTATCTCCTACTCCACAAAATTAATCCACTATGTGATGCACCCAAGATTAAAGTACAAATTAACACAAAACCAAATATAGAAAAACAAGGATTTACCAAGCATAGACCATGAAGGCGTCGATGTTTGCATGCCCCTTGTTGCCAACATTGCACTTGGAAATCTCAGATGGACATCTGTCAACCTCCTAGGAGGAGTCTCCTACACTTGATGACCTAAATAATACATTGTTAGCAAAGACATTCTGAAATAATAAAAGTAAGAGTTAACTTAAGAATTTTTTGAATGTTCCAAAGAAAAAGTTCCTTGTAACCTGTCAACTAAAGGATTATTTTACCTGAGGTAGCCGGGGCTCTACTAGTACCAGCATCACCACATTGTCCTTGACCAGGTTCTAGATCAGTTTCCAAAAAATCCTGTAACAAGAACACATATTACATATTTTACTTCACAACATAAAAGAGTATAAAATATAAACCTTTATTGAACTTTTGTTATAACTAAAGATTCATTACTACTTACTTCATAATGATGTGCTTGCACTTTCAATTCAAATAGCCTCTTCAGCATCTCCTCGGTTGGAATATTTGCTTCATCCAAAATTCTCATTATTTCTAAATTGATTTTTTATAGTTTTTTCCTCAACATAATTGTTACATTAGGCATTTCTGCAATATCACCATTAGAAAGGGTAGCTATTGCCTCTGTTATTGCAGGTGTTTTTCCCCTATCCTAAACATCAAATTGTGACAGGAATATCAGTAAAACTTTCATAAAAACTCTAAAACCATAAATAAAATAACGTAATAATATAACATTTTTCAACTATCTAATTTGTACAATTTCAATAAGGTTTACCCTTGCTGAAGAATGGGTGGGAGGAGCATCCTTGTGGCCTCTATCATGTGCAGGATCCATATCGTTCTGTGACAAAGATTAAATATAAAAACTTCAGCGAACTGAAAGCAATAGACTTAGCAAAAAAAACTTATTAATAAAATGGTATATAGTACTTACCACCCTCATGATAGCAACTTTGTTTTTATCTATGCGATTTAAATGGTAATCTATTAGCAGTTCTTCCCCTACACTTATTGATTTTATCACACATACAAAAACTTGATTCCCCTCACGCACCTCAAATATGCAATTAGGTTGCTTATTAGTTGAGGAAGGTCGAGTACTATTTATAAAACCTACAATATTAGTTGTTGCTTTTGGTCTCCCATCAATGTACATTGAAAATCTTTTACTTTGATCATTTTCTTTCCATTGCATATAATTTTCTGATAGTGCATACCTACGCATACTTTTTTTATATTGAACAATCTGCATCCAATCATTGTAATTGTAACATGGACCAACATACTTCAACAATTCAACAACTTTGTTGTAACATACCTTTATCCCATCCATGTAAAATAGGCCCAAACCATGTAATGAGGATGGAGCTGTGTGATATATCCTCTCATTAACACAAAAATCAGTGTTAATTGGAGGTAGCTCATTGGGTACCCATTCTTTCTCAATATGTGTTTACTGAAAGGGCACCTTGATATCGCCTTTGGTCTCATCATCATAAGAACATAATCCCCCTTTAGCAAGGATAAATTGCATGCGTTTATCAAAAAAATTTCTAATCTTTTGACCTCTAGTTGATTTCCCTATTTTAGTCGTACTACATGTAGAACTTTCATCTACCATTCTCTCATTTCCCTCATTCGATGTAGATAGATCTGACAAGTACCTATTTGGTGGGTCCTCCAAATGAGATATTGTCACATCCCTGCTTCAAATAGAATTTTGATAATATTTAAATAATATATATAGAATAATCAAGTCATGACTCATATGTACGGTTCTTCTTTGTCTATACGTGGGAGATATAAAATATACTAAGTTGAAAGTGATTATATAATTATATTTCTATATGGTTCTTCTTTGTCTATATAGACATTATATGATTATATAATATGTTTATTTATAATATACTTGCTCAGTGATAAACAAGAAGAATATAAGAAAATTATATCTATTTATTGACTTATACTTGTTGATCCATGTCACTGTGCACGATCCATGCCAAAGGGGTTAAATTTCTTGCATATGTTAATCATTTATCTTAAGTTAGCTAAAAATTACATGATACGTATGCTACAAATAACTTAGAAGACAACATGAACAATATGCAACATCGTAAACATGAGAAAATTTACCTTATATATGGAATGCAAGATCGTCAACAAAAGGGGTGACGATGTCTGTAGTCAATTGCCTATTTGCAAAAAAGGTGATAATCAAACACAATATATACATGTATCAGCAGTAATTAATTGAGCATCGTAAGCAAAACATTGGTAATTATAAATCACATATGTTGTAATCATTAGAATTGAACACAATAAATATATAATCATTACAATTGAAATCAATAAATCATGTCAATCATTTCATTAATCATTTCAATCATGTCATTGATCATCTTCTTCATCCATCTCATCACCATCATCATCATCATCATCATCATCATCATCATCATCATCATCATCATCATCATCATCACCACTATCATCATCGTCATCATCACCATCATCATCGCCATCATCACCATCACCATCATCATCATCATCACCATCATCATCATCATCATCATCATCATCATCATCACCATCATCTTGATCTTCATCATCTGCTTCTTCATCATCTTCAATATCTTCTTCTTCCATAACATTATACTTTATCGGCCTTCCTCTTAGATCATGTCTAACAACAAATGACCAACCCTGTTTATGTGGAACTTCTAAGTAAAACACTTGCTCACATTGGCTTGGAAGAACATAGGGCTCATCTCCAACTAGCTCAAATGACCTTGTATTAATCATTGTAAATCCATTATCATGTTGAATAATAGTTCTATCTGGATCATTTTGATTTAGTCGTAGCCTGTACCATTTGACGATGAATAGAACTACTTTAAAGGAGTTAAAGTTGCACTCAATTATATAATCCAAGATGCCATAGTATCAATTTTGAGATTTTTGAGGATGTATGTCATTTCTAGATGATATATTAGTGACCTCAAAAATTGTAGTTATCCCAGAATCACAAGTTTTCTTTGTGTCATCCAACTTTTTTATGCAAAATTTGTGGCCATGATAGTACATAGCTTTGTGGTGCTTGACCTATAATTTTTCAAGCATGTGTAAATTATTTGCATCATGAGTTGATATGAAACATATGAGTCATGATCATTAATAAATTTATACATACCTCTCTACCTCTTAAACCATATGCTAGATCAATTACCATTGGCGTAACATTGGAATCTCCATTACGATGAGCTTCTCTAACCAATGAAGCAACACCTTCCCATATTAATGAGCAACCATTTTGTTGACATTGTTCAATCCATACCGTCATCTAATCAAGATTGTTCGCAATATACAAATGTATTGCATCCCACTCTCGACCAACTGTATAAAAAAAATACACCAATTATAAATAACTTATATTGAAGATTTATAAGAATTAATTAACTACAATAACATCTTATATTTACCTCTCACTTTCCTCAATCTACCTTTTCCCATCAAGTACTCCCCTTCGAATTTGTTAATGGAGTTGGGATCCCAAATACGATCTACATGGATCTTCGCTGCAAACTTAGGAAGATATTCACTAATGTACACCATGGTCTGGTATACCATATATCCCTCCACCATAGAACCCTCAGGATGTGCTCTCTGTCAAACCAAGCCTTTCAAAAATTTCAAGTGCCTCTCAACCATCCACATTGACCTAGTTGGTACAAGTCCACACAATTCAATCTCCTCAACTTGATGTATGAGGTAGTGTTCTTGTGCATTGAAAAAGTTGAAAGTAGACACTTTTGCATTTCACACATAAGAAGAGGAATTTTTTTCTTACAATATTTTATATCTTTTTTATTGATTTCTTTTGATGACAACCACCTCATGTATTTTCCAAGATCATATATAACTTGTTTGACACTGTTGGCGAAGTGGTGTGAGAGAGATAGAGGTAGAACATACTGCAATATTTATAAAATGATCTTATCAATATTTTATAAAAGAATGCAATGAAAACTACATGCAGTATACAAATATATAGTGAATACAAAATAACATGAATTACCTTAATAAATGTATGTCAATTGTGTGTTTTTATCCTTGGCCCAAATTCACTTTTCTTTGATATGAGATCATTTATGTTCGCAGCAAATCCTGTGGGAAATCATATTTTTTTTATGACTTCTTTTATAGCATTGCTCTATTGCTCTGAGAATAACCAACTAAGGGCATTTGTATCAATCTGGTCTCCATTGTTATTTGATCGAATGGCATTTTTCATTGCATTGTTGGATTCTTCAATGTCACTACAAATTTTGACAATTTTGTCTTTGTCACGCCTTCCATCCAAGATTTTCCATAATGTCTCTATTACATTCTTTCCAATATGCATAGGATCAAACAAATGCATGATTAGGAGTTGCTTGTAGTACAACAACCTACTAAATTGCATAGAATAACTTTTTAGTCCTTTTGGAAGTTGGTCATTGATGCCTTGACGACTTTCACAAGCATCAATTACATCATCAATAAACAAAACACAATATCAAAATATAAATTTCAAACAAAAACCATTAGATGGAATCACATTACCTCGATGATTTATTTTATTGTATGTCGACTTCCATAGGTGAGGTGTCATTCTCTGTGGCTTTGATGTAGTCTCTTCTTTCCCATTGAAAAGATGTTTTTCGATAATTCGGTACTTATGATTTCTATGGAGAAAGTGTCTATTCTCATCGAACACCTACTTTCTTAAACTTTTTGAATGATGAGATTTCATCTTTGGACCACAAACTGGACATGCAAATTTTTCCTTTGTCTGAAGACCTACAAGATCGTGTATAATTGGATTAAATATGTTAACTTTGTGTTAGCACTATAACATACCAAAAAAGAGGCGTTAAGAAGAGAACATACCACAAAAATGTGTTAGCCCAGGGGCATCATATATTATTCATACAAGCATTGCATGGAATTGAAATTATTTTTTTCCTATTGTTCTAGAGATGTCATACATAGTGACCCCATTCCATAACACCATCAACTCATCGATAAGGGGCTCAATATATACATTGATATCTTTAACTTGGTACTTACCTAGTTGAATGAACAAAAATATTACATAATTATTATGACCATTTTGATGGATTATTTATAATAAATTAATTTAGATGACTATTAAATCAAAAAATACCTGGAACAATCAGTGCCAACATTATGTGTTTCCTCTTTATGGACAACCAAGGAGGAATGTTATTGTTGATAACAAAAATAGGCCACACTGAGTAAGTAGATCTCATCTCTCCAAATAGATTGACACCATCCACTACCAATGAAAGCTTGAGATTACGAGGTTCTTCTTTAAAGTGTGGCCATTTTTCCTCTATTTCCTTAAGTGTCAAACCATCGACAGGCATTCGCATAATGTCATCTTGACTTCTATTGTGTGCATGGTAATCCATAAATTGTGCCAAGCTATTGCACCTGAATAATCATTGCAGACGTGGAATAATGGGAATAAATTGAAGAACCTTGTGAGGCACCTTTTTTGTTATTCAATCTGATTGATATCTACTAATATGATAAATAGGGCATTATGTTGCAAATTCATGTTGTTTATGATATATAATATGATCGTTTGGACATACATGTATTGTTTGATACTCAATTCCAATATCTTTCATAATGGTAGATAATTCTCGGTACGAGCGAGGTAGAATGTTTGATGGTGGTAACGAACACTCACCTATCAACCTATGACCAAAAATATAATTTTTTAATTTAAAGAATATTAATTGCTACACGATTCACCCAATGTTAATTGTAAGGGAATTATGACTAAAATAATGAAAAAAGATGACATACCTTAACATATGTGTCATTGCTACGTTGGATAAACCATTCATAACCTTCAAGTTCACCAACAACAATACAACAGCAAGAAGAGTTGTTTGGGAGCCTTCATATAGGGACTTGTGTGCCTTCTCAAGTATAGGTACATCAAGGTCTACGTTCAACATCATCATCATCATCTTGATCATCGTGATCATCTTGATCATCATGATCTTCTTCATCATCGTGGTCTTCTTCCATGGGATCATTACCTTCTACTTCTATATTCACACCTTCATGTTCCCTCATTTGGAAATCCACATTCTCCGGATTGTCATGGTCAATAACATGAAACCTAGGGTGGTTGACCTATATGAAAATGATGACCTTATATTAACCATGACCATGATGTCATCATCAAATCATATCTTATGTATTTAATAAATTATTAAAATACATACCAATGGACGAAATTTGTTTCCCCCTTCAATGTGACCATGCTACCTACAATGTTTCTCAGCTATTTTGATTAGATATCTTAGAGTCTTTAAGCCCTTACAAATTTTGCAAGGACAATAACATTTTCCGTCACCTTTTCTTTTTAAGTTAGACCACAGTCTAGCAATTGTCTCCCTATTTTGTTGTGCATTGATATTGTCAGACATGGTCTTTCTTGAATGGAATGACTCATTGGTGGAAGAAGGATGACTTGTTTGCAACCTACAGATTCTATATCAAGTGTATTAAAATAACATCCAACATTAATAATCAAGTAAATTCTAGCAAATCCAATTGAGTCGTATTTGTGTATCATGTGACATTCTTTCTTACAAAGAATTGTTTGTTTTTCTTAGGGATGCCCTCATATGGATGAGGTGTGTATCCTTGATCACAACCTCTTCCTTGCTTGATAGTGTATGTCTACTATGTCTACCTAATACATGGCATTTAAAAGTAAGGGCTCTCTAATAATAACTTAGATAAACTACCACATCCAATTCAAAAATATTCAAATAAGAAGAGATAACCTTACACTTAGATTTCACATGGATTTCACCAATACATCTCAAAATCATTCTTGCACTCCAAAAAAAATTACTCACTAAATCCCTATGCTTCTTAATCACCTCGTCGTTGTATTTATTCTCTGCAATTTACTCTATCTCACGGTACACTCCAAGAACAATTAGTTCCTAGGATGGATTAAAACATGTTTGGGATTGGTTCTCAATGTAAAAACATTGTATTAGTTATTGCTTACCTTTTTGCACCTTCTTTTTACTATTTCATTGCATTTTGAATTAGGAATATTGGACTGGTATTCCTAGGACAGCGACTGGTAGGGTACAGTCTGTTTGGTAGTTTGAAGTTTTCTTTATGATGTTGTTAGTTCAAAGTCAAATTTAATATGGATGGTAGGAGGATAAAATAGAATACAATAGTTGTTTCTATATAACCTCTACATTCTAGAATATACCTATGAGAGCTCTACCATCCACTTCTTTGAAATGAATCCAAAGTTAAGACTTTACGATTAAGAGAGAGACACAAAAAAATGTCATTTTAAAAGGAATGAGGCTAGCCAAAAGAATAAAATATGTTGGGGGTAATTAGGACAAATTATCTAATTAGTTATATAAAGGCTCTTTACTCATTTATTCTTTGAACATAGGAGTGCAATTTAGATTGAGTTTTATTCAACATGTGTTGTCTCATTCATTATAATATGTACACTTGTCAAGCTCTCTTTTGATCTTCTTGTAGTATTTCTTTATTTTTGAGCACACAAGACAACAACGTGGGGGGATTTGAATAAATTGTATGATAAAACCTTAAATTTTTTACTACTTCGTATGTCAAAATAGTTACTTCATGAATCAGCAACAATGTAACAATGAAAGAATAACGAATTCTACACAATTGCACAAGTGAACACTAGATTTATATGGAAAACCTAGCTAGGGAAGAACCACAATGAGAAAACCCACAATATAGAATAATTTACATAAATTATTTTACATCTAAAACACAAGGAAGAAACTACTCCCTGAAATAATGGCTTTATGGTTATACCAAAGATATTTTAGTACTCAATTTTAATGATAAAATTTAAATGAGGCTACAACCTTAAAATATTACATGAAGAACAAAAAAAAATATCCACCACAACAAATGTGTACCATTAGCAGCCTTTATCACACTACTTGAAACTTCAAACACTTTTGAATGTAGATACCTTCAGCTCATTTATTTCAATAATCAATTGGCATTTTTCTCACACACTTCACAATCAAACGCACTTCCAAAAATTTGTCACATTCTAAATGATTGGTTATAGATATGGTTGTAGGTATTTTAAATTGGTTATAATTTGGTTGTCGAGTGTTTGAGGGTCTTTTAGAAGAGAAACATGTGAGTGGATGAGGTATGTAGAGATTGGTGTGAGGAAGCCAATGAAGAGAACTTTGAATCAATAAAGATAAATGTTCTTGCAACCCTGTGGTTCACTGTTCTATAGACACAGTCATTAAACCAGTGAATTCAAATGCTTGAAGTAATGTCTTTGATTGGAAATGGAATAATATTGTTTTTAGATTGGTTTGCTTACATTTCCTTTCAAATATCTTCATGTTTCATTATGATTTGAAGGAAGAATACAAAGTTGTGTTTGATTGTTTCTAGATTTTGGATTGCAATCAACACTTTGGGATTTGAAGTCTCCTTAAATGGATTGACTCCCCCACCCCATGGCTAATGTGATTGGTGGGAGGAGTCAAACAATGATAACAATGTATTGAAAGAACAAGACTTTGTAATCTAGAGATTGTGACCAACTATTGTTTAGCAACCTTGAATGTGATAATAGCTAGAAGATCTCTTGACATATCCAAATCCACAAGGATACAAGTGAAGATAGTGTGAGTGAAATTGGTAGTGTTTGTATTAACCATTGTAATGTCCCGCTTTCAGTTCTCTAGGAATTGTGACTGATTTTAGTTTAGGTTATCTCAACCTCACAATCGGGTACTAATCACTGAGTCCCAATTAAGTCACAAACCCACCAATCACTAGTTGGTGAACACGTACATAGGCTAGAACAGCAGTTCAAACCTCCTTCACATGGATCACCAAGGAAAACAAAGAATTTTAGAAATGATAAATGGTCAAGTCAGACCCCCACTACCACAGACAATAATTTGATGAGTCCACAATTGTTAGATATTTGCATCCAACCTGCTCATACCCACATGAATGGACTAGTCAATCCTCTGTTGCAATAGACTCATGTATAAAATCACCGAGATAACATTGTGACATACTCGGTCTAGCAGAACAATCTCAATTTGAAAACCCCTTCAACACATAGCATGATACCTCGACACAACAGGCATACACTTGAATAGTCTTGCTACTGCATTGGCATCTTAATTGGTAAAGAACAAATTGTCATAGACTTTGGGGGTTGATAGTTAGGCTAACTTGCAAACACCTTAATATCTAGACTGACTTTTACTACAATATCAAATGAACTCACAGGTTATCAAAACTATGGTATTCTGTCAAGGAATTCCTTGACTGTATTCAAGGAATGTCCATTTGGAAATTCGGGGTCAAATTGGGATTTCACTACCCTTCTCAGGCTTCAAGAAACACCCTTGATCAATCAATCTAGGGCAATGAGGAAGGCTTCGACAACGCCACTACTTGACTGGGACAGTGAGGACTATATTTTGATGACAGTCGACACTCCCATTGCCATGAGCTTTGAGCCTCAATGGAGATATGAGGGAACGTGCATAGGAGTCTTCCCCACTGGGTTTTACTCTGGTTTATGTCACCATTGGAAGGCAAAAAATTAAGCTTATAGAACCATTACAAGACCAGGAAGGTTAAGGAAAGAAAGAAAACCCTCTTTAGCTGAATGAAATGGTTTCAATTTTATTGATTACAATCAAAGTAAAAAGGGATGAGGTTAGAGGTCCTGTTGAACTAATTGTATTTTTTTTCATTTGGAGATGAGGTTAGAGGTCCTGTTGAACAGGCCCTAGATTAGTGACCCTAGAATCAAGGGTTTGGTGGAAAATGCATTGGGTGAAGGGTAGAACCTTGTAAGCTTGGAATCTATTATTTCTCAACCTCTAGAAGGATTTTTTTATCCTTTGGAGTCACTGGATTGAGTGGAGTTATGGGTTGTTTTGTAAAAGTGGAGAATTAGGCCTAGTGAGGATAGGCTAGGGGTATTGGATCTTGGGTATGATCCAAAGGAGTTAATATTGAGTCTTGGGGAGGATTTGTAGATCCCAAAAGGGTATCTAAATCTTATTTGATTTTACTTAGTTGTTTGGGGAATATTGGAGGAAAAGCCAAATTAATGACTGGTGAGGGCTACTAGCTTTAAGGGCCAAATGTGAGTGTTGGGTAAGAGATTAGTTGCCCAGATTGGATGGATGGATGGAACATGGTAGAAAGGCCATGGGGAGATGTTTCATGAAGTTAGAATAAAGTTTGAGGCCTTGGGTGAAGATATGGTGACTAGGAGGAACTAGGTACACTTGGGGTAGCCTAGGAGACAAGTCATTGAGGGACATTGAAGTAAAGAAGTTATCGCAAAGTGAAATGGATTTGATGTCTGATATGATCAAGATCGATAGGTGTTAAAAATATTTGTGCATATGAATGTGTGTTTAGGTATTATCATGATGGAACTAGCACAAGGGAAGGTGTCTAATATTTTTGTAGACTAGTCCCTTTTATTTGGTGTCCTTTGGAGTCAATAATACAATTATATGTATGGATGTCCTATTGGGATGGAGTATGATTATTCTGGATTTGGTATTACAAAATCTTATTTTGCATGTATTTACCCTTGAGTCATATGAGTAAGGTTTGTTTATGATAGAAAATTTTCAAGTACAAAAATGTCATGACTATCCTATAGAGAATCCTATGGTAAAGGTCAATGTGAGTGTAAACTACGTTGAAGGTTTAGAAGTCCATGGCCTCTTGCTATGCAGTGCCTATCCAATTTTAACTCGGTAAGGAACCATGTCGGTAAGTGAATCATCCATATTTTCTAGGTAATTTGTTAGTTGAGACTATGTTGAGCCAAATATATCAAAACATGAACCTTTACTTGAGTTGTATGAATCAGTGTCAAAGGATTGTAACTCAATTGGTGGAACATAATTGGTGAGAATGATGATGACAGATTTCAATGATTTAAAGATGACACAAGCCACTCCAAATTTAGGGGTCAAGGCTATTAGCTCTTATGTTTGAGCTTGATGATTTCTTTTTCTCACCTATTATGTTTTCAAAAGTGTCAAAAGAATTCCAAATCCTGTAATTTAAATTTGTCACAACCTAAAACAAGAACCATTTTGTTTCAATGAGTTAGGTGAATTCGGAGGACAAACTATGTACTGGCAGCTATTTTTAGATTCTTGTGGGGGCGGGGTCTTGAGCATTCAAATCTTTTGACTTGAATTAGTTGCACTGGTATACACTTGTGTCCCTTGGAGATTCTCTCAATGTTCATGAAGGAATGTAGAACATCCAATAGTTGCTAATGAGTTTGTATAGGTTTGAATCAATTCTCTTTCTTGCCAGTTCTTGTGTCCACCTATTTCATCTATTAAATGGTAAAGTTTTATATCAAGTTCGTAATGTTTTTAATGGTAAAGCCGTTCGTAATGTTTTTAGACCTAATTCGCACTTTTCTATCATGACCAAAGGAAATGATAGGTGATAATCTTTATGGCTAAGGTTGAAACCATACCCAAACACTGAGTCATCGGATTATTGTATGTTCATTTTCCATAACAACTTTGTTTGTTTTTTATGTTAATAATTTAGGGTTGTGTCTTAGTTCTAAATGGTTATTTTAATGATGTTTTCAATCAGGTAGAATTAAGTTTTTTTTATATAATAAATGTTATGTATCATCGTGAAGTTGACATTGTCAACTCTACGATACTTTTCTAGTTTCTTTAATATATTTAGCACTCACTCTAATTGGTGATGAGAACCGTTAGAGGATTTAGCATGAGTCAGTTATGGGAAGTTAAAAAGAAGTTATGAGAATTAGTTTTCGGAAGTGATCGAGTATTTGGGGAAGTCTTTATTGTATATTTAAGCCCCAAAGAATAGGTAGTAGGATAGAGTAGCATAGGATGAAAGATGGAGAACTGATGAATGAAAAGAAACAATGTAATGGAACCGAATAATGATCAGAAGGATTTAATTTTATTTCAAGACCCTCAGGTTCTTTACATT
Organism: Chamaecyparis obtusa; assembly: GCA_027943335.1. Classification (NCBI taxonomy): domain Eukaryota; kingdom Viridiplantae; phylum Streptophyta; class Pinopsida; order Cupressales; family Cupressaceae; genus Chamaecyparis; species Chamaecyparis obtusa. The sequence goes on along the minus strand of BSBK01002186.1, from coordinate 758,200 downwards.
CCTATTACCTTTCTCTATTTAGATTAGTGACTAAGGATCTCAAATACAAGTTAGATTAAGCAATGCTATTGAACTAAGTTTTGGTTGAATGAAACAATGTTGAAGATCTCTATTTGTTTGATATAAGTTGATTCATGGTTTTATTGAAGTTATTTAAAGTTATATGAATCAGTTCATGACGACGATAATCAAGAACCTATTTGTGTTTGTGTCCGCTGTGACAACGAAAGATTTCAAAACCGAGATTCATCATTGATTGAATTCAAATATTGAAATGATTATCAAAGAAACCAATAGTGGGAAAGATTCATGTTACTCCAATATTTGATGTTTCATTTCATCCGAGTTCACACTGGTGTCAATCCTTGAAATAGTTCATAAAGTGCGGTTTGTTTTCAAGAACGGTTACACTAAGTTCTTACTGGTGTAAAATCTTGATATCAGCTAGTGGATGGGTATTTCATGCCATGAAATAGTAGAAAAAAACAAGATGTGATAACGGTCATGTTGAATTGGAACCGAGAAGGGACTTTGCGCAACAGGGACTAATTTCAAAATGGCTAAGGTATAGATCCGTGCCAGTTTGTGTGACAGTCAAACAAAACTATGAGCACCATATTTACAAAGGCATTTCAATATGTAAGCTTGTGCAGACTAAGAAAATATCATTACACATTCATTGAGGTTTGAAGGTAGTTTAAGTTTAGGTTTTTCTGAATTACTTAGGGCACCATGGACAATTGCATCCCTAAAGAGGGGACCCTATGATGCACCAGATTCTCCATTGCCACCCAAAACATTTGCATTAATCAAAGGAAAGTTAAGGAAAGAAAGAAAGCATACCTCTCAAACCTGTTCAAGCTTCTACCTCTCAAACCTGTTCAAGGAAATTTAAGCATATCGCACGTGCGCGCGCGGGGATTGAAATGAGGTTTGAAACCTTTTTTTTTACTTTAAGTTATGCCCATCTTGGTCAAAATTTTGACCAACATGGTGTTAGTCAAAATTTCGACCAACACGGGCATGTATTAAAAAAAACAAAAGTTTTTCTTCTATAATCCGACCAACCTAAACATTTTTATTTGATGGTCGAATTGTTTAGTCAAAAAATAAGGTCAAATGTACTAGTGTGACATACTGGATGACATATTAGGATGTGCTCACAGGCCCAAATCTGAAGTACTAGAGCACCTGATGCAAATGACTTGCTCTCATGATACACAATCTCATGCATCTCAGAGAACATATGGGTTAGCATACACTATCCCCAACCCAACTCAGAAGGAGTGGCCATCAAATGAGCAACCATAGGGGCCAAGCCCATCAAAAGACCGTTCTGCTGATGGTCAGACATGATAATGCCACCTATCATATCAGTTAGTATGCACTCTAATCTATGGGTCTGCCCATATTGCTGAACTAAGGACTCCCATGATATGGACTGGGTTAGTTGGGTATCATCTCCGAAGAGTCTCCTGAAAGCATGTAAACTAGAGTTCCTCGAACTCACATAGTCAGGGCAAGGACCGTGGAATAGAATGCAGAGTATCTGATAGACGTCCTCCAATGTAACTGTCATCTCTCCAGTAGGTAGGTGGAAAGTCTACGTCTCAGAATGGAAGCGCTCAATCAACACAGTCAGTAGCCCATGGTTCACCTAAATCTCAGGTAAACGAATCAGGTACTCAAATCCACATGCAACTAAATGTACTCTCATAGGATCTGGAAGTGACACACAGAGTCTCTGAGTGGCTGGGTGTGATATACAAACATGTACATTGGGATAGACAGCCTACACAGCACAGAAATGGGGAATCCTATTAGTAACTTGGTTGAAAAATAGGCTAAAAGTACATAAATACGAAAGTTGAACACTTCAGAAGGTACATTAAATGCTACAAAATTGGCCTATGAAATCAAAAAATTCAAAAATTTAACCTAAAAGGGTGATTTTAGCTCACTATTTTCCATACGACAATACAGTCAGGTATCAAAACTCGTACGAGTTTCAGCAAGGTCCCATATGACAGTTCATGGTTATATGACAATGCATATACTCCCGTACGAAAACTGAGGGACCCAACGAAATGTCGTACGACTCTTGGGTCCCTCTCATACGAGTTTACAATGGTTTCGGGATGACACTCTACAAAAAATTCAAAAGTCGTACGAGTCCCAGGGGACTGTCGTACGAGTTTCTATGCTAATGAAATTCAAAAATTCCTAACATACGAAAAATGATCTAAAAAGCTTGAAATATGCAAAATTTTGAATTTACAAAGAGGCACAGAGGTCCACTTACCGGATGCACGTACTACAGAGGTTGCTGGTGTTGCCGACTGCACTCAAAACAGTGTGAAGAGACTAAAACCTTCATCTCTGCCATTTTTCGCTCAGAGGGCTCTAAGGAAGTTTCTAAAGTCAATGGTGAATAACGAATTGAAAATGACCCTTTTGGCCCTTATATAGGTTTTGACCTAATTTTTCAAAGTGCTCAATTTTCCATGAAAATTGCACCCTTGGCTAATTTTGATGTTCTAAACCCATTTTCGGGATCAAAATCAAAATTTGAGATCGTTTACTATGTCAAAATCATGATTTAAAATTTTTGGACCTAGGACGACCGACTGCTTGCACAATCAACCTTCAATATTCACAAAAATCCAAAATTCAACTTAACTGATTATCTTACATCAAACTATTCAAATTTCAACTTGGTCAACTCATGGTCAAACCTAGTCAAACTTGGTCTACAGGACCTCCAAACGATGCAAAACACATCCTCAAATGTGTATAACCACTTCTCAAATCAATTAACATGCTTCTAAACCATTCAACGGTGACTTTTCTTGTCAGATTTCAATTTTAATCCCGAAGGGGGCATGGTATTACACATCATTCAAGTTTGTAAATCTAATTATGTCAATCAAATCTTTCCTCAGTAATCAAGACAACAACCACGTCTAGTTGTTGATTCATCTAAAGACCTCGTCGCTTGGGGCACATCGCTTGGGGCATATCAGATTCATCGAGATCCATATCAATCTGGTATCCTAATCAATCTTGTAAACTATATCAGATTAAATCGTAACCATCAGTTCATTAGTGTTATTTCCTTGGTTCTTCGTAGCTGAAGGGTTCAGATGTGCTATCATTTTGATTCCTTTGGACAATCAGGTCTGGAATCAGGTCACTCACTTCTTCGTAATCATAAGGTTCAGAATCAGGCATTTTGATACTTTTTCATAATCACCAATTTATTGTTGCTATAGTTGACATCATCACGATTCTTGGTCAACCAAGACCTGAATCAACATTTTCCAATCTTTCAATCGGTTTCTATCTCAAAATTTGTTAATCTCTCAAATCAATCTCAAACATCAAAAATAGATTAATCTTTGAACCACTACACTTCACATAATGATTCAAAGAGGGGCAAAATGTAATACCGCAAAAATGGGCTATAGGTTCATTAACCTCCTACATCAACAAATTGAATGAAATCGACATCAAAGTCCTAACCTAAGGCACATCTGCACATCAAATCATTGAAACTTAATTGATTATCTTAATTCTGCATCGGGGAATATTCTTTGCATATTCCTATTTATCCTAATTATCTTTAATTTAATAATTATTTGGTGATAATCTTATTTATCCTAAAGTTTGATTAATTGAATACTCTGAATACTTAATTAATCAGATTTAATTCTGCCACTTAATTATTACATTTAATTATATTTATTCCTAAATTGTATTATTTAATTTTGACAATAATTCAAAAATCTTATGACTAATTGATTAAATTCTTATTTAATTAATTAATGTCAGTTGTCAATATTTAATAATATAGTTTTGAATAAAAGTTTGATTTAATAATTGATTAACTCATAAATCAATTATTTGATTTCAAAAAGTAGTTAAGTTGAAGATAAATCACTTTATTTATTTAATTAATTCATAATTATTATGCACATTCAAAGAGCAGTTAAACTTTAAATCAGAAAAATAATTCAAGTTGTTATCTTTTGGAAACTCAACATCTATTTTGAGTTGAAAGTTGATCTAAACTTTTGATTCGAGTTAAAAAGTTGTTTTTGCATGATTTGCATAATTTTGTGAGTTAATCTGTTTCTAATTTCTTGTTAACTCAAAAATCAACCTGAGTTTATCAAGAGTGATTTATGGCTTTTCTCAATGCATCCTCAAGCCTTGGATTTCTATAAAATCAAGGCTCGGCTCTTCACAATCACCACTCTCAAATTTGCACAATTACTTTGGTGAATTTGCATTTGAAGGATCAAGCACTTGCGACAGGCGATTTGTGAGATTTTTCATTGTTGGTCATAAGTATTCATAGTTTTTCATAGCATATCATAGCATTCATTCATAGCATATCATTCTTAGATTAATTTACATATCATTTCAATCCAATTCTAGATTAGATTCATACAATCTTCCATTCTAATTGCATTCAAAATTCAAAAAAATAGATTAATCTACATTCATACAGTTATTCATCTTTTTGCATTCCAAATCCTTCATTTAGGTGTTGCATTGTCACTGATCTCGGTCTAATCTGAGAATACCATACTCACACCTACTAGAAGGTAGTAAATCGTCCGGTTAGCTTAGTTTCAATTACTTGCAGATTTTGATTTTGCTAACCTCTAATATTTTACTGAAGTGTTGTATCTGTAGCTAGGTACAATTTTCATACACACACATCTATAAGCCAAGCATGAACTGGAAGAGAGAGCAGCTTGTATTTGGCTGGGTTAATCTGGTACAAACAACCAACAATTGTGAAATTCTGAATGTCAAAGTATCATCAATTCAGCTACAGAAATGCAAAGATATATCACCAAATACTACTGTGTTTAATTGCCACCATTTAACACCATCAGTAACTAAAAAACTTCCATTGTTTTCTTTCAAAAAGAAATTATAATTTATCTTCAGCAATATGGAACATTTTTTTTCAAATAATAAGTCAACCTTACTCTAATTTTGGTGCAGGGGTTAAAACCAAAATTTCCCAATGATGCTGACACTAATCTTCTATATTCTAGTGCCTAGTCTTGTGACCAGTGTTGAGCTCACACTAATCTTCAACGCATAAATAAATACTCCTTCTAGATAGGTAATAAGAGGAAACCCTATATTGTCTTCATTAGTCTCATTAATACATTGATCACGAAGTCTGTTCCTTATGAGCTACATCAACTTCAGCCTAGAATAAGTGAAGGTAAAAAATAATAAATTAATTAATTGACTAGCATTAGTATGGGGCAGAATATTGAGCGAAACTCATTTGATCCTTTCAGTAATTGCATTTCTATTGCATCAATGGTCAAACCAAGTGGATGGTTGTTTGAGTAGTATGTTGTTTTGACCAAGAATATCACTGCTAGAATTGTTCGATTTCTTTACTGGTTTTGAATAGTTTGATTTTTATACCTACTTGCATTGGTCAAAATTCATAAACTCAAGCTTGACAGTCAGACAATACAACTAAACTCTAACAACGTTGCCAATAGGATAGTAGCTTTGTGATGTCTATTGGAATCAACATATGTTCACATGTTTCATAGACATTTGCATGGAGACAGTGATAACCCCCTTGATACTAGCATCCAAGCCTTGACATTCAATTCATAGGCATATCTAGAGATAATAGTAATGTCTAATTAGTTGCTTCTCATTAACTCATTGCATGGAATTTGTGACATTGTACCTACACATCACAATGCAAATACTATCATAAAAGACTTACTTCTTTGTCTTTGATCTTTATCCATCTACTTTGATTGGTATGGGTCATCTGTCATTCCATTATCATATCAATATGTGTTGGGTACATTATAGACTTCTTTCATAAGAGCGATTAGCATCCTTGAAGCATAATTTAGGCTCTTTAAAAATAGCATTTATATGCTTCTAAAAGGAAGTAATTATATTGAACAGTTGTGAGTATATAAAGGTTTTATCAAAGGCAGTGATTAAGAGTTTTTGATTTAAAGGAAGCATTCATACTTAATATGCAGTGATTAAGCATAATGAAGGGCAATGATTAAAATAACAAAGAGTCATGTCTCCTTAGCTGGACATCTCTTTTCAAAGAAATATATCTCTTCATAAGGATATAATAGAACATCATATGAATGAAGAGTAGATTTATAAGAAACAAGAAGATCTATTGAAGAGAATATGAAGTGAAAGGAAAACATTTAAGTGAGAAATGTGTTAAGAGTACAAGGAATAATGTATATACTCCATGAAGAAAGAATAAGTATATGGTGTGAGAGGATAAAATAATAACTAAGGATAATTATGGAAGCACTTGGCACAATAAATTAGTTTGGAATAAAAGTCTATCTTTCGGAAATGAATTATCAAATGAAGAGATGTAGCATTTCATTTAGTGGTAAAGATATAAAGTTAATGGTATATAAAGAATATATGTGGACATTATGGGACGAAAAATAAAAATAAGTTATTCCTATTTATTTTGAACATTCAAGTCATGTTATAAACTCCATTAATTTTGATAGATGTTATCTTAATAAACTCTATGAGTGATGGAACTTTATTAGCATATAGTTTGACACTATTAATTCTGATAAGACACTATTTTGATAAACTTAATGATTGATGGAATTTTGTTATCATAAAGTTAGACCGTTAATTTTTACTATATCTATTACGAAAGGTTGAACCATATTAATATTGAATTTAATTTTATAGTATGTCGTAAATGTTTGCTTCTAAGGATATTAAAATTTTATGTAATGGATATTGATTCTTTAAGTACAATTTTGATCGTCAAAACACAATGGTATGATTTCAAAAGTTATTTTGTAATCCTCATGCATCAAGACAATTCATTTTTAATGGGGGAAGGATGTCATGGCCCCTTTATAGCCCATCATTTGTGATTTCCATGTACTTATAGATAACTTGATAAGTACGTCATATTTTATCATTATGCTATAACTTAGTTGATTTTTAATTTCTTAGATGTTAATTATGTAATTATTTCTCCATTATTTAATGTAATTGATTATAATTTCTTAGATGTGAATTATTTAATTATTTCAAGATTATTTAGCTTAGTTGATTTTAATTTCTTAGATGTTATTTATTTAATTATTTTGTGATTATTTAAATTAGATGATTCTTTCTCATATGCTATCTATTTTTCAAATAATTAAATATAAAATTAAACTAGGTTTTCATTATAATTATTATTGAACATTATAAGTAATTAAGAAACATTAAAATAATATAACTAAAAATAATAAATAAATAAATCATAAAACATTTGTACTTAAAAATAATAATAATAATGTTATTAATAATAAATAAATATAACCAAACCATAAAACATTATAATTTTACAAAACAAGCATACCTTTTTAAAAAAATTAGCCAACTTCCTTATACCAATGCTAAAAGACTTTTATAAAGCAAGAAAAATTATATATACAATTTACAACTATAGTGCGAGAGCCAGAGCAACATACGCGTCCAGTGTTGGAAGACAAGTGACGTAGCAGGGAATGTGGCAACTTGGAAGAGGAGAAAGAAATGCAAGAGGAAGATGTGACTGGAGCTAATGGGATGAAAGATGTATTCTTAGACATGGAGTGTCAAAAATAGGGAAATTTGATTTAAAATGAATCCTTCAAACATTCTTTCGAGAAGGTTCTTGCCACCATAGTCCACTGATTTAAAACAAATATAAGAGAGGCATGAATGTGAACAGGAAGGGGGGCAACATCTAGAATAGTGAATACAACTTCTTTCAATATATTTATACTTCTTTCTAGCTCTGGTTTGCACCTGGTCGTAAGCCCGAAATCCAAGGAAGGGTGCAGATCTTATTTTATAACCCTGCTAAGAACCTTGGCATAGTCTTGGGCAGATTGTGAAGTTTCTTGCAAGCTACTCTATACCCAGATGGTCCCAAAGAGTGTAAGTCTCTGATCAGAGCATTAAATATTTCATGTCCTTATGAGAACCCATCCTGGATGGATGGAAAAATGGCTCCTAGGTTTCTTACATCATCATCTATTTCGCACGGATAGAGATGGGTCTAGATGACCCCTTTACTTAACCAAGATAGAAGAGCCCGGATGGCTAAAAATAAGTTTTGTCCCCGATGGACTCTTTTAAAAAATTTCTCCTAAGTAATCAATGACTAACTTTGATAAGTAGACAAAAAAAAATTTATAGCCTTGTATTCTAAGTTGACATTTTAATTGATGACTTTATAGAAATCTGTTATTTTAATTCTTAGGACAAATGGGTCCTTACATGTGGTATCAGAGCTAGGTTTATAAATAATATATTAATTTTATATATATATATATATATATACATATATAATATATATATATATATTAATATAATAAATATTTATATTTATTTCTTTATTTTTTATTAAAAGTAAACATTAAAAAAAAACTTTACAACATAATAGCTTCCAAAGGGGAGCCTCCCCCTGGCTGTCGCGGCAACTAGAGCTTCTGAGGGTGGGGGTGGGGAAATCTCCCCCGTCTCCAAACATATTAACATATATATATATATATTCTATTCATTCCATTTTGTTGTTTTTAATATATATATATATATATATATATATATATATATATATATATATATAACAAGCAATGGAAGGGATCAAGACATCACGTGGATCCTACAAGTAGGTAACTATGAATCCGCCCTACAACCACATCAAACATGTCAAACAAAAAGGTAAAACATACATGCAAGTATGGGGTAAGTAAAATCATAAATATAAACAACATTTTAACTATATAAATAATCATCATCAAAGTAACTAACATTATTTAACTGCAAACATATGATATCTCATAACTATCCAATATCAAATCACCATGTCATGTCATACATCCAAAACCACATAATAAAGCTAAATAATCAATGCACACATGAAAGTGACGTACAAGAGTTTGGAAATATAAAACTAAAAAATAAAACTATGGGTGGACACTACATCCACCTCTTATAGAATTAAGATTACTCTTGCAAGCCTATAAATAAATAGGGATATAAATCCTATAAAGTCACTGTGTCCTCCCAAATTGTTGATGACTCATCAGTAGAGTCCCATTGGACCATTACCTACTCGATGGTGCAATCCTTGAGGGTCAACTCTCACTGCTGAAATATGTGAATGGGCTCCAAAGCTAGTTTCCCATCCTCTACTTGTAAAGCATACAAGTCAAGAACATGTGTAACATCTGGTATATACTATCTAAGTACTGAAATATGGAAAACATCATGAACACGAGATAAATTAGGCAGAAAATCAAGGCAATAAGAAATTGGTCCTACCTTATCAATAATCTCAAATGGTCCAACAAAATGAGGTTCCAACTTTGAACCCTTCCATAATAGATCAGACTCTTTCATGGGTGCACTCTCATAAATACCTTAGCACCAACTACAAAATGCCTATCCACCATATGAGCATCTACATACTTCTTATGTTTATCCTAAGTTGTGGTCACATGTTCACTGATGCACTCCATCTACTGCTCCATATCTCAAAGCAACTCAAGACCTAACAGAATACGGTCCTCTAGCCTATCCTAACTCAAAGGTGTATGACAAGGACAACCATACAAATCTTGAAAAGGTGACATACCAATTGAGCTATGATAACCATTGTTGTAGGAAAACTTGACCAAATACAAATAGTCCTCCCAATGAGTCTATCTATCCATGACATACATCCTCAACATATCCTCTAATACTTGATTAACCCACTTTGTATGTCCATCGGTCTCAGGGTGATATGTTGAACAAAAATTTAGTTGTGCTCCAAGACTATGTTGTAAAGAAGTGATAACTTGAATAACACTTGTAATCTTTCTCCCCATGGAGAAACACTTGGCCGAATACTACCCTTTACCAAAAGATCCTCTAACTGGAGCTTAATCTCACTTGACTCTTATGTGGTCATCTGGTAAGGAGCTCTAGATATAGTTTGTTCTCCTGGAAGAAGATCGATGCAAAAATATATGTCACACTTTGGTGGCATACTTGGAATCTCACTAGGAAAGACATCAATGAATTCCTAAAGATTAGGATTATCTAGAATCTTCTCCTTAGTTTCGCCTTCATCCAACTCATTCATAGTTACAAAAAATGCCTGAAAACCCTCTCGCATGCTTTACTTAAGTTGCATAGCAGATATCATATGAAGAGATATAGAAGATTGAACTCCCACAATCTCAAAATCCTTTCCAGCATCATCCTTGCATTTGATTTTCTTTTGTCTATAATCAATGTTGTCTCCATGAGAACCTAGCCAATCCATCCCAAGGATAATATCATATGATCCCAAAGGAATCACATGAAGATCAACTGAGGTAATGAATTCACCCAAGTTCAACTCGCATTTATGTACTAGAGAGTTTGTTGATACTCTTTCCCTAGAGGCTAACTCCACTTGCCTACCTATATCTTTCTTTAATACCACTAGCCCACATTGCTCTACTAAAAAAGGGTCGATATAAAAGAATCTGTAACTCCTGAAACAAATAAGATAGAAAGAGAAATACCTCTAGTAGCACTTGAAGTTTCTACTATAGCTCGTTGGTGTTACGCCTAACAATGATCTATTTTTTTAAATACTCTATGAGATCTGCCAACATCCCCTACTATAGGCTCAAAAGCTACCGGTCTATGTCCTAGAAAATTGTGATACATGTTGAGGGAAATTTACTGCAATGTGACCATACTATCCACATGAGAAACAACCACTGCCTCTACCATGCCCTATCCCAGTGATAGGGAGACTCTTCTAGAACTATCCTAGGTCTTCACTAAATCTATTTTCAGACTTCTTAGGGCTTCTTCTCTCTTAGAACCCTATCACATTAGGAGGTTCACTTAGTTATCCTCCCACTCTCCTAGAATTTCCCTACCAATTCATCTTTCTCTCTCCTCTCATAAACTTACAGTGGTAAGTTCATTCACTATCCTCTTTGTACCTCTTCTGTAATTCCCCACCAGGGAACCCATGAGAACTTAATCTAAACAAGTGACTAAGTTTGCAGAATAATTTTTTTTAAAGTGTTAACAAACAACAACATCAAATTTTTACAATGCGGAAGCAATACAATGAAATGAACAACTCACATAGGTTACAACTCTCAAGGTTTCCATGATGAAGATTACGTGAATATTAATTAATTAATTTAGGTTAGATATAATTACAAAACTCATATAAATAAATGAATGATAAATGCAACACCACATAAAGGATAACATAGATACAACGGATACCATAAGGTATCCATAATAACCTACATCCACTACACATGTCGCAAGGTATGTAAATACAATAACCAAAATGAAGTACAACATGAAATCTCTGAAGAACTAATACAATGATACAAGATCACAAAAAGGAAGAAGAATAAGAACACATCTCCAACAACGAAGATCAAGAAGAATCAACTGCTACAGGGATCATCCAACATCAATACACAAACGTCGAAGTCTCAAATGGTAAAAGAATCACTACCACTCGACCTCGTGAACCTAAATGGTCCACTCCCATCGTGCTGAGGAGATAACAACAGATCCCACTCAAATAACAAACATCAACAAAATAAGCTAAGGAAAAGATCTTGAAAGCTCTCTAACATCAGGTGTACAAAACATAACAAAAGGTAAGACTTACTAATCCAGAGGCAAATGACACATGTAGGATAACTAGACTATGCATAGGAAGGTGTCATCATGTATGTCTAACCCTTGAGTCTCATCCTGGTAATCACTCTCGATCCCGACACTCAAGTGACCATACACGGATCAATGACTTCTCATACAAACAAAGCCATTAACTATGCTAGACTCACCTCTCAAGGTAGAAAGAATCATCTCCTTTCCCATCTTAGTCTGTACTAGCACTCAAACATGGGTGAGGAAACATATCTTAAAAAGTTCATTTTAATACCCCCCAATGTTATATTAGGTTATCACTTGATTACAAATACTTACAATAAGTGATCCTGGCAGCGACTTGTGGGCCCCGATGCTTATTGCAAGCCACCTCCTACTACACATCTAGGTAAACTACCCTAGGCTCAAAGATGCCACATAACACCACAAGATAACAATAATGTCCCTCAGGACTGTTCCACAAAGCAACAAGAACATGCAACAAGTCTCCAACCATAACATCACAAAACACTCTCTAAGTGTTCACAAAAAGAATAAACTCATGATCCCATGGGTAGGACATATAAGTCAACATCATATTCCCCTATACAGAATACAAAGGAAAACTCAATCATACAAAACATCACAGAAGAGAATCATAGAGCAAAGATCACATAAGGTTGGGTTAAACCAATCGAATACCATAGAGTTACAAGAAAAATAATCATGAAAACTAAAACATCCAAAACCCTGCCTCTGAAATCACATTCCCACTGGTCAACATTCTATCCCCTTCAAAACCACCACATAGGGTAATAAAAGACTAAACATGATTTAACTAAAAAAGACTAATTACATCCACATTTGATTTGAATTAAAAAGACGTCTTCATGAAGAAAACTTAACTAATCCAAACAACGAGATTCACATAACACTCACTTGCATGGCTAAACACCCACATTAAAACTTTAACACAAAATTAATTTCTTTTATACAATACTAGTCCTATATTTCATAGTCAATACTCATGCAAAAATCATTAACATCTAATTACTCCATGCAAGATAATTAGATGTAGAAATAATTTGTTAATAAAATACGTACAACAAAAATCTTTCAAATCAAAAACTTCAAACACTTACAAGAAAACATGATTCCCTTAAACAAATCTAGTTAATTATAAAACATAACTAGTTCAATTATATTGCATGTATGTATAACCATGCAAATAAACATATATAATTATAAATTTCAGTTGACTAAAACAATCATCTTGTTGACTAAAGTCCATTTGACTACAAAAACATTCATATAAATATCTCACACATAACTATCTATTTAAAATAAAATCTCATGCATGTATACCTTTTTAAATAAGTATTTAACTAAAATCTCTATGCATGTCAAAATACCATGCATTTAATAATAAAATAAAGGTATTAATTTTCTAAAAACAAATGGAAACATTAATAACAAAACCCGCATGTAAAAACAAATCAATTAATATTTATTTATTAATTAATTTTTTTATAACAATTATAAATCCAAAATTTAATCATTAATATAAAAAAAATTAAATTAATTTTTAAATCCAAAAATTAATAAATAATTTTTACAAAAATTATTTTTTTAAAATTAATTTTTAAATCCTGAAAATTAATAAATAATAATATTAATAAATTCAAATTACAAAAATCCTTCTTTTTAAAAAAAAATCATATATATATATATATATATATATATATATATATATATATATATATATATATATATATATATATATATATATATATATATATATATATATATATATATATATATATATATATATATATATATATATATATATATATATTATCAATTGATTTCTTTAATGAAAAACTAGGATAATAGCTAATTAACAAAGAAAACCTAATTACCACAATTTAGCCAAATTTACACAACTTTAAACTCTAATGAAATTTATTCTAAAATTCAACATAATTGAATGCATGTAGCAAGGATTTCCATAAATTCTGACTTCAGAATAGAAAGAAATAGAGAAATAAATAGGCAGAGATCCAGACATGCACACAACAAGGCACGAAGAAGACAATCTTTCTGAAATTCACAAAATAACATACTCATAAGGAAAATCAAAACCTACCGAAAAAATGAAAGAAATATTCAAACAAAGACTAGATCTGAAGATAAAACCCAAAACCTCCAAGCTTTCCAAAATCGAATTCTCCACAAAAATCCTTTATTCTACCTGCTAAAAGTTCCTCCACCTATGTCCTCAAAATCCAATCCTTGCCAAAAATTTCTCCAAAACCTGTCTGCCCAAATTATGGTGAAATCTCCAACATGTAGGAAAATCTCCTTCCACCTGCTCGGGTTTGAAAACTCTACTCTCCAAAAGCTTGTATGAATTTAGACTTTGGTTTGCAGTTCAATTTCAGTTGAACTCAAGTCTATTTTCACTTTGCTTTTGTTGAAAACACTTTAACCCAAAATTAACTAATACCTTTAATTTAATTTAAACAATTTCAATTGTGCAACTTTAATGCATTCAATTAAAATAAAATATTTAATCTAAAGTAATTTCTACATGCTCAATTAATCTCAACTTAATAAATACATTTCAATTGAACAAAGGTTAAATTTAAAATCAAATAGTTCTAGGGTGAAGATATTTAATTAATCCTTATTAATTAAATATTTCAACCACAAACTAAACTAACTTACCAATTTGCATTTAATTAATTTCCAATTAACTAAATAATCTCACATGGCTAAAAAATAGCTAATATTCCATTTATTAAAAATTGCACAATTTAATCAAATTAAATAATCTAAATATAGAAAACATGTCAAAAACCAAATTAAAAGAACCAAAAAGACCTAAGGACCCACATTCATACGCAAGAACAGGGATATAAACTCACGTCAACTAGATGAGTTCAGAAAGGGTAGGAATAACATAATCTTGTCCACTATTTTAGGACAATAATATGGCTTAGGTTAGGATTTGAAACTGTATTATCTCCCCTCTCTTATCATTTAAGAGATATTGTGATAGGGCATGCTCATCCTAACAATTCAGGGAAGTCGATGCTCGGTACTTGCAAATCTGCATACAAAACCTGCATGTACATACATATAACTACATAACAGACAATGAAGGGGATCGGCCGGTCGTGTGGATCTCGTAAGCAAGTAACTACGACTCTGTCCCTCAGCCACATTAGGCACATCAAGTAGAAATATAAAACAAACACATCAACTATACACATGCAAGTATGGGGTCAGTAAAATCATAAGCATCAATGATCTCCAAACATATATATAATCATCCTAAAATAATCATAACATTTATAAAATCAGACTAGGGGTGGGGTACTACATCCACCCCTCCTAGGATTAGGCTTACTCCTGGAAGCCTACAAACAGATAGGGGTATGCATCCCTCAAACACGAAATATTTATTAAAAACAAAACACAACATTTGAAAACAAGCCATAATATAAGAACATGATATACAGTCAGTAAGGACAATATAATTCTGGTTAGGAATAAATTGAAAATCACATTTATCAATCGTTCATTAACAATTCAAAATAGATCTAAACCTTTATTCATTCATCATTACAGAAAATATCTAGTAATCAATTGCATAAAACACACATTCATATCTTCATCAAATAATGAGTTGAGAAGTTCATGTTAATCTAGTTAATGCAACACTAATGCAAACATATATGATACACAAAGATTCTAATTTCACACAGTAAACATAGCACCATCTCCGCGATGTCCTCCCTTATACATACTATCAGGGGTTCATGATGAACATGATAGAAACAACACTTATCACATAACAGGGCCAACAATACCAAACATTCAGAGTAGCCACCACAAAACTCAAAAAGGTAAAACCCAAGTGGGGGAATCATAAGTCCAACATTAAATCATGAGAGCTCTCAATTTCAACAATAAAATAAGTGTGACTAGCGTCATGAAATAGATAACAAAAAGAGAGTTAGGTGACTAATCCAATCATAAGAAAGTTCAAAATTTCAATGCTAGCCTCCACACATCACGAACAATTCATCAATCAACCAAAATAAATTACCAATCATACAACATTCACATAACAAGGTGACTAGTGGTAGCCACACTCAAGGGAGTAATCGCTTCATGACATCCAAAGGTACTGCAGCTTAGATGCATTAGAGAGGGTACCCAAACACAAAAGATAGTCAAAAATAAAATCTAATGGGCACACAACTTCCCAGAGTCCCTAGTGTAGAACTCGGTGCTCTGATACCAAGTGTAATGCCCCGCTAGGGAACCCATGAGAACTTAACCTAAACAAGCGACTAAGTTTACAGAATAATTTTTTTAAAAGTATTAACAAACAACAACATCAAAGTTTTACAATGCGGAAACAATACAATGAAATGAACAACTCACATAGGTTACAACTCTCAAGGATTCCATGATGAAGATTACGTGAATATTAATTAATTAATTTAGGTTAGATATAATTATAAAACTCATATAAACAAATGAATGATAAATGCAACACCACATAAAGGATAACATAGATACAACGGATACCATAAGGTATCCATAATAACCTACATCCACTGCACATGTCACAAGGTATGTAAATACAATAACTGAAATGAAGTACAATATGAAATCTCTGAAGAACTGATACAATGATACAAGATCTCAAAAAGGAAGAAGAATAAGAACACATCTCCAACAACGAAGATCAAGAAGAATAAACTACTACATGGATCATCCAGCACCGGTACACGAATGTCAGAGTCTCAAATGGTAAAAGAATCACTACCACCTGACCTCGTGAACCTAAATGGTCCACTGCCACCATGCTGAGGAGATAACAACAGATCTCACTCAGATAACAAACATCAACAAAATAAGCTAAGGAAAAGATCTTGAAAGCTTTCTAACATCGGGTGTACAAAAGATAACAAAAGGTAAGACTTACTAATCCAGAGGCAACTGACACATGTAGGATAACTAGACTATGCATAGGAAGGTGCAATCATGTACGTCTAACCCTTGAGTCTCATCCTAGTAATCACTCTGGATCTCGATACTCAAGTGACCATACACGGATCAATGACTTCTCATACAAATGAAACCATTAACTATGCTAGACTCACCTCTCAAGGCAAAAAGCATCATCTCCATTCCCATCTTAGTTTGTACTAGCCCTCAAGCATGGGTGAGGAAACATATCTTATTAAGTTCATTTTAATACCCCCCAATGTTATATTAAGTTATCACTTGATTACAAATACTTACAATAAGTGATCCTGGCAGCGACTTGTGGGCCCCAACGTTTATTGCAAGCCACCTCCTACTACACATCTAGGTAAACTACCCTAGGCTCAAAGATATCACATAATACCACAAGATAACAATAATGTCCCTCAGGACTATTCCATAAAGCAACAAGAACATGCAACAAGTCTCCAACCATAACATCACAAAACATTCTCTAAGTGTTCACAAAAGAATAAACTCATGATCCCATGGGTAGGACATAGAAAGTCGGCATCATATTCCCCTATATAGAATACGAAGGAAAACTCAATCATACAAAACATCACAGAAGAGAATCATAGAGCAAAGATCACATAAGGTTGGGTTAAACCAATCGAATACCATAGAGTTACAAGAAAAGTAATCATGAAAACTAAAACATCCAAAACCCTGCCTCTGAAATCACATTCCCACTGGTCAACATTCTAGCCCCTCAAAACCACCACATAGGGTAATAAAAGACTAAACATGATTTAATTAAAAAAGACTAATTACATCCACATTTGATTTGAATTAAAAAGATGTCTTCATGAAGAAAACTTAACTAATTCAAACAACCAAATTCACATAACACTCACTTGCATGGCTAAACACCCACATTAAAACTTAACACAAAATTAATTTCTTTTATACAAAACTAGTCGTATATTTCATAGTCAATACTCATGCAAAAATCATTAACATCTAATTACTCCATGCAAGATAATTAGATGTAGAAATAATTTGTAAATAAAATACATCCAACAAAAATCATTCAAATCAAAAACTTCAAACACTTACAAAAAAACATGATTCCCTTAAAGAAATACAATTAATTATAAAACATAACTAGTTCAATTATATTGCATGTATGTATAACCATGCAAATAAACATATATAATTATTGAATCCAGTTGACTAAAACAATCATCTTGTTGACTAAAGTCTATTTGACTACAAAAACATTCATATAAATGTCTCACACATAACTATCTATTTAAAATAAAATCACATGCATGTATACCTTTTTAAATAAGTATTTAACTAAAATCTCTATGCATATCAAAACACCATGCATTTAATAATAAAATAAAGGTATTAATTTTCTAAAAACAAATGGAAACATTAATAACAAAACCCGCATGTAAAAGAAAATCAATTAATATTTATTTATTAATTATTATTTTTTATAACAATTATAAATCCAAAATTTAATAATTAATATAAAAAAAAATTATTTTTTTTAAATTAATTTTTAAATCCAAAAATTAATAAATAAATAAATAAAATATTTTTTATTTTTTTAAAATTAATTTTTAAATCCAAAAATTAATAAATAATAATATTAATAAATTCGAGTTACAAAAATCCTTCTTTTTTAAAAAAATCACATAAATATATATTCTCAATTGATTTCTTTAATGAAAAACTGGGATAATAGCCAATTAACAAAGAAAATCCAATTACCACAATTTAGCTAGATTTACACAACTTCAAACTCTAATGAAATTTTTTCTAAAATTCAACATAATTGAATGCATGCAGCAAGGATTTCCATAAATTCCAACTTCAAAATAGAAAGAAAGAGAAATAAATAGGCAGAGATCCAGACATGCACACAACCAGGCACGAAGAAGACAATCTTTCTGAAATTCACAAAATAACATACTCATAAGGAAAATCAAAACCTACCTAAAAAATGAAGAAAATATTCAAACGAAGACCAAATCTAAAGATAAAACCCAAAACCTCCAAGCTTTCCAAAATTGAATTCTCCACAAAAATCCTTTATTATGCTTGCTAAAAGTTCCTCCACCTGTGTCCTCAAAATCCAATCCTTGCCAAAAATCTCTCCAAAACCTGTCTGCCCAAATTATGGTGAAATCTCCAACATGTAGGAAAATCTCCTTCCACCTGCTAGGGTTTGAAAACTCTACTCTCCAAAATCTTGTATGAATTTAGACTTTGATTTGCAGTTCAATTTCAATTGAACTCGAGTCTATTTTCACTTTGCTTTTGTTGAAAACACTTTAACCCAAAATTAACTAATACCTTTAATTTAATTTAAACAATTTCAATTGTGCAACTTTAATGCATTCAATTAAAATAAAATATTTAATCTAAAGTAATTTCCACATGCTCAATTAATCTCAACTTAATAAATACATTTCAATTGAACAAAGGTTAAATTTAAAATCAAATAGTTCTAGGGTGAAGATATTTAATTAATCCTTATTAATTAAATATTTCAACCACAAACTAAACTAACTTACCAATTTGCATTTAATTAATTTCCAATTAACTAAATAATCTCACATGGCTAAAAATAGAAAATATTTCAGTTATTAAAAATTGCACAATTTAATCAAATTAAATAATCTAAATATAGAAAACACACCAACAACCAAAATCAAAAGAACCAAAAAGACCTAAGGACCCACATTCATATGCAAGAACAAGGATATAAAATCACGTCACCTAGATGAGTTCAGAAAGGGTAGGAATAACATAATCTTGTCCACTATTTTAGGACAATAAAATGGCTTAGGTTAGGATTTGGAACTGTGGTATCTCCCCTCTCTTACCATTTGAGATATTGCAATAGGGCATGCTCAGCCTAACAATTCAGGGAAGTCGATGCCCGGTACTTGCAAACCTGCATACAAAACCCACATGTACATACATATAACTACATAACAGAAAATGATGGGGATCGATCGGTCGTGTGGATCTCACAAACAAGTAATTATGATTCCATCCCTCAACCACATTAGGCACATCGAACATAAATATAAAACAAACACATTAACCATACACATGCAAGTATGGGGTCAGTAAAATCATAAGCATCAATGATCTCCTAACATATATATAATCATCCTAAAATAATCATAACATTTATAAAATCAGACTAGGGGCGGGGTACTACATCTTCTAACTATCTTGTAGGAGTTGAGGGTTCTCCTCCATTATGTTTACTTAATTAACAACTCTTTTGGACTGCTCTAGCAGTCATATTCATCAATTTGATAATAAGAACTTCTGCAAGTAACTTTTCAATTCCTTGTTCCTAATCAGGCAATGATTGTGCTTGCCTAGTACAAGGTTACAAACTTGGCCAACCCTATTTTCATACTTCCTACTTTCTTATGGATATTGTACATTGACTCCTCTCCCATGTCCCAACAGGCCGTGATGAACAAATAGTGGGATTTTATGGGGGACTCATTATTCAAACTGTTCCTATGTACAAACCAGTGAATTGATGGAAACAAAATAGTAAACAAGAATTATAAAACTAATTGAAACTCACACTCTTGTACAAGATTGAAGTAAAGCTATTGTCATGACTAATATTACTCAACAAAATAGTAATCTAATCCATTTGATCCTACTTATGCAAAGAAAAATTAAATCTATTCCTTAACTGTCTGAAAATAAAAACTTGATTTCTTATGTCGGAATTACAAACTGCATTACTCTCTCCAACCTCATCCAACCTTCTCCAACCCCTCAATCTGAATTCCAAAGGTCTTATAATGACCTTGAATCAGTTATAAAAGGAAAACCCAAGATCTTCCATTTATGTCATCCTGTGTACATTTGGCAAAAATCACTCATCAACATAACCTACCCCGCTAATGTGATCAGAGATTGGTCTAACCGATTCTTGGTCTTCCTACTAATGTAATTTTTCCCGATGATTAGTGAAACATATCCCTATGCATTTAGTTCAATTGGTCTTCCATTCATCAGCAACACCCACACTGATGCTTCCATTGGGTATCAATCTAACTCACTTGGCTCTTCCCTAGTAGTGCAAATCACACTGATAGACTCATGCCAGCATGACTCCACTCGATGACACCATCAGCCATCGATCTAACTCCAAACTCCCTATGTCACTAATGCAAGTTATCCCAATGGACCCCACTCGAAGAAACTCCACCTGATATGAACTTTGGTGACCGTTCGACATGACTCAAACTGAAAATCCATTGGTGATCGGTCTTACTCCAACTGCTCTATGTCACTAGTGTCAACTATGTTGATGGGATGATTCATATTGCTATGCTAATGGTCTAACTTTCCAATGTGAATTGAACCGTGAACCTTAGCCTAAGTTAACCTGATATTTTTTAGGATTCCTTTTGGCTACTTTGTACTAAAAATAAGCAATTCTACTGCACCACTCTACTCACACCCTGGCACACCAAAATTTTAGGGTTAAGAAGATAACCCCTAGGTGCTCCTGCGCCATACTCCCCAAGAAAAAAAATTAAGTCCCTCATGGAGACAGCAAGGCCATATCAATGCCCAACCTCTTGAATTTTGATTCAGCAACCTAGGTGGCCTCAGATTCTGGTAAATTATGCCACTTGATGAGATGCTCCATGTACTGATCATGTCGAGTCTTCTTCTCCACTCTAGAATCCAATATCTTCTTTGCTAACGGTTTTCTTTTGGATGGTACCAATACATCTTTAGTTATCTATGTACCACATCTAAAACATCTTCAATATGTTCTGGCTTGGGACCCTTGTAATGAATGAGATCTTTCGCATTAAACACAGGTGAGATTGTTAACTCTAGATAAAGTTCAATCTTATAAGCATTTTCTCCATATTTTTCCAACACTTTACATGGTCATATCCTTCTCATGTGAAATGTGTTGGGTATTCCCTTCTTCGCTCTGGCTTTGTTCAAATGTACCATCACCAAATCTCCCATTGCAAATTGTAATTCCTTTTTTCTTTCATATGCATTAGCCTTCAATGCCTATGTTGACTATGTGAGTGTTTTATTAACCTAATCATGCACCTCCTTCATTTATTGGGAAAATTCTTTAGCATGCTCACTTCTTCCATCCATGTTTCCTAATTCTCTCAGTTCAAAAACTCCTCTCGGGTGAACACCATAAACTAATGCAAAAGGACTCTTACCAGTTTTCCTATTCACACTCTCATTAAAGGCAAATTTTGCTTGTGGTAAGACTTGAGAAGGTTCTCTAAGACTCATTTTATGATCTCTATTTGACCATCCATCTAGGGGTGATAAGCTGACCCAAATGATAAATTAGTTCCAAGTCTCTTCCACAATGTCTTCCAGAAATGTCCCATGAATTTTACATTTGTGTTTGAGACTACACTAAGAGGAAATCCATGAATTCTAACAATTTCTCTAAAAACCAATTGTGCAATATAATTATCATCATGTGTAGTCTTGCATGGAATAAAATGGCTCATTTTACTGAACATATCAACAACCACAAAAATACTATCCATACCAATGCTTGTCCTTGGTAGTCCAACAATGAAATCCATGTTGATACACTCCCACGGTCTATTTGGAATAGGGAGAGGTTGCTATTGACTAGCATTAGAGGATGTACCCTTAGCTTTCTGACACACCATACATTATTCTACATATTTCCTCACATCTCTCTGCATCCTAGGCCAATATTAGTATCTTTGAACCAACTCAAGAGTCTTATTGAGACTGAAATGTCCACTAAGACTACCATTGTGTTTCTCTTGTATAAGGTTCTCTCCCATAGATCCTTTGGGTACACACAACTACCCTCCTCTAAACAATAATCCATTTTGTAAAGTGTAATCTATAAATTGAATATGGAAATGATTATTGAATTCCATGCATACCTTATATGCCTCTGAAAAGTCTTCATCTTCTTTGTAAATCTCTTTAAAACTTTCCACTCCAATACTTTGTAACTGTATTTCTTTAACAGTAAGTAACCATCGGCTCAATGCATCTGTAACCGTATTCATCTATCCCTTTTTATGATTTATGGTAAAAGTATAAGCCTTCAATAACTCCATCCAATTAAGATGTCTATTGCTGAACTTTTCCTAAGTATTGATGTAACTCATAGCTTGATTATCAGTGAATACTACAAACTCTTTGGGCAAGAGATAATGTCTCCATTTTCTAAGGGCTTGAACTAAAGCATATAGTTCTAGGTCATAGGAGGAATACTTCTTCTTGGCCTCATTTATCTTTTCACTATAAAAAGCCACTAGTCTACCCTCTTTAGTCAAAACAACCTACTGTTATACTACTAGCATCACACTCTAGGATAAACAACTTGTGAAAACTTGGTAACACAAGAATGGGTTGGGTGGCTACTCTTTGCTTCAGCATCTCAAAACCCTTATTGGCTTCTTTAGTCCACCTAAACTTATTTTTCAACCCACCTTTAATGGTATCTAAAATTGGATCACAAATAGCACTAAAACCCCTAATAGATTTCTTATAGAATTGGGCAAGCCCATGAAAACTTCTTAGCTCAGTAGCTGATGTAGGAGTAGGTCAGCTGAGTATAGACTCCACCTTATTGGGATCCATCTTCAATGTCCCTTATGAAACAACAAATCCAAGGTACACCAACTCTTACTTCAAAATCTCACACTTCTCCAAATTAATGGACATTCGTTCCTCTTGCAATCTCTTCAACACAATCCTTAAATGCTCAAGGTGCTCTTCCTTAGTGTTGCTGAAAATGAGGATTTCATCAAGATAAACTACCACAAATACCCCTATGTATATCTTTAGCACTTCTTTCATCAATCTCGTGAATGTTCTAGGAGTGTTGCTTAGCCCAAATGGCATGACAAACCATTCATATAGTCCTTCTATAGTCTTGAAGGTTGTCTTCCACTCATCTCCTTCTTTAATCCAAATTTGATGATATCCACTTTTTAGATCCATATTTTTGAAGTATTTAGCCCCATCAAGACAATCCATTAGGTCCTCAACTCTAGGGATTGGAAACCTATATCTTATTGTGATTTTGTTTACAGCTCTAGAATCTATGCATAACCTCCATTTACCTCCTTTTTTTATTCCAACACCATTGACACTGCACATGGACTTATGCTCTTCTTAATAAGTCATTGATCCAATAGCTCTTGCACTTGTCTACCTATCTCCTTATTTTGTTCAGGGGTCATTTTGTAGGTTTCCTTATTGGGCAATGATGCTCTAGGAATAAATTCAATCTGATGACTTATTGATCTTTGTGGTGGAAATACTGCAGGTGAACCATCACTCGCAATGTCCTTGAACTACTCCAAAATTTATTGTATCTCCTTTGATAAAAGTGTTGGTTCTTCTGTCTTCCCTTCCTTGGGTCTCTTCATGAGAACATAACACTCTTCACCTTCTCTTTATAAATCTTATAGGAATTATTTTCCCCCAACTACCAACACATTAGGACTAGCCTTCACTCCTTATTCCACTAGAGACTAGATTTTGTATGTCACTCCATCTTTTTAAAAAGAATAAGAGTTATTCTCTCCACCATGCATGGTTTTTATGTCAAACTACAATGGTCTTCCCAATAGAAGATGACAAGCATTCATAGGAACTACATCACAAATAATTTTGTCATGATATCCTGCAATTTTAAATTCAATCAATGCTTGTTCATTTACTAAGACATGTTATCCTTTGTTCAGCCATGGCACCCTATAAGGATGGTCATGAGACATTTTAATCACTCCAAGTTTATTCACTACTTCCTTAGAGATTATGTTATCATTTGATCCTAATTCAATGATCACCTTGCATACCTTACCAAGAATCTTGCACTTCACCTTGAAAAGTGATCTCCTTTGCTTTCGTTCTTCCTTCACTGGTTCTTTGATCAAAACTCTCCTGATCATTAGATTATCCTCACTTCATGAATCAAGATTTACTTCAGGATATTTCACACTACTTGCCTCCTCTTTAACATAATTGAATATTTTCGCTAATTGATATGGCAATGCCTTTTCAGGACACCTATAGGATGGGTGCCCAAGTTGTCCATAGTTATAATACTACATATTAGCAAAATGGGATCCTCTACTAGAGCCACAAAATCTCCCTCTATTGTTACCAAAACCTCTTCCTCTATTTTGACTTCCTCTTCCACTAGGTTCAATGGTCTATTCTATCAGTCTTGATTCTCCTTGGGATCTTGGTTTGTTTCCCCTTCCACCATAATTACCTCTATGGCCTCTACCATCTCTTCCTTTTCCTCTACCTCAGGTGCTTGTATCATACTTCTTCTTGAGCTTCTCTTCTACCTTGAGAGAAAGTTGATAGCATTGATGGACTGTCCTTAGGCTCAAGAGGCTTATCTCCTCTTGTATGATCCATCTTAACCCATTTAAATGCCTATCCACCTTTAGGATTTCTTCTTCCATCACATGTGATCCAAGATACAGCTAGTGGAATTCCTCTTTATAGGCACTCACTTCAAGATCTTTTTGCCCCATATTTTATCTTTTCTTGTGTAATTGTACTTCATAATCATCTGGAAGGTATGTCTCTCTAATTTTTTCTACCATACATTTCCAATTATAAATGGGATGCTTTCCCTCTTTCATTCTCTTATCTTGCACAAACTTCCACCAAGTGAGGGTGACTCCCCTCATCCTAGACTTAGCCACTCTAATGCTTTGGGCTTCACTGATACCTTCACATTTAAAGTGGTTCTCTGTACCTTCTATCCACTCTGAGACTAATTATGCATCTATTTTTCCACTAAACAGTAGTGTTCCTTATAAGGACTTGCCAATCATGGCCTTCAATGCTCTCAAGAAAGGTTCCTCCTCTAACATAGGGTCTAGTTCAGGGACTTTATCTTCTTCTTCTAATAGTTCTTTACCCTTATTCTCCACTTCTCCAACTTTCTCTCTAACTATCTCTTTCTCAATCTCTACTCCACCAAGCTTTCTTTCAATCTCTTATATCCTTTCCCAAAGGATTCTATTTTCCTCCTCTTGGTCTTCCACTTTCTTTTCTAACTCTGCATTTGTAACCATCTTGAATGAATCTACTAATTCATCTTAATACAACATCAATTGTCCTATAGCCCAAATATTTTAGGGATCTAATACCAATTTGATAGGGAGACTCTTCTAAGAACTATCCTAGTTCTCCACTAAGTCTATTTTCAGACTTCTTAGGGCTTCTTCTCTCTTAGAACCCTATCACCTTAGGAGGTTCACTTAGTTATCCTCCCACTCTCCTAGAGTTTTCCAATAAATTCATATTTATCTCTCCTCTCATGAACTCACAATGGTAAGTTCATTCACTAGCCTCTTTGTCCCTCTTCTGATTATCTTGTAGGAGTCGAGGGCTCTCCTCCATTCTATTCATTCAATGAATAGCTCTTCTGGACTGGTCTAGCATTCATCTTCATCAGTTTGATAATAAGAACTCCTGCAACTAACTTTTCAATTCCTTGTTCCAAGTCAGGCAATGACTGTGCTCACCTAGTGCAAGGTTATAAACTTGGCCAACCCCATCTTCATACTTCCTACTTTCTTATGGATATTGTACATTGACTCCTCTCCTATGTTCCAATAGGGCATGATGAACACACAGTGGGATTTATGTGGGGTCATTATTCAAACCATTCCTATGTACAAACTAGTGAACTGATAGAAACAAAACAGTAAACAAGAACTACAAAACTAATTAAAACTCACACTCATGTATAGAATTGAAGTAAAGCATTGTCACTACTAATATTACTCAATAGAACATTAATCTAATCCATTTGATCCTACTTATGAAAATAAAAATTAAATATATGCGTTAACTATCTGAAAACAAAAACTTGATTTCTTATGCCAGAATTACAAATTGCATTACTCTCTCTAACCTTGTCCAACCCCTCAATCCGAATTCCAAAGAGCTTATAACAGCCTTGGATCAGTTACAAAAGGAAAACCAAGGATCAATCATTTCTGTCATCCTATATAGATTTGGAAAAAAATACTCATCAGTGTAATGTACCCTGTTGATGTGATTGGAGATCGGTCTAACCAATTCCTAGTCTTCCTGCTAATGTAAGTTTTCCCAATGATTGGTGAAACATATCCCGATGCCTTCAGTTTAGTTGGTATTTCATTCATCGCCAACACCCACACCGATGCTTCCATTGGGTATTGGTCTAACTCACTTGGCTCTTCCCCGCTAGTGTAAATCACACCGATGGACTCTTGTCAACATGACTTCACCCGATGACACCATCGACCATCGATCTGACTCCAAACTCCAGGTGCTACTAATGCAAGTTATCCCAATGGACCCCGCTTGGTGAAAGTCCACCCAATATGACCATCAATGATCGGTCAACATGACTCAACCTAATAATCCATCGGTGATCATTTTGACTCAAACTGCTCTCTATCGCTAGTGTCAACTATGTCGATGGGATGATCAGTATTTATATGTTGATGGTCCAACTTTCCAATGTGAATTGAACCATGAACCTTGGCCTGAGTTAACCCGATACCTTTTAGGACTCCTTTTGGCTAATTTGTACTGACAACAAGAAATTCTACTGGACTACTCTACTCACACCCTGACACACCAAAATTTGAGGGTTAAGAAGATAACCCCTAGGTGCTCCTACACCACCTAGAATAGGGTGTACTAGACTACTGAAAGTTACCTCTATTAGAAATTGAATGTGTGCTCTGTGCAGGTTGGTTGGGTTGTTTGTTCCTATTGTACAAAAAGTTATAGAAGTTCTTAGATTGAGGATTGTCGCTCTATGTTGGAGGGTTCACTCCCTTCTATTGTTGACTACAGAGGTAGGGAGGAGGTTTTCTGAAGTTCCCTGCACCTTGGGTCTAATTCCCTCTATATCTTGAAGGTGTGGGAACACTAGTCTAAACTGTTAGAAATAGGGAATACTGAGAGGGTGGGGTGAATTGGTATTCTACAAACTTTATCTTTTGCCCAATTATGGATATAAAAAATTATCTTTATACATTCATAACATAAGAAGCTAAACGACATGCATAGAAATAAAACTAAAGAAATCATAACACATTATTTGTTCTTGAGGAAACCCTGGCCAAGGGAAAACCCTGGTGGGGATGGTACCCACAAAGATCCACTAATCAAAAGTATCCTATTAAGGATGTTGACCCTGTTAGGAGTCTATTACAAGCATATAGTGTATCAATCCTGATTAAGGGACTATAGGCCTTGTTAGAAGCCTCAACCCTGTTAGGAGTTGGTAGTACACAATGTGATTACCAGATGAGCCCACTGCCCAAAAAAGTAATGTACAATATACACTGATTAAAAAAATAGGTTAAGGTACATAACCTTATATTTCTTGCATCAATATCTCTTCGCTGCTCTTTCACTATCGCTATTACATATGCATCATATATTTCGCATCATATCACTTCACTATACATCAATTGTTTACTCATTTTTTCTTCTTACAATTACAATTACATTTATACAAATAAATTTATCCAAGAGTTAACATCGAGGATGTCATCCCTTTATATTGTTAAGTCATTATTTTGATAAAAAAAATAATCCCTTAACTCTTTACTAATTCTGTCTTCATATTCTGTCATGTCGGCTTGACACTGTCTTCGGTAAAACTACCATAACTTCTTCCATACATGTCATAATGACTTGCGCTCTGAGATGGGTGTTCAATAGTCATCATAGAGTCTATGTTCAAGTGCGCAAGCATTGAACTTACTCCAAACAACATCGCAAACAAAAATATGTCCAGGTTCACTGGTAAAAGTATTGTCTCACACTTAGACAAATTTGCAATGTGCTTTGTCATACTTGCTCTCTGACCCGTGCGATCTTCATGTGGATCATATGTCTCCATAATGACAACATCTATGTAATCAACTCAGCCAAATTGCCAACATGAACTCCCACCTATCCACCATGCCCTAAAGACAAATTTTCTTCCAACAAGGTAGCCTTATTAATGCCTCCTTGAGGGTCTTACTTTCGAAAACATTAACTCCCCCAATGATGCGACTATTAATTCCCCTAATGAAATGATGCACCATCAATGATGAATTTTTGCTAAATTCTGCATAAGGCTTGAGCTTGATGAAATGATGTTCATTGTCCTAAATAGTCATAGATAGTTGCCATAGATTATGGAACTTATCTGTACATTATTGCTGCCACTTCTTAGATAAGAAGCATTCCCAAAAGTTCTCAAGAAATCGATCCCAGGTGATAGTATCCATGGTAAGCTCAATTTTCTACTCAAACTTCCCCCAAGAAGATGCAAAACCTTCAGGGTGCATGACACCACACCTTTCCCTAACATTGGTATTGAAATGTTGCATAGAAAAACATCGATCCAATGCAATGAGTCATGTCTTTGCCTCAAAACCAGTACCAAGACTATTAAAAGGATGAATTTTTTATCTCAAAAGTTCCCTCATCTGATTGGCCTTTATGGCCCCCTGACTAAGGGTAGTGTCCCTTATTTTAGGGCTCCTATATATCTATCTCTCCTAATTATCAGAATGGTGTGATGCTCCTTGTTCAACCTTTTCCTAACCAAGTAGACATTCTAGAATAGTCTGGAGTATATGCATAGCATTAAGCTCTCTTGAATCACCATGATGCTCACCACTATCCTCTTCTCTTCTCTCCTCAAATCTATGATTCACAGGAGGGCTAGGAAGCATGTTCCTTCCACGTCCTCTACT
This sequence comes from Chamaecyparis obtusa, assembly GCA_027943335.1. NCBI lineage: Eukaryota > Viridiplantae > Streptophyta > Pinopsida > Cupressales > Cupressaceae > Chamaecyparis > Chamaecyparis obtusa. Next base: position 728,657 of record BSBK01002186.1, on the reverse strand, counting down.
ACAGCCTCCACTACGACCTCTAGCCACAAATCTAGTCTCAATGACCATCTTTCCTACAACATTCAAACAAGAAGAATGATATCTTAAATAAGTCAGAAAAAATAAAATGTGATATAATCATAAAGTAATAGTCTAAAATACAAGAGTGTTATATGTATAATTTTTTGTTTTAAGTTTTAACTACTAAACATCTGATGGGCGTACAAAATTCCTAGAGCTCCTAGTATAGAAACATGGGCTCTGATACCAAGTGTAATGCCCCACCAGGGAACCCAAGATAAATTTACCTAAAACATGATACTAATTTTACAAAATAATTTTTTTCTTAAGAGTTTACAAATAATAATTAATAACAAAGCAGAAGCAATAATGTAAAGATAATACATACTCATAAATACAATCTCATTTACAGATTACAAATCTAAAGGGTTCCTTGGCGTAGAAACACATAAATACAATTTAATATATTAAGTACAATAATCATATAAACCTTCTACATAATGAAACTAAAGTACATTGTCTCATGAAAGAGTAAACAAATACATCTGAACCACAAGGTATACATGAAAACCCACATCCACTACACAAGTAGCAGGGTATGTAAATACAATCTAAGTAAAAAGTGCAAACATAATAAAAAGGAAGAATAGGAACCAATCTCCAAAGATGAAGGAACAAGAAGCAGCCTCAACAAAGATCATCCAACTCTGGTACAAGAATGTTGGAGTCTCAAATGGTAAGAGAATCACTACCTCCCGACCTCGTGAAAACCTATGGTTCCACTCCCACCTTGCAAAGGAGATAACATCAGACCCCACTCGGATAAAACTACCAAAATCAAATATCAAGTAGTACTAAGAAAGGGATCCTGAAAGCTTCCTATCTCAAAGGTACAACTCAAAACTCAAAGGTACACATACTAATCCAGAGGCAACCAACACACGTAGGAAACCTAGCTAAGATGAAATTAGGAAAATTTCATCACATATGTCAACCCCTTGGAATGATCTCAACGGACTCCGACTCCCAAGTGTGATCATATGTGGAACCTGAAATCCTTTCATGTAGACAAGGGTAACTGATCATGCCAGAACTCACCATCACTACTAGACAGGCAAGCATCTTCTCCCACTCCCATCCTTAGCCTATACTAGAACTCAGTACATGGGCGAGGAATCCATTATCTTATTAATTCATTTTAAAACCCCATTTAATGTATTATTATCATGTACTAAGTAACCTACTAAGGATACCTAGGTAGCCACTTCTGGGCTTTGGTGCCTCCAAAGCGAGCCACTTCCCCTTTAACACCTAGATAACCTACCCTAAGTTCATAAATGTCAAAACATCTCATAGGACATCATGAATCATAAAAGTCAAAACCTGGTTCCAAAGTATCACAGGAATACACAACCAATTTCCATCATAAAAAAACCAAAGCTTCCACAAGGTTCGATTATAACAAAATCAAATTCCATAGAAGTATGCAAGATAAACAAATATAACACGTTAACCCTAACCCCGCCTCTGGTAACAATCCTAAAAGGATGACATAAAAAGGCTTCCTCCTAACCCATGATTGGAGAAGGAAAAACATTCATAAGAATTTAATAATAATAAACTAATTTGTAAAACTCCATTACACAAATTAACTTATTAAAAATAATCACTAACAAAGCTATAATTATAATCTTAAATTAAATTCCAATAATAAGGACATCAATTTATAACGTTAATAAAAATAAATTGATTCCAAAGCTTATAATTACTAAAATAATATAACTGCATCATAAAATCCTTGATTTAGAAAATAAATTTCCTTAATTATTAATCAATAAAATTTATTAATTAATAAATTATCTTTATCTTCCACATTAGTCAGTTAAAAAATATATCAACTAATATAATTCCCTAATTAAATAAGATTAAATGCCACATAATCCTATTTACAAAATATTCAAAAAGAAAGTATTATATATAATATTAATTATATGCATATACATATATAATATATATAAATTAATATAATAAACATTTATATTTATTTCTTTTTTTAAAAATTATTTTATTTTATTGTATTTTTTTATTGAAAGAAAACATTAAAAAAATAAAGTTTACAATGTAACTTCCAAAGTGGACCATCCCCCTGGCAGCATAGTTGTCATAGGTAGCCTATGTTGTCGTTGGCAACATGGTTTCCATGACAACTAGAACTTCTAGGGGTGGGGGTGAAGATTAACATATATTTATTTTTTATTTTTTAAATGTTTTTTTTATAAAATGTCAGAAAAATTCTGATCTAAAACAGTAGCAGGTTTTAGATATATATTTTTTCCTATAAAATTTACCAGTAAGAAAAATAATAACTGGTTAATACCAGGAAGAAAAATTACTTAGATAATTTGATTTGATACAAACCATAAGATTTTCTACCACAAAATTTATCAAACCCTAATTGATTTAAAATGAGATCTAATTATGGTATTTCCTAACATACCAAGCATTAATAAAACAAGATCTGAAAAGCTTAATAACCAGAATTCTAAGCACAATAAGAAAACCAAAGATAAATATATCATCCAGATCTAACGGGCACAAAGAAAACAATCTTTTTTTTTTTGAAATAATAAAATTTTAATCTACAAGGGTTTTCAAACCCTACCTCAAACCACCAATTGATAGAAAATACGAAGACCAAAAACCCTGAAAATTTTTCAAGATTTCACAAAAATCCTTCAATTCAATCCTTCCATCCAAAACTTGCAAATCTGTGTGTCCAAAATAACAATGACCAAAACCTCCTAATAAAGGAAAAGAATCTAGAACTCGAATTCAATCATGCAAACTCGGAACTCAACTTAACTCCACAAACTTTGTTCACATCAATCTCTCTTTTGCATAATTTAATTAATTTTCTAATTAATAACTCAATGCACTTTTGTATTTCTTGTTTATATCAATTCACTTAATTCCTAACATTTACTTTATTCTTTTATTTATTTTAATTGATTGTGCAACTTTATTGCATATCGGCTTTCACTAAAAGAATATTATTTTAATCATGTTATTATTGATCCAATTTATCTTTAATTTGAATTTAATAATTAATTAAATCATTTTATTTTACAATTAGAATTTTAATTAATAAATTTATTTAATTAATTTTCATTAATTAAATACTCTCATATTTAATTTTCTATAGTTAATAGGATTTAATTATTTAAACCACATAATTAAACTTAGTAAATCATGTAACCATTTCCCAACAATCACATCAACCATCCAAAGATCATAAAAATAACTAAACCTAATAAAATCATAATCATGCTCAAGGGAAAGGCTTATGAATTCACGTCACCTAGATGAATTCGGAAAGGTAATAATAAAAAACTTGTCCACTATCTCAAGACAATAAAATGGTGTAGGATGGGATTCGGGTCTAAATGTTATCTCCCCTCTCTTACCATTGAGACATTGCGATAGGGCACACTCATCCTGACAATTCAGGGAAGTCGATGCCCTGTACCTACAAACCTACATAAAATACAAATATATACATCCATTTTTATATATAATAAGAAATGCAAGATTGAGAGGATCCAACAAGCAGGTAACTACGACTATGTCCCACAACTACATCAAACACGTCAAACAGACAAGTGAAACATACATGCTAGCCATACACATGCAAGTATGGGGTAAGTAAAATCATAAATATAAACAATATTTTAAACATATAAATAATCATCATAAAAGTAACTAACATCATTTAACTGCAAACATATGATATCTCATAACTAGCCAATATCAAATCACCATGTAATGTCATACATCCAAAACCCATGTATAATAAACTGAAACAATCAATGCACACATGAAAGTGGCCTAAAAGAGTTTGGCAATTTAAAAATGAAAAAATAAACTATGGGTGGGTACTACACTTCATAAAAACTTAGGTACTTCTCTAACAAAAATATAGTCTTTTGTACGCTCTACAACACATAGAAATTTAACAAATTCGTGACTCTAAGGTACTTTCCATGTTCTAGTTTATACGATTCAATATTTAGAGAATATTTTTACGATATTTTGCATATTTTTTAAAGGATAAAATTATCCCTATGAATATGGAATTTGATGTGAATAGTGTAAGGAGCTCTAAGATGATAATACTTTTGTATCATTTTTTAGGCTAGATCCTAATAATCTTTATTTAAAGCAAGTAACTAAGATTACAAGGAGGGCCCTTGGTCTACTGGTGAAGTTGAATGGTTCTGAATGATCCCACGAGGGATCAAGTCTCATTGAGTGCACATGGGCTCCAACACCATAAGGGATGAGGTTGGGATCATGCCCCAGGCAGATTTTGGCAAAATGGATACCCCTCAATCCTTGGATCTTAGCCAAAAAGGTTCTCTAAACCTCCAACAAAAACAAAGATTACAAGGACTATATTCACCTTTTCAAGTTTAAATTGATTTCAAGTGACTTAAAGAACCCTAGTAAGATGGGTTGCCTTCATCAATATGGTAGATAAAAATCCATGCATAATGTTATCTTTGAAGGAGAAAATATTTTGAGAAAACAACAATATATATGATACTCTAAATATATCTAAGAATTTTTTGTCTAAATTATTTAAAGAGTTAGATGAAATATGATCCCAAGAAAAGTGTTTTCCATTTGATACTATTAGGAGGGAGGAATTAAAAAAAAATTATGATGTAAGATCTTCCATTTCAAAACATAGGCTTATGCATCAACCAAAATTTTCCACAAGACTAGATCTCAATTTGTAATTTTGAGATGTTTGCAAATAAAATTTCAACTTTTTTTTGGGTGTGATTTCTAATTCATACTCGAGAAGTAATCTATTTCAAATGGTTTTAATTTGCTAAAGAAGTTGATCTTACAAAACACCAATCTTTGAAAAAGTTGCACCCTCTTGTGGTGGATTCTTGGAGGTACAAGTTTCAAGGATCTAAATAATGAACAAAATAGACACTTGGCAATTGAAAACAAGAAAGGTTAAACTCTATTTTTGTTTAGCTCTGATAATTGAAGTGAAGTCCCACGAGTCCTTAAAATTCCTGATAATCTTTTGTAAAAATAATTTATAGATTTTATCACACACAGACAAGGGGAGATCATCTACTCACATACTTTTATTCCATCAAATTGAAAGAATTAGAAAGTATTAGGCCATGCATTAGAGATTTAAAATTTTCATTCTAAGAGGGGAAGACAATGATCCATGTTTCTTTCTAAATACTATCAAATTGCATTAAGGTATGTAGTTTGTGACATTGTGTTATAAGAATCTTGTTCTTCTAGGTAACTTATTCCTGCAAGTCATTGGAATTGATAATAAAAAATTTCATAACAGGTAATTTTAAAGGGGTTAAGCCCTTTATAGGTCCTTTAATCTACTTTTTTTGTTATAAAAGCCCCACGGATGTAAGGATTTATAATACCCAACCTTCTTGATCCCTATTCTACATTTGGTGAAGCCAATGGTAAATGTGTTATACTTTCATTGTTCCTCATGTAGTCCATAGAGATATTCTAATAGGTTGTATGAATGGATTGTGATAGGATTTGGATGGTAGCCGACTAGATGAGATGTGCACATGGCTAGCTAAGATGACCTTTTAGGAAACTTGAATATGTCATGTCATTAAAGGGATTTTTTGAGTGTAAGACATCAATTTACCTTCAACATGTTTAAATACCATTTCCACATCTTAGAAAGGGAGATGGAAATCTTTAAAAAAAATCCTCTACATTTTGTGATCTTGTTGTGTTATATATGTTTCCATAAAGATTAGAGCCAATAATACATGATAAAGTTGGATTAAAACATGACAAAACAATATACAACCACAATAGACAAAGCCAGAATAGTTGAAAAAAACCCAACCATTATTCTACAAAATAATAAATAGTAATCTTGATAAGGAAATTGCAAATAGAGGCTAAAAAGCTATGATTTTGAGGCAACAACATCATACAACACCTTAATATATACAATAGATGTACAATATCTAATTGCAGCCCTCAATCCAAATGACCAAAATTGTAAAAGGGATGATGAACAAAAACTATATAATCGCCATGAGCAAAAAGAATTAAGATGGAGCAGTTTGCTTTACAAAAAAAAGCCTCAATCCTTAAACAATAAAAATCTTCTTATTTCTAAGTACAATTGATATATTAAATTCGACGTTTCATATTTAAACTCTTATCAAAATTCATTTGTAATTGTGAAAATAAAGAAAGAAGACAATAAAACATATAAGCATAAAGCCTTAAAACTTCAAATTCTTGATAATTGTTCTAGTTATTGAAAATTACATTACACCGAATTCCATCAACATTTAAATAATGAAGAACACCTTGGTCATTCTACCATAAACTTTATGAAAATAAAATTTAGGAGGAAGCACGTCTTGTCTAGTTTGTTCCACTTCCCATTCATTCGTCTCCCAATCTGAGGCTTGGATTTGTAGTGGAAAGGACATTTCTCAAATCTGTGAGATAGACATCAAGTGGAGTACAAGAAAATACGCTCGACCTTTAATTCGATGCTAACTGAATCGAAATGTAACTATTCTTCTATTTACATAAACATTACTTTATGTTTGATTTTTAATAACAAGAACGAAATTTCATGTGCGGGGATAGCTCAGTTGGGAGAGCGTCAGACTGAAGATCTGAAGGTCGCGTGTTCGATCCACGCTCACCGCATTTCTATCTGTTTGCTTTTGATATTAATAAAATGTTCTATTATTTTGCTTTTGATATTAATAAAATGTTCTATTATTTTATTAAAATATGAAATGCGGTATACCCGTGCTTGTTCTGTACTTTGAGGAAATTTGGTAAAACAAATGAAAGATGGGTGATATTTTAACTATAATAGTGTAGCTTACGATTTTATATATAAAAGAGTTTTTTTTTGTTTTTTTTTTAATAGTGAAAAATATAATGGAAAATGAAACCTGCATTTAAGTTGTCTTTGTCTGACTTCTTTTGTCAAGAAAATATGGTGCAATATAGACGATATTTTTAGTTATTTTGAGTCTTAGTTTTTTCATTGTTTTGCATGTTTTTCTTGAGACTGTGGTCATTGAGCTTACACTAATAGCAAATGGTCTCAGAATAACTATTCACAGTTTGGAGTTTGGGAGTTTTGTGTTATGAGTTCCTCTATGGTGTTCATTCATTTGCAGAAAAGCACTCTCACACTTACAAAAGCTTAGAGATCCTTGTGTAACTCTTGTCAAGTGCAGTGTCCATTTTAAGATCCTAACTATCATTTTCACTTTACATGTTTATGTCTCTTAGAATAAACCAAAGCTTGTCTAGTTAGGGGTATCCAAGGCTCAGATTGGCTTTTGATTGGGTCTAAAAATGATGCAGAATTTCCAAAGTTGATTTGAAGTTCCCTCCAAGACCAATAGTTTCTGCTGGAGCAAAAAGACTCATTCATCATGTAGTGTGAATTATTCTTTTGCATTGATTTTAGTAATAGATAAGGAATAAAAGTTTTAGTTTGCAACTTTGCATTATCGTGTCTCATAATTTTAAGCACTGTCTTGTTGATCTTTGCAGGAATACTACTTTAGTTCTCGTCTTTGGGTTAGCAGTTGGAGCTTTTGCTTACTTGTACTTAAACAGTCAATTATTTTGATAAATTAGCGCTGATTTTGTACATGATTCTCTGGTCATATGGTCAAACTTATTCAATGAGTTCATATGATTAGAAGAAATTTCAGATTCTGCTCTTTGCAGTCAAGACAAAAATGTTTACAAGAAACTATGTTGGTACACTGCTCCAATGCATACAACTTCGCATGCGAGTTTCTCATAAAATGTAAATCGTCAGGGACCTATTTTTTCTTACGCTTATTGATTGTATTATAGAAATTTTAGTTAAATAGAGGTTCGAATTAAAAATATATTGTTCAAAGAAATTGGCCATTTTGAATACACTATTAAATGCACTTTAGGGGTTTTGGCTTTTACATTTCAAAATTATTAATTTTTCTCTCTTGACATTTTACACACAAGGCAAGTGTTCAACAATCCTTATTACATACCCTGTTTTTGAATTTCCAGTTTTCATGTTTTTCATTGTGGGTATAGTTCGATCATTAGGGTTTAATATCTCGGTTTTGGTTCAGATTGTATCTTTTTGAATTGCTATCCTAATTAAGCCTGGTTTGTTTCTTTTTTCAAAATGTTGATATATTATGAAGCAATGTAAGGAAAGTTAAACATAGACCAAGGCTACTTTCTTAATTAAGTTGGGCTTACATATTTTTATAAATTAAAGAATCTACCAACAAATGGGAGTATGGGAGCATGTATCTGGTATAACAAACACCTAAACATATCCATCCAAACAAGGCACTAACGTACATTCCAAATGACTTGGCAAGCTGATCCACTTGAACAACTATTCCTTACTAGCAGGCAATCATATCCTCAAGCAATGGCATCCAATAATATGACCTTTCAATATGTACCCAAAGAAATTGTAGAAAATCTCATCTTAACTTTGGGATTAATAATATTTGATAATATCTTGAGATTTCATCCATGAAGGATGCTATCTCATGACTAGCAATAAGATCTAGAATCATATAATGTTAGACAATATGTAGTTATCCTTAAACTTGATGTTTTATTTATGTTTCTAAAATCAATACTTATATGCAAAAGTTTGTATCATCATATTAGGGAAAAATTTTAATTCACCAAAACTTCTACTCACGAGTTTTTTATCTATCATATTGATGAACATGACCAATTTTACTAGGGCTCTTTAAGTCACTCTTGGAATCAATTTAGACTTGAAAAGGTGAATATGGTCTTTGTAATCTTAGTTACTTGCTTTAAATAAAGATTTTTAGGATTGAGCCAAAACATGATACAAAAGTGTTATCATCTTGGAGCTCCTTACGCTATTCACATCAAATTCCATATTAATAGGGCTAACTTTATCCTTTAAAAAACTATGAAAAATATGGTTAAAAAATATTCTAAATATTGAATCACATAAACTAGAACATGGAAAGTACCTTAGAATCTTGAATTCGTTAAATTTCTATGTGTTCTAGAATGTGCAAAAGATCATATTTTTGTTAGAGGAGTACCTAAGTTTATATGGAGCATCTTGGAGAGTCCTTAGTATAAGGGTACACACTTGAAAGTAAATTAAAAATTTAACTAAAATGAATATAAACACTAATTTGTGTAGGAAGTGATTCTACAATTAAGCATGATAATTTTTTTAACAATTTTGCTAAATTTTTTTACCACTTAATTGAAAGCAACATTTTCATTAATGTCCTAAAAAAATGGAATGTGACTAGTATAATCACTAGATTTTAGAAAAAAAATTATTTGATATATCCATTCCAAATATTGATAACAAATAAAAAACATACATCAAGATAGAACCTAGGTATACCCTCATAAACACCTAAAACCTAGCAATTTCCTTACATTAATAACAAGGGTGTCAATCTGAAAAATTATATATAGAAATTTCTTATAAATGAGCTTAGGTTGTACCTATCTATATGCATATCATTCATTATTGACCACATAAAATGATTGAAATATTGTGTTTTATAATGCTTTCATATTCTTATCTTTTATGGGAGAATATTCAATACCATTATTCTCTTATATTTGTGATACTTTGATACCTAGGTTCTAATATGTCTTATTATTTTTAAGCCAAACCTTTTTCTATTATATCTCTTTTTAATAGAATGGAACATCCTTTACTATAGTGTTTAGCTAATTTAAAAGGATATAAACCACTTGTAAAATTCTAACTAGCCTTATATTTATAAGTAATAGCACATTCACTTGGATTATTATATCCAAATAGAGCCAATGGTGCTTAATGATGTGTAGTTAGATCTAAAGGGAAATGAGAAGTGTTATAGTCTTTATCATCTACTTTGTGTTCCAAATCATGCAATTGCGCAAATTCAAGTGATTTACAATCATTCTTAAGATTTTCAAGGGTTATGGAATCAAGTATGAGAAGCTCTAAAGGGAATTGTTGATGTGATAATGTAAAAGCAACTAGTTGATAAAATAGAAAAGGACCAATACCCATTGTGGTTCAATACATATTTTATTGTTACAAATAATTTTGAAAGTTTGATGTAATAAAGAGGATGTAATTCTTACATCATGAATTCATGCATAAATCATAATAATGTTGTACACTAAAGAACTAGACATAACCTGAAATATTATAGTAAGTATATGTTCAAGTATTAGAATACTAAACAAAGTAACACAAACAAAGAGATTCATGTTCCATATTAAAAAACCTTTTGCATTGGCCCAAAACTTAGGTAAATTAGAATAACTAATCTTTATAACATTCATTTTTTTACCACATATATTTAAAATGGACTATCAAATAGAACATATTTTACATAGATATTACTATATTTAACAATATTATATAAAAGTTGATGCTCCTTAGTGATATTTGGAGAATGAAATTAATTAGGAACACCCATAATCTTATTTATATTAAATCATGGAAAAGACCAAGAATATGAATATTTTTGGAGTAATATCAAAAAGCATAATAAGGACTCTAGCTAAAGCTTATTCCAAAAAGTTTTTATATGTTTCAAATAAAAGCATTAGATCCCAACGTGGAAGGTTTACTAAAGAATTGTTATGTTGATCAATTACATTATATAAGCTATATTTTGGTGTTCATGGTCAATTAGATGATAACCTATACATGTGGTATGACATGAAAATTAGGTACACTTTTTGGTGGAGATGGTTTGGTATGGATGCACTTGACATGGGGATATATATGTCATATGAATGGTAGGGGTAGAGTGTGTACGTGCATAAAAAGATTGATCATTAAATGACTCTCTAGCAAGTTCATACATTCTATAGGTACAAGAGGAGAGTAAAATAAGGGAAATACAAGCATGTACCAAACCCATAAATTATGATAGAATGAGATTAATTAAATTGTTACAAAACTCTACCGCTCAAATGAAGTATAAAATCACTAACGAATAAAGATATAATCATTTAAATACTTGTACTTAGCAACTAAGAATGATTTAACATGTAAAGGTGCATTGGTGGACCCATCAAAATCATCACGTCATAATACCTCAGTAGACTCATTAATATCATCATGTAATTTGAGCATGGAGTTAATTTTAAGTATCAACAATATTGATATGAGATACAAATGAGTGAATCTTAGGATGATCTATTAACATGTAGTGTTTCACTAGGTACAACACAATCATTACTACCATGAGATGAATAAGAAATATAATCATAAATAATATCATCATGGACCATGTAGGTAAATAAATAAAAATATCTTAAAATAGAAATAAAAATTATGACAAATTCCAATAAGGAAGGCGGGGTAGTTATGCATGAAAATAATGCTATCATGGAACAAGAATTATTATCAATATTGAATAAATATGCCTTAATAATCAAGCATTGTAGGATATGAGTTTATAAATCTTGATAATAGATTATAAACCTTCATATATATTTGAAGATAGTTCAAAAATAAAGAACCATAAGGATGCATAAAAAACTATTGAAGCCCAATATAAGGGTGGGTGAGTATAGATCTAATAAATATTAACCATAAAAGGTCTAAAACTTACTAAAGATTAATACCTAATATGTAAGTGAGGTGGGAAATGATAAAAATTAGAAAACAAAATAATAATAGAATATAAAAATTAATCCCTAGAGGTCCAATAAGGAACTTGGTACGATATGATCAAAGATGTATATTAGTTTACATACTTATACGCTAATCAAGATATGAAAGGAAAATGGAAAATAAATTGAATCCAACATAGGTAAATGTGAAAGAAAAGGTATAATAAAAATAAGGTCTAAAAATAGAACCCTAAGGGTTAAATCAAGGTTTGATGGCATGGACGAAAGTAAGATCGCACTATGAACTAAAACCCCTACAAATAAATATGGATATGAAGTGCAAAATAGGAAAGAGGAAGGAACAAAATTAAATATGAAAAGAGGATAAATAATTGGAAAATAATTTGGTTATAAAACGATAATGAAAAATGAATCAACTTGAAAGTCATACTTTAGTAGGTAAGAAAATGTGAGATTCACCAAAAATATAAATAAATGAACATAATTTGCATATATATCTTGTTAGATAAAATAAAATAAAATAAAATAGCACAAAGTAACCTACATAATAGATTTGGCTTGATAATTGCAATAAACATTTAAAAATTAAACGTGAAGGTTGGTTATACTTAGCTCTGTAATCAATGATGTAGGCACTCCAATGAAATGAATCTACTCATTAGTATTGAGAAATAAATGCCCTCATTGTTATGGATATGTTAGAGTTTATATAACATTTGAATATCATTTGGTTTAGTCTTGAGCATCATGGGGTTGAGATTAAGTAACATGGACTTGAGTTATCATTCAAAATTTATCTATGAAGTGCAATAATAATTTAACATAATTTTCCCAGATGGAATATCTTGTTTTCACCTTCTTGATACTTGAATGTGTTAAGTTGGTGTCGTAAAGTGAGCTAAATACTTTTTACATTATCCTAATAGTAGAATTAATGCTAGAGTAAAAACACATGATACAAAATATACACACTAAGAAAGCACTATTAAGGAAAACTCAACCTCCAAAGCTCATCTAATATATTAATTACTAAAAAAATAATTATAGTAAGTCTACAAAGTATTACTGCTTTATTAAGAGAATTGGGATATCACCAACCACTAACTTCATGGAGTCAATCTAATTCAATACCACCCATCTCTAATACACGCTCTCTAAATTATGAAAACACCAATATTATCTCAACCATATATCCATCTTTATCAGACTACAATGACATAAACATGAGCAACAAGATATCAATTATGGAGATAATTTGATAACATGTCCTTTTAAATATAAAATGTCTCATAAACCTTCATTTTAAGCATTGAATATATAGCCAAGACCAAAACAACAAATCACTAGTGGTTTCTAAATCCAATTGTTGAAACTACGAGCTAAACTAGGAACCCAAATTGTGCACAAAATCTAACACCAAAAGATAGTTGAGTTAACTAATCATTGAATGAAAACATCTTTCTTAAACTTGGGTGCTCCATTTTAGACTTAAATTACATTTTTCAAAATATTCTCTTCAAAATCATAGTTAAATAAAGGTCCACTTTGATTTTCTCCTAGGCCAAAATCAACTCCCTCTATTCATCCTCTTTACCAAAATATATTTTACACACCTTACACATATTATGGTTTCATTTAACAATATTACATGACATTAAGTGTCACTTATGACTTGCTAAAAATAATTATTACAAGTGACACACAATGTCACTTGAAGGTTGAAACCCTTGTATATATGGACATGGAATCAATATAAACTTTTGAACTTTAGGAATGCAAGGTCTGCAAAATCTAATCCCAACATTCACCACTTGTCATATTCCTTGTAAAAGTAAAAGAGAAAAAAACAAAATAAACTTTCTATTAAGGCTTGAAAAACCTATAGCTATGTTGCATTAATTGAATTTCTTTGTATTCATTGGCCTCATCAAAGAACCTAAAACAACCATTAAGTGATTGAAAACTTGACCCCACACTCTCATCCTCCATCATGTCATGAATAAAGTGAAATAACTTCATCCACACATATAATATAAGGTCCATATAAAAGGTGATGAAACATTAACTATCACACTGAATTCATTAAATCTTGCACTAATTTAATATTTAAACATAATTACCAAAACTAAAAAATTATCCACTTTTTCAAGTAACTATTGAATGTACTCATTTAACTAATTATGTACTCATTTAACCAATTATGTACTCATTTAACTAATCACACCACAAAAAAGATGGAGAAATACTCACTATTAGACTTTGTGCTACCCACATACCCTACCTAGTTTGTAACTACTAGTCCCTATATATCCACTATCTTGCACACTTTTGTCCTTCCTTGATAGAAAATATAGGCATGCAAGAAACCTAAAAACCTTAAAAGTATAGTCCAATGACCCTTATCTAAAAAAGAAACATATACCTCATTAGGAACTCCACTACTTGAATAATTTATAATCTAGTGCCTACCATATCATATAAGATTCCAGCGATAGAACTCACATGAAGGACAAGGTTCATGTTTATCTTAGACATTATCAAAGAAAATTCATTGGTTTGAGCATATACTACAAATTGATTTTTTGCACAATAGAATTAGCATATTGGGGGGTATTAGTCTATAACAATCTTAAAATTTTGCACTAATTCCAAATAATGTAACTTTAATCAACAATGTCAAGAAAGATAAGACAATCAACACCAACGCACATTAGAACATGAGATTTACGTGGAAAATCTAGTGAGGGAAATACCCACGGTGATAATATCTCACAATATAAGAAAAGTATTACAAGAGGGTCATTGTTGCACTTGCTGCTAAGACTCACTATCTTAGGGAAAGATACAAAATAATAGAAAATGGAAGATCACTACTTTAGGGGAAGATACAAAAGGACTTGAAGGGAGATCATTGTCTCAACACAAGATACATGAAATGAAGTATAATAATATAAGCCTTCAACAAACTACTTCTAGGATTCTCCTTAGAATGTAGATGATTTTGACATGATGTATCAAGAAATCATTATCAATTTAGTTCCACAACTTCCACCACATATTACTACTTCCTCAAATTTGTATCTCACACATATTTCACTCTGTGCAACTGATTTTATCTTCTATTTTGTACCATCTAGATCATCACAAAACATCAATTAGGTTGGCCAAAATAAGGGATAAGGGGTAATCCCAACAAGTCGACCACCAAATAGACTTAATTTTCATGAAATAAGTCTTGTCTAGGAGATAGGGAGGACCCAAAACATCATAACACAATATACAATGTGATCCCAAACATCACACACACTTGGCACACATCCTCCAAAGTTAGGAATGCAGAATAAGGCCATACCATCAAACATGGAGGAATGCAAAACATTCTTCTTGATAGCTACTAGAGAACAATTTTCAATAAACACATTCTTTAATGATTAAAACACCTTAATTATTCATTAGGATAAATACTTCTAATCCTCATCGCAAATCCTCTTATCTCAATGGCATGCTTCTAATTCTCATCTTAATACTCGTTCCTCAATGTCATGCTTCTAAGTTTCATCTTAATATGACATCATCATGATATCATGTCATAGTCACCATCTCTAGATTCCAACTATGATCATAAACATAATTTAACAATATCTTTAATAAAATGGTGTAGACATAAACACCAAGTAGGTGGACATCCACAAAAAACAATACTTTCCCATCAGTCAACATCAACCATCTATCACTAGCACAAGCTTATGTCTACTACAACATAACAATTCTAGAGCAACAACACATGTAGTATACATATTTATTTTAACATTTACTCTTCACATCTTCATAGCCATATCAACAAAGGGATGACATCACAATCATCAATGACACCATCACATCTCATAGTCTCACAACTGCAACATCACAACAAGCAAAGGGTTGACACAAAAGGTCAACATCACAACACATATCAACAATCTCTCAACTACAATTAGGAAAAGGGTTGACATCAATGAAAACACCAACTGCCAACATCCTTTGGTTGCCAAGAAAATCAATCTCTCATAGTTATTTACATCACATGGAAAATCAAGATTAAAAATCCATAACCATCCATTCTATTAGTGAAAAATGATGAAGTGTAACAATGGTAAATGGTAAGCCACTCCACACAAATCCCAACTCCAAATATATGAACCAAACCTCTAGGATAAAACATAGACCATAAAGACAAAACCTACAAAACATGATATAAAATTATATTAACACCAATGAGTAATCTATTTGTGATTGTACCATCCTAAAAAGTAAGCACCCTTGTTAGGCACTCACTTTTAGCCCTATTTTAGCATCTATGGGTTCCCACATTGATTTCATGTCTTTCTAGCCCTTTTGCATCCTTCAAATCAATATTATTTGTTCAAAACTCAAGAATGGCTCTAATTTCTATGCATGATTCCCCAATTACCCATTCATTCACATAAATCATCTCCCATCTAGGACCTATTAGACCACACTTTAAGGGTTCCTAGATCCAAAGGTATCCAAGCTTTATTTTTCACACCTTACATGATCTTTCCTCGAAAAATTTTCACACTTTCCTCGAGACCATTTTTTACAATTAATATCCTTGAGACTAGGTCGAATTCGACCTTGTCCTTGGGACCAGGTCAAATTCAGCCTAGTCCTCAAGGAGGTTGATTTTCATTAATGGGCTTCAGGCCTGATGCAAAGGTGTTTTCTCCTAATTCTTTTCCTAGGCCAACCTTTTGAAATTTGGGCCCCGAAATGTGTATAAAAGGAGACCTCTTCCCTTCATTTTCACACCTACAATTCACGATCAAGAGGAATCCACATGCAAGTTATTATTCATCCATTGTGCATTCAAGACAAGCAAGCATTCAAGTCCATCAAGCACTCAAGTGCAAGGAAGTCATCAAGCATTTCAAGTCTACTTCTCCTCTTTCTTCCCCTATTCAACATTGTGGCAAACTACAACATTCATCATTCAAGGGTTTGTTTTCATGATTTCCTATTGGGTTTCTGTGGAGTCCAAGCTATTGCATTAACACTTGTGATCATCTTCAAAGATGTGTTACATCATTGAGGCATAAGATAATTTATGTTTCAAATCTAGATTACATTTCCTCATTCAATTTTAAAAATATTTCAAGGTTAATTCCTATATAGGGGCTTGACCAAGGCAAGCCCCTTTCCACAACTGTTTCCCTTTCTTTCTTGTGTGCAGGGACAAGTAGTGTGGTTTCGAATATGGATTTCCACGGTTTCAGAACCAGGATCCTTTATAGATTTCATCATTTTTTATCCTTCTAGGAATAGGCTAACTTTTTAGGACTAGGCTGACTTTTGTGACATGTTCTTGAGAATCTAAAAATTTCACAGTTGGGAGTTGCAGGTCTCAGAGTTCCAGATCTAGAACTCTTTCCAATTTCGACACATTTTCGATGGGAAAATCTAGATCTGAAGTTTTTTCCTCCCCTCCTAGCTTCCAAGGTGAGTGAACATCATTCTTATTTTCCTTTAACATTTACTTTTATGTATCAAATCCGATATTACATCTTGTTAGTTATCATTTCCTTAGTCATAGCATAAGCATATTTCTTGCATTTACATATCATAATCAGACTTTCTATCTGTATAGGGAATACCCAAATCCCCCTTTATCTAGATCTTGCATTTGTGCCCCTTTATCCTTTTGGGGTTGTGCAAATCAGATTTGGCCTAAGGGTGGGTTTAGTATTCCAATGCATATAGAAAGTGGGGGACTATCATTGATCACTATTTTCTATATCACAATGATGAGAAAATCCCCTTCCAAACATCCATACAAAAATCCATCTCAATATATATAACTATTCAAGAAAAGAATACGCCTCTAGATTCATTAACCATCCCCTACAATCCTCAAACACGTCCCTAGAAATAACTCATACATGTAAAGTAACAAATGATAAAAGAAATCATGCCATGTACTTCTCAAACTACTCCTTAGAACTAATATCCACTACTCAAGACTCATTCACATAAAATAATAGACCATTAAGTAGAATAAATCTAGAAAACAAGGTGGTAATCCTATCAAATCATTCTCAATTGAATGGAACTCCTTGATGACAGGGTATGTGATTATTCCTCCAATTGTGCTTTGTAAAGAATCTCTTCATCAAATCTATGTTGAACTCTCATCCAAATCCATGCTCTTTCTATTGAAATCTCATTGAGTGACTCTTGATTAAGAACACTAGATCTCTAATATTTAAGATATATACAACATCACCCAATCAAATGTCTATACTACCATTTATAAAATAGTAATACAAATATTAAAAAACATGGGTGAAAATAGTCCTAGCCCTAGAATCTAGATGAAACAACCATCCACAACATAAATATACAAAAAGAAAATTCAAAATATTCTTTAATATTTTATTTATTTTTAATTTTTTTTTAAAATCAAACTCTAATGTTTAAAGACATGCATATTTTACTCTTCCTAGGTAAATTTGAATTGTCAAAAGCAAGATAAATGTAGCAATGATGAGTACAAAATACTACTAAGGAAGTGTATATGTAGTCGCTATACCTAACTTTGCACAGCCACATATACAAATGTCCTAATGATTGTGCGCTATGAATAAAAGTAAAGGTGCACAACTCTACCATTAAAATTTATTAATGAACTTTTATTCATTATTATTTTTAAATTTCTTTTAAACTAATAATTAGAAAAAAACTAACCAAAAAAAATTGGAAAAATTGAAACATGGGCGGCTGATGTACTTCCCCTGTACTAGATTTGATTTTAAAGAATCTACCAACAAATGGGAGTTTGGGAGCATGTATCTAGTATAACAGACACCTAAACATATCCATCCAAACAAGGCACTAACGTACATTCCAAATGACTTGGCAAGCTGATCCACTTGAACAACTATTCCTTACTAGCAGGCAATCATATCCTCAAGCAATGGCATCCAATAATATGACCTTTCAATGCTTCCAACAATCAAGTAATCAGACATACTCTGGGGCCTGCAAATTTTTCTCATTGGACAAAAGCTTGGCGCGCACTCAGGGACATTTTTAGACTTCGTTCCATTCGTCATTCTCATGGTGGGAACACTGACAATGAAATTTATACACACCGAGTAGTTGCCCAAACTTGTTTCCACTCTAGTTTTCCAATTCTGGATGTGATTAAAATTTATTTTATTCAGCAAACTATTTCCTGTTTCAATGAATCTGGGATGAACCTTTCCCTCTCAGAAGAACCCAACTTGCAGATCCACGTCAGTAGCCCTTTAGCCTATCCGTTGAGCTTCTGGCTATAAATTCCTGCCTCCCTGATATTGGGATTTCAAAGCAATTTCACCTGGTGTGGTAAAATGTGTGGAGGATCTATAATCTCTGAGTTTATACCGGTCTCTTCTTCTCGCAGAAGAAGACCCAATTCTGAGGATTTATGGGTCAGTTCAACTTCAGACTACATTTCATATTCCAATGGAAGCATTTGTGATGAAATGGGTGTTCCGAGGAGGGTAAATAAGAAGAGGAATTGTAGTAAACAGCATGAGTACAGAGGCATAAGGCAACGCCCATATGGGAAATGGGCTGCTGAAATTAGAGACCCAATTAAGGGAATGCGGGTTGGGCTATTAAAGGTGTAAACAAATGGGTATTTAACGATGCATGCTATGAGATCTATTATGCATGAAAGGGTTAAACAAATGGTCATTTAAAGATTGTTAATACCTATTTTTAGAGGCATCGGCTATGGTGCAACATATTTGATACTTTATGCTTTCGTACTCTTGTGCAAAATAACTTTGCCCCTGTTAAAATTGTAGCAACAAACTAAAACACATATCTTACAATAGGGGACACTTAGTTTTTTTGTTTTTTTAAATATTCAAATAAATGTTTTTTTTTTTTTTTAAATATTCAAATAAATTTTTTATATTTTATTTTAAATATTAAGATAAAAATATCAATCTATAAGTAAAAATTATAGATTAATATTTTTTATTTGAATATTTAGAGTGACAAGTAAAAAAAAATGTTTAGTTTTAATTTTTTTTTCAATAGTAAAATTTTCAAACTCTTTTTATATATTTTAGGGCTTAGTTCGCTGCATCGCCACAATGACATGTTAAAAATTATTTTGTTTAGTTTTAAATAATTTTAAAATAGAAAATAATTTTAAAATAATTATTATCTATACTAATTATCTATTAAAACTTATTATAATAGTTATTATCTATAATAATTATTTTTCTATTTAAAAATTATTTAAATAATATAGAAAAATTATTGTTTAGTTCTAAATAATTTTTAAACAAAAATATAATAATTTATATTTTATTGTTAAATAGTTTATTAAGTATATAATTGTGTATATGGTAATGCATAATTAATATTTAAATAATACATTGTAATGTTGTGAATTGAATTATCTTGAATGAAATAAAGTAGTTACAAAATAATGAAAATAATTATTAAATTGGAAAAAAAAAATTGTATTCATAATCGACGGATCAAAAGAGTTTATACAAAGAACAAGGGAGGCAACGCCTCAACCCACAAACACGGTACAACGAACCACTACATCTCAGAAGGAAAATAGTCTATCAAACTACGAGATTAAATAAAAAGGAAACAAAATAGGTAACAGTTCTCGTGATAAAACTCAAAAAGAGCAAGACCAGCAGATAATTCCTCCTAATGAAGAACTTCATCAAGATTTTCCACCCAGGTGGTCCAACCAAGAGGACCCTCCATCCAGACCACCTTCTTCCACTCCAAGATCTGGGTAAGCATCTCGAGCTTGTCAAAGAAGGGGCCTCTGTTCTCTCTTATATCTTTGATCAACTTCTTGAGCGCATCATCGAAGGCTATCTGATTTTCCGCTATGCTGGCCCACTCAAAACCATCTTTCATCTCATAAATGAACATAGTAGCATGTCCATCTCTGAGGAACCGCAACAACTTTTCCCATTCCAAGTTCATCACACAACAGACCTGCGCAACAATTTTAAAACGAATGAGTTTTCTAAGAAAACCAGTAAGAGACCTAGCATTACCTTGAAACTTTTCCTCATTTCTAAATTTCCAAATAAACCAAAGGATGAATTAAGAAAGAATTTTCCAGAACAGATTAGCATCTTTTTTAAGCCCATGAATGCAGCCAGTAATAATATCAAGAGTACAAGCATGCTCAGTAAGAGATATTCCAAACATCAACCAGACTTCTCTAGCAGAGCTACAGTCAAAGAAAATGTGTCTCATAGTCTCAGGCATCCTACAAAGAGAGCAAAGGTCATAAGCAGCCAGGTGGTTCCTAATAGGCAACCTATCAAGCATGAGTTGCCACTTGAAGCATTTGATCTTAGGGGGGATGGGAGATTTCCAAAGTTTCTCAAAAGTTTTTTGCCAGTCAGACGAGCTAGTGTTAACATACCAAAGGGAATTAATATGATCGGTCACTGAGATGTCATGGTTGAGAATTTTATATATATCCTTAGCTTTGATTTTAGTGAGGAGGGATCCATCTTTCTAACGGAAGGTAAGGAAACGATGAGAGTCAACATCAGTATTCCTGGGAAGGTTTAGGGGAGCACAAGCATTTTTAATCATGTTGTAAGTTCTTTTGTGAGAATCCAAAAGGCCAAATTCATTCCTAAGAGTCTCCCAGCTGATGAGAGTGTTCTGCTCCAGGATGTCCATAATGCATTTAATGCCCTTATTAGACCAGCGCCTAGCAAAGCAACCTTGGGTTAAGGCAGGGAGTTTATCATTATGGTAGAGGTTCCACCATATCGAACATTCCCCATGCAGGGTGTAGCTATAATCAATGTTACAGTTGTCTATGAATCTGGGCACATGCTCCCAGGCTTTCCATATGGACTTAAAGACCCAAGTGCCCTGGACAGACATAGAGAAATGACCAACAACCAGATCACAAAACGGGAGGGATTTCCAAGACTTGGTAGATTTAGGGACACCATGTTGTATGTTATTTTCGACAAGAATCTTCCAGGGTTCATTTCCTTCCAGAGCGTGAAAAATCAATTTGGCGGCAAGGGACATTTCTTGCATCCTAAGATCCTTCAGACCAAGCCCTCCAAGCTTTTTATCAATGTGACACCAGCTCCATTTGACTGCATGAGCCTTTCTTTTACCCTTGCCATCAAACCATAGAAAGCGTCTAATGGACTTTTAAATTTCAAAAATTTGGTAATTACTAAACATCCAGGCAGAGGAGTAATATATATTGTAAGAGGAGAGGATCTTCTGGCAGACTTGGACCCTACCAGCAAGGGAGAGAACCATATTGTTCCACTTATTGAGTTTCTTATCAATCTTCTCTCTTTAACCCAAAGCCACATATTTTTAAGAGAGAGAGAAATAGAGAATGGGATACCAAGATATCTAACAATCTTATTAGGTCCTCCCCAAGAATAGCCAAATTGTTGAAGCCAATCTGGGGGTTCCTCCTTCCACCCAAGAAAGGTAGATTTGGAACTGGAGATACAGGCACCTGAGGCTTTCCCAAAGATGTCCAATTTTTGAGTGAGGCACTCAATGTTGTGTATAGAGAGCTCCAGGAAGACCGAAGTATCATCAACAAACTAGATGTTGAGCAATTCAGAATTGTCTGGCAGCTTAATACCATGCACTCTAAGAGATAAGGTATCATCTCTAAGGAGGTAAAATAAGGCATCTGAGGAAATAACAAACAGAGCAGGGGCAAGGGGGCAACCCTATCTAATGGATCAAGAAAGAGGGATAGGCTGAGAGAAGGTTCCATTAACCTCAATCAGGGCAGAAGCATCTTTGAGGAGGATTTGAACATAATTATAGAAAACACTAGGGAAACCAAAGGCATTAAGCATCATGAGGATGAAGTCCCATTCCACCCTATCATAGGCTTTCTCAAAATCAACAAGAAACATGGCAGCATCTTGATTAGAGGACTTGGCCCATTCCATAGATTCCCAGCTAGTAACAAGGTTTTCCAGGATATATCTACCCTTAATGAACCCAGTTTGGGTAGAACAAATGAACTTGGAAATAATTTTTTCATGGCGAGAAGAAAGGACTTTGGCAAGGATTTTATAGGAGACGTTTAGAAGAGTAATAGGTCACCAGTTTTTAATAAGGGCCCTATCACCATCTTTTGGGATAAGTTTCACAATGCCCATGTTGATGGATTCCCCCAAAGTGCCATTTTCAAAAGCTTCCAAGTATAGATCATGCAGGTCTTTAGTGATCTAGTCAATATTGGATTTATAGAATTCAACAGGGAGCCCATCCAGGCCAGGGGCTTTGTTATCCTTGAGAGTTCTAATGGCATCAGTAATTTCTTGAAGGGAGACTTTGGATTTGAGAAGGAGGGAGTCACTCTGGGAGATCATATTAGGGATGATATTCTTGCACGTATTTCTAATATCCTTCGAAGCCTCATTATCCTCTAAGGTAAAAGGGGTCCTATAAAACATTTTAAAGGCATCAGTGATCATTGAGATTCAAGAGTTCCTTATCCTCCACAACGATTCTGTCAATTCTTTCTCTGCTCTGATTATGTTTGAGAAGGTTGCAGAAGAGCTTGGAGCTAGTGATTTCGGGCTCTAATAAAGGTACCCCTGATTTTGACCTGTTGATGTTTCCTAAGAGTGTCTCTAGCCTGAGAGACTTGCTTAGCTAGGGTAGAGGATGAAGGTTGAGATTAAATTTTTAGCTCTAACGAATGAAGGCATTCAATCAGAATGCTTTCCACATATCTATAATCTTTGACCTTCTTCTGGCCAAAGGTTTGGAATATCTTCTGCCAAGATGAAATATTCATATTCCATCTACTAGTGTGAGAGTGGAGTTGATTCTGCATGTTAAAAGCCTAACCATTTTTATGGCAATAAGGACATCCTGATCTTTTTAAATGGAGGAATTAAGGATAAACTTCTTATTGCTAGGATTATTGTTGGAGATAGAATTCCTAGTATTAATGTTAGCTATGATAGGATAATGGTCGGAAAGAGTAACAGGGAGGGCAGCCACCAAATTCCCTTAATGATTAGGAGAGAAGGAAAAAAAAATTTATTGACATAGAACCTATCTAATCTGGAGTAGATTTGGTTATGACCTTGTTGAAAGTTACACCAAGTATACTAGAGGGCAGAAGTTTCAAATTTGAGACCTTTGAGGGGGTCGAATAATTGAAGTTGTTGTTTAAAGGTATCCCAACGAGACTTTTCAGGGACTCTCCACTCAAAAGGGATACCCCCAGCCTTATCATCTTGATTCTCAATCATGTTAAAGTCTCCACCAACAATCCAAGGGATATTCGGGAGGACAGTTAACCAATCCTAGAGGGAGATCCTTTCCTTGTAATCATTGAGAGCATAAAGGGAGCACACACCAAAGGAGGAGCCTCTAAAATTTAAGGTAGCCCAACCCACTCTGTTACATGGGGAGATGCCCGTATCTATAACATATCTCGCCCATTTAGGGCTAATAAGAAGAGCAATTCCACCCTTTCCTTTAGGATGATTAGTACAAATTTTGATTGCATCTTTCCACATACAACTAAGAGCAGTGTCAAGAGGGAACTCCATGGCCTTAAGTTCTTGAAGCATCAGAAAATCAATATTACTATGACAGTTCAAAAATCTCTTAATAACAAACTTCCTATCACAAGACTCTAGGCCTCTAATTTAATTTTAAAGTTATATCTATACTAATATTTTTTTATTATAATTCCATCAAAATATTTCTATACTAATATTTATTATAATATATAAAACTAAACAAAATATTTCTTTTATATGTCACTCTAAATATTCAAATATAAAATATTAATCGATAAAATATTAAAACTAAAATTTATTTGAATATTTAAAAAAACTAACTTTTCCCCCTAATAAGATATGCATTTTAGTAAAGGTGTACAACTCTACGACTATTAGTACGTATAAAATTTATTAATGAACTTTTATTCATTATTATTTTTAAATTTCTTTCAAACTAATACTTAAAAAAAACTAACCCAAAAAAATTGAAAAATTTGAAACATGGGCGGCTGATGTACTTCGCCTGTACTAGATTTGATTTTAAAGAATCTACCAAGAAATGGGAGCATGGGAGCATGTATCTGGTATAACAGACAACTAAACATATCCATCCAAACAAGGCATTAACGTACATTCCAAATGACTTGGCAAGTTGATCCACTTGAACAACTTTTCCTTACTAGCAGGCAATCATATCCTCAAGCAATGGCATCCAATAATATGACCTTTCAATGCTTCCAACAATCAAGTAATCAGACAGACGCTGGGGCCTGCAAATTTTTCTCATTGGACAAAAGCTTGGCGCGCACTCGGACATTTTTAGACTTTGTTCCATTCGTCATTCTCATGGTGGGAACACTGACAATGAAATTTATACACACCGAGTAGTTGCCCAAACTGGTTTCCACTCTAGTTTTCCAATTCTGGATGTGATTAAAATTTATTTTATTCAGCAGACTGTTTCTTGTTTCAATGAATCTGAGATGAACCTTTCCCTCTCAGAAGAACCCAACTTGCAGATCCACGTCAGTAGCCCTTTAGCCTATCCGTTGGGCTTCTGGCTATAAATTCCTGCCTCCCTGATATTGGGATTTCAAAGCAATTTCACCTGGTGTGGTAAAATGTGTGGAGGATCTATAATCTCTGAGTTTATACCGGTCTCTTCTTCTCGCAGAAGAAGACCCAATTCTGAGGATTTATGGGTCAGTTCAACTTCAGACTACATTTCATATTCCAATGGAAGCATTTGTGATGAAATGGGTGTTCCGAGGAGGGTAAATAAGAAGAGGAATTGTAGTAAACAGCATGAGTACAGAGGCATAAGGCAACGCCCATATGGGAAATGGGCTGCTGAAATTAGAGACCCAATTAAGGGAATGAGGGTTTGGCTTGGCACTTACAGCAGTGCTGAGGATGCTGCTAGGGCTTATGATCGAGAGGCTTTTAAGATCAAAGGATCCAAAGCCAAGCTCAATTTCCCCATAGCAGAGCATCTGCCAAATTTAGAGAATGGTCTAAATTTAAAGGAGGGTTTAGTGGAAGTTGAAGGAACCCCAAAGGCTGTGGATGCATTGACACAGGAGTATCTTGAATATTTGGAGAAGGTGCTGGAGCTGAAACCTGAGATCCCATGTACAACAGCTTCTGGTGAAAGCCCCTGTTCCTCCTCTACTGTTGATAGCAGCCTTATTTCTGATTCAGAGCCAGATTTTTTCAACTGGGGCAGAAATGAGGATAAAAGCTCTAGTTTACTTTGTGAATCAGCCCATGTACTGGATTTTTCGGAGTTTCAAGAGGAAGAGAATAATGTGTTTAGTATGGAGGATGATGAATGGGTAATGAACTCGTACAGGGTTGCAGAGTTTTTGGGATTTTATCCATGTCCTCCATTGGGGAGCGCGGATTTGCAGAGCCAGAGAGCTTTGTGTAGCTGGGAAAGTGTTGATGACAATGACCTGTGGGATTGTAGCTTATGAAATTTGACATTTCTGGTAGTGTACTAGGTATAATACAATGGATGCGGCTATGCTTCAGATAGAATGCATCATTGACCAAATTTGAAAAATCTGAAAATACAACAGATTTTTGTGAAATTTTCAACATCTGTTCTTCATGATCTGCATATTTTGAATCGAAAACATCCAAAAAAAAATTTGAAAAAAAATCACTACGAAAACGCAGATCTGGGAATTTTTTTTTTGTTTTGGGTGCATTCTCTCGGGAGCATAGCCGCCGTCTAATAGAATGGTGTTTGGTGTCCTTTGTAAATACTTGTTTGTGTACATAATGATATCATTTTCTCTGTCTCAGTTTTAGCGGTCTTTGAAAAGATCCCTCTCAAACCAATTTTTTTTCTTTTTTCTTTTCTTTTTTAAAATAATGTAGGTACTGATATTCCAAATGCAATTGTTTTCATTAAGACATTTAAGAAGCTATAATAAATGTTTTTTAACGTTTTCTTCTCAATCCCTTTTCAATTTTCTTCAATCATTCTATTAAGCTTTTTTTTCTTTGCAACAAATTTTCATTGATATCTCTCTTTTAAGAGATCCTCCATCTAATTTTACAACTTGTATCTAGTGTCATCGATCGTGTCTTTACCTTTAAATGAGAGATAGAGGCCATGGGTTTAATCACTTGCTAATATACAAAATCACTTAATTCAAAACTCTTATTATAGATAAAAATACTACATCACTTCAAAAAAGGCATCATCTTTTTAATTACAATTAGATATTTGATACCAAATATTGTAAAACAAGGTAAACTCTTACAAATAAATTCTTGTTATCAAAGTGTGTCTTGAATATTGATCATGTTATCATCTGATAACAATAAATTATGTGTAGAACTATAAATTCGGAAATAAAAGAGTAAACCATAAGATTTAAACACATGCCATCAGATGTACATAGTGTTCAACCCTTTCAAAACAAAAATCCACCACCAAAGATAGCATAGATCTATAAATCTATTGTTTAAACCAAGAGTCCACAATAAAAAAACTTCTCGCCTTAATTTGACAACATTTAAGTAGTATTCACGTACTTGTAAAGAATCCATAAAACCTCTAGCTAATGCACGCAATATATATACAAGAGTTAAGAGGAAACCACAAGTAGATTTTTAAGATTGTGACCACTAAAACCTTTGGTATGTAAATAACCTAATATCCCTCTGTGCTAAATCAATACATCCATGACATAAAACATAACTCACAAGCATCTTTGACCACACCACTTTATGTACACTCTCCTATAAAAATGATGCTCCAATAAGTGAAAATTAATATGTGGGACCCACTTAATAAAGGAAAGACGCTCTACACTCCCTCTTAGCACCTACGAATGGTAAAGTGTTGTTAATGAACTCTCATTGCCACACCATACACCACCTTCTTCTTTAAATGAAATTAAAACTACCATTCCAAGTCAATTAGAGATTAATAATCTCTATCAACTACATGGACATCTAAGTACCCATTTAAGGAAGTTGGAGATGCAATATTATACATTCAAATTGAAATTAAGCTATCCCACAATATTAATTGAAGGATTTTGAATCCTAACGTGAAACCTTAGGTGGTGTAAGAAATGTTGGGCTCACAATTTTTTGTAAGAAATAAACATTCATTACATAGATTATCTAAGATTATTAAATAAACACAACTAATTGAGCACGCATTAACCTAGATAATAGAGCTAGATTGATGATTGTGATAAATATTTAGAAATTGAATGTTAGGTTTAGGTATACTTGTCTATAGGTGATGGTGTAGAACATTACTAATGCCATGATGATTCTATTCTCCACTATCCAAAAATTAATTCACTTAGTTTGATGGATATGTTTGTGCACAATCTTGTATTTCCATGTGGTTCAATCTCTAGCATTGTGGGTTCAATCTTAAGTAATATAGACGAATTGATGTGTGGAACTAGCATATGATATACATGAATGATCAAACATAATGCCCCTCACTAGACCAACTTTTCTTCACCTCATCAATAGCTAAATGTGTCAAGGTGATGTTTAGGAACATTATTAGCAAAGATTATTAAATCAGTTGTGAGAAAGTTCTCTTAAGTTAACCTCCTTGGCAATCTAGATTAATGAAGATGAGAAATATCAAAGACAACATTCACCACCATCCAAGTGGATTACATACAAATGTGATTATTTGTCCTTAAGAAAAAAATATGTTCTAGAGAATAGGCAAAATGCTTGATGACGTAAATGAAAGTACTCAAGTTATGACTACATTTTATATAATAGCACAAGCACTAAGGAAGTGGAGGCACTACCTATTGTCCAAAGAATTTATCTTAAATATAGACCATTAAGTGCTACACTTTATCAATAGTTAGACTAAATTGAATTAGCAACACATAAAATTAATTGAATATATATAAAAAGTTGCAAATTCATGCTCAAACATATAAACAAAAATTCAGATAGATCTATAATAATTTGCATATAGTAATGAACCAAGATCTAGAGGCCAATGAATAGCACAAAGACAAGAGAGATAATATGGACAAGAATAAACTATATTCTCATCAATGATGTAATAATGATTCAACTGGATTACAATACAATAATTAATGGATTTATTGATCAATAGATGTGTCTGCTTATATAGGCAAGGTAATAAGAGAAGATAAGTAGAAGGTAACTTTATCACCCACACAAGGTGGAATCACATGTCCACTAAAGGTGGATCACCAGCATTGTGAAATGAAGTATGTGCAACATGTGGAGGATGACAAAGTTATAAGTGCACTAAAGGTGGACACAACACATCAAGTGAAATGTGGTAATTACTATGTTATGTATTATCCTAAGTAAGATTAAGTAAAGTTTAATTAGTTGAATAATTAATTACACCACCACCCCTCTTAAGTGCAACTTAGGTGACTACGAATTAAGCTAACAATGCAAGATGGGTCCTAGCTATTAGGCCATGTTAGGTACCCATGTACAACATGTAAATGGAATCTCTCACAAACAGAGAAAGGGAGAAAACTTAGTAGGATAAAACTGTCCCCTCCCCCCTACAAAAGAGAGATGAATACATAAAAGAACTCTCAAAAAAGTGTGAGAAGGACCAAACCCTGTGTGAGGAAAAAATCCCCCTCATAAGAGAGAAGAAGAGAGAAAAAGTATCTCCCCCCTCAATGTAGAATGTACACTAGTGATAGATGCTCCACGCTCAATTAAGAAGTTGGTCCATGAATAATGAGCAATATTCCTCCCCTTAGGAAGAAACAAAATCAAATGTGTATGAGAGATGTCTCCCTAATATGTAGGAAGAAATCTCAAGATGTCTAGATTCTTTGAAAATTGCTCAACTATCCTCATGTCGATGCTAAAGGTAGCCCCATCCAAATCAGGTGTACTAGTCCACATTGTTGAAAAAGACAAGTCAAGATATATTGAGGATGAATATATAACATGATCCAAAGACCCAAATGTATCCTCTGAAGGTAAAGAGACCTCCTCAAATGTTGTACATAAGGATCCACAATCACATCAAACTCAAAAGAGTGATCATGTAGAGAATGAACAAGAGGGCCAGAGTGTTCCCTTTCAACAACTAAAGAAGGATCATCTTCATCAAAGAGAAGATGAATATCATCAATGATGTCTCACAAATCTGCAATGTATGACTCCATAAACAAACCTACAATATTTGTTAAGTATCCATCCCAAGGAAATATATCTAGAAGACAATGTATATCTCGCTGCATTGAATCACAAGGAGATGAAATTTTAGCAATGAAATCATGTGGAAGATGTTGATGTTGTGACCTTATTCTTCAAGTGTCTAAAGGATCCCCACCAAAGAACCTACTAAATCAAGATTCTATCAATCCCAACAAGGTCTGATAGAAGATGTAGTATCCTTAACTACAAGTGGACTTGGTGAAAGTTTAATCCTACAAGTTGTGGTTTTGGGATAATCATCTTCTAAGTCATTAACATCACTATCCACTATGGGGGAAGGATGAAAAGGAGTAGAGGCCGAGCTAGGATAGCTTTCCTCGAAGTGAAAACTCCTCTCAATAAATATCTCATGTGTCTCAAGATCCATAAGTCTATATTCCTTAACACCTTCGGGATATCCAAGAAATACACAAGGCTTACTTTGAGGTTCCAATACCTTGTGTTTCTATGGAGGTATTCATGTCCAAGTTGGACAACCAAAAACTTTGAAGTGTCTCACAGCCTATTTTCTACCACACCAAGCCTCAAAAGGATTGATACCATTCAAAGCCTTGTGGGGAATCCAATTTTGGATGTGTGTGGCATAGCTGATAACTTCTACCCAAAAAGATGGACCAAGAGACCTTGCATGAATCATGCAACTAGATATCTCCTTAAAGGTTCCATTCTTTCTCTCTACAACCCCATTCTATTATGGATTTTAGGCAATTTAGTGTTGAAGATCAATCCCCTCAAGTGTACAAAAGTCCTCAAGTGTAGAATTCACATATTCCCTTCCATTGTTTGTGCAAAAAATCTTAATTTTCTTCCTTGATTGATTCTCAATATGAGATTTTAAGGTTAGAAATCTATCAAATAGCACTTCACTCTTGTGACCAAGTAAGTGGACATATGTGAAGCGAGAGTAGTCACCAAAGAAAGTGAGGACATAGAGAGCCTTATTGAATGATAGTACTAGAAACAACACCATTGAAGCTCTCCAAGAATTCCCCTTGTCAAACTTCTCTTTTGGATTCTTTCCCATGGAACACCCTGAAACAACACCATCTAAAAATTTGATTTGAGTTAGATTTGTGACCATATCCCTAGAGCTAAGCTATTGAAGATAACAAAAATTAAGATGTCCAAAACGCTCATGCCATAACTTGCTTTTTGAATTTGAGTGATTAAGAAAGGTTGTAGAAGGAGATTGAGGCACAAAGTGGGAGAATGAGTAAAGAATTGTGTTGTGATTAGCTTTTCCCTCTGCAACCAAAGAATCATCTGTGAGATCTTTTACCACAATGAAGATGTGAGATACCTTAGTAGGCTCCAATGAAGAAAACAACTCCTTTGTAGAACCCATGTGATGAGTGACACACAAGTCAAGTATCTATTCTTGTGAAGAACTTGTAGTTGCCACAAATTCTTTCCCTTTTCCTTTTGATTGGGAGGAAGTGGAAGGTGTGGAATTTTTCTTGTTGTAGGTGGATGGAAAATTGATGTTGTTCTTGTTGATAATATTTGTCAACTCATCAATTTTTTTAGTGTGGCAATGATGCTCATCATGACCATTTTTCTTGCAATATGTATAAGGTGGTATCTCCTTAAATAAATATCCCTTCTTGTAGAAAGATGAAGAATTGCCTTGATGTGATGAGGTTGATTGCACTCTATTTTTTGTGACTTTGGCTTACCTTTCTTTTATTTTCACTAAGAACCCTCTCCTTGATTCCCATGATTAGCCACAAAAGATTTAGACCTTCAAGACTTGAGAATACCCATATTCATCAACTTTGATTTCTCTAACATCAACATTTTTGTGAAGGCATCAAATGATGGTGTGGTGAATGAAGTACTCATTGTCAACTGATGGGTTTGTAAGCTAGAAACAAGTGCACTACATACTATGATGGAAGCTTGTCCAACAAATTATAAACTAATTGCACATACTTTTTGTCAATGACACAATCCTTGAGTTTTTCTCTAAGCTCTATAGCTTTAGTTACATAGTCTTGGATTATGTCAAAATCCTTGGGATCCAAATCGTTGAGCTCATTTTCAAACTTATAGCCCCTAATTCATCAACTTGGCCATACAATTGACCAAATTTGTTCCAAGCTTCTTTGACTGTCTTAGATTTTTTAATATGGAGGATAGGGTCATCTAATACATACTTATACAAAGTTCCAAGAGCCATAGAATTTTTAACAATCCATTCTAATTGAGCATTTGGACCAACTGGTGCTACGATTGTTCCATCAACATATTGAATTAACTTGTAGACACATAAAAATGGACAAGTGATTTTAAATTGCAAAAATCAATAAAATGGCTTAAAATCATCAAAATGCACTAATTCAATCAAAAAGGGATCAAATCAATTAAAATGGACATAATTAAATAAAGTTGGACAAAAATAATTAAAAGCAAAGGAAAAATCAAATAAGGATGTTAAATAATTAAATCAAAGCTTAAAGGGGTGAAAAACACTACATAATTGATTTTAATCAATTAGTTGTATAGTTGTTTAAATCAAAAATCAAAATGAACCTATTACCCTTACATAGCTAAATTTAATTAATTAATTGAATTTAATAATTCCTAATATATTTCAACAAAGTTGAGCAACCAATGAGAATTGAGGACAAAAAAACACAAATCACTCAAAAATGATGAATCTCAATCACTCATTCTAAAGTTTCAATCTTAACCACTCAATCTTGTCCTTTTGTCCAAAGCTTTGAGACAAACCTTTAAATTGTCCCCCCATTTATGAACAAAGTAAAGTATTTGACTCAACCAAAGGTAAATCATGATTACTTCACTCCACCCCCTACCCTTGGGAATTTACTATAAATATGAAGCATTTTGAGAGAAATTGATATCTTAGAAATTCATTTGCAAAGCATTGTTACTATAGGCAATTGAAGAGCATTCTAAGAGAAATGAAGAGCATTTAGAGCATTTGCATTATACTTTTGTCAATTTGAGCTAGAATCATCATCATAAAAGCATTGTAGAAGCATAACAACATACATTCTCATTTTAGAAGTGTCACTAGTGGAGATTTGAGCTGAGAGCCTCACTTACCACCTCTTTCTAAAGAGCCATGAGATGCTATAGATCTTAGTTTCAATTTTAAATAGATTTGCATTGTATTTACTTTAGAATTGTTGCTAATTTGATCTTAATTTCATGAAGGTGATTATCATCATCACACAAATGGCGCCCACCGTGGGGCGTTAGGCCTCATTTTATCATTTTCATCATAATTTGCATGCTTCTATTGTCTATTTTCCATGAATATTTTGCAGGAAACTAGTGAAGTCACGCTTACGGGAGATTTGTTCACGTCTGCAATCATTTTACTACCGCCTACGATCTCTATCTTGACGCCTGTTAATTGAAGATCCATGCCTAGCATACAAATTCTACACGGTTTTGAGTACTTTGCAGTCGCCTACAAATCATCCGCTCATGCCTGCAAGATTAATGCATTCAGCCTTTGGTGCTTAAAGTCACGCATGTGACTCAGGAAGTATCACTTTTCCGCAATCTGTTATCGCATATCTTTACGCTTTGCTTTGCCTTTTTAAATAACAGTCACACTTATAAACTTGCAATTCACGCTTATTGTTATTAAATTGTCACTTAGCATAAATCATTTTCCACAAATTAAAGTTTTGTTCATGTTGTGTGGTAAATTGTTCACGCCTATGTAATTTTCAGTATCACCTGTGTCACTATAAAGTGTCGCTTGCTATCAGTAAGGTTACGCCTGCTAACAATTCGTTCATGCCTATTAGCTGGACAATGTCGTCTGCTACTTGTTGTCTTTGTTTACTGTTAAATTGATTAAATCGTTTGTCTAACTCCCTGTTTACATGATTTAACAGTAAATGAGCAATCACAGGAAAGTACAGAAGTTGGAAAGCAGATTTAATCAAGAAGGAAAGGCTTTAGCAAAGAAGATTAAGAAGGAGAACTTTGAGCACATTAAGGTTGTTCTTGAGGCTACACAAGAGGAGGACAATCAGGTATTTCATAACTATCTTGCAATTGTTCAAGCATATAAAATGAAATTTGTCTCTTTAAATTGGATTTTTAGTCCTTAAATCAAATTTTCCTTTGAAAGTTTGCAAATAAGTTCTCTAAAGATTCATACACAATGGTTGCTTCATTAATTTTTTATTTTGGTTTCCCCTCATTTTGAATGGTTGTGTTGGACTAACTTGTCTAGCTAATAGGCGTAAACGAATTGTTTCTTTTTGTCACACTAACCATTCCCAATCAATGTAGTGTTTCCCAAATATGACAAGTATGAAGGAACATCAAATCCACAAGATCACTTACGTGAGTTTTGTGCATTGAGATTAGAGTTCATGCATGATACCACCTATTTAATGAGACTATTCCCAAGAAGCTTAGGAGGCATGGCTATGGAGTGGTTTTCTAAGTTACCCTCCAGCATAAAAACCTTCGAAGAATTAGCTTGAAAATTTGTGGCTCATTACTCATACAACATCAAGCATGAGGTCACGATGATAACATTATGCAATACTAAACAAAAAGATGGAGAGGCATTCCTCACTTTCTTACAAAGGTGGAGGACAATATTTGCAAGGTATCCTAGGAGTGTGCCCGAGAAGGAAAAAATGGATATATTCATTAATAGTTTGAGCACCGAGATGAACTACTGATTGAGAATACAATGTCCCAAGACATTTCAAGACCTCATAGAAAATGGAGTAATGACAGAAGAAGTGTTGGTTAAGAGTGGAGAACTAAAATTGTATAAAGATAACAAGAACAACTCTAACAACAATAACCCCAACAATGGCACCAATCAGAATAAGAATTGGTTCAATAGCAATAATCGGTATAAAAACAACAATAAGGGAATAGTCAATGATGGGGTCGTTGATTCTAGCAACGTGAAGGTGACTCCATTTGCTCTTACAAGAACACCTAATCAAGTGAATAATGCCAACCAGACCTCCAATGCACCTTCCAACAACAATGCTAATAATGGCAACCAAGGAAATAATCCAAAGAGTAATAAGTTTGATAAGTTCTTGGTGCCAACTCCTCAAAGGAACTTCACACCCTTGGGTGAACCCCTCGAAAAGGCACTAAAGACCCTCATAGCTAACAATATCATTACTCTACCTAGCATTCAGCCTTATGAGCCACACAACAAGCCTAGTTGGTGGAGTGCAAATAACCATTGTGAATACTACAGAATTTGAGGGCACATGACAAATGAATGCTTGTAACTAAAGAATATAGTGCAAGATTTAATCGATAATGGCATGATCACCATTGATGGACCTCAAAGCAATGAAGACCATACGGCGTTCAAACAACCCTTCTATAAACATGACAAAGGGGAGTCATCTAACGGCAAGAAACAAAGTAGCAATAACATTAACTTTGCACCACCTTATGATAACATTGTGAATGCTATAATAATCAAGGAACAGCCCCAAAAAGAGACATCAAATGTTATTACTAGAGGGAAGACTTCGAGGATTACCCTACAAGGGGTTGCTCCTAAAATTATTAGCACTCCACAGTCCAACATTGTGATCAAGCAATCTTCTACAGCAACAAAACCTTATAGCTTGGTAGATCAGTTACAAAGAACTCCAACACAAATCTCTATCTTGGAGCTATTGAAGCTATCCCCTAACCATAAGGAAATTTTAGAAAAAACTCTAGTAGAGACAAATGTTCCTACTAACTTAGAAGAGGGGAAGTTCCAAAACATGGTAGGTCATCTCATTGTACCTCATTGCTTGTCATTCTCCGACCAAGATGACATGTCTATTACTCATCCCCAAAACCTACCATTGCATATAGAGGTCTTGTTTGAACGCCATCGAGTCAAAAGAGCTCTTATTGATGGAGGAGCTGGCCTTAATATTTGCACATTAAGTCTTGTTAAATCCTTAGGGTTGTCCGAGTCTTGCATTGACCCTACGAAAAGAATCACCATAAAGGCTTATGATGAAGCTAAAAGGGCCTCCAAAGGTATGATCGTATTGCCCATTCAAGTGGGACCTGCCAAAAAGGACACCAATTGCCAAGTATTGGACATGAAGTTAACTTATAATATTTTTTGGGGGAGACCATGGATTCACAAGATGCAAGCAGTCCCATCCACATACCACCAATGCATCAAATTTCCATACATGGGTGAAGAAATTGCAGTTGGAGGGGACTCAAATCCGTTCCAATATTGCAATGCACTCAAGCCCCTTCATAAGCTATTTATTCCACATAACTGAGAAGGAATCATTCAAAGAGCCACCATTGAAGATACCAAAATGGATGATCCCATGATAACATTAAATGCTACTCCAAACCCTCCTCAAGCTAGCTCAACAACATCAACTAAGGGAAAGGAAAAGATGAGCTACGAAGGTCCAACTACAAATGAAGGTTCAGATCAAGCGCCTAAATCAGAGATAGTACCCTACAAACCCACTAGAGAAGAAAAAGATGAAGCTAAAAAGAAAAACTACAAGAAAATGGGTGAGATGATGGATACATTTGACAAACAATGCAAAATTAGTTCCAAAGGAGTAGGGGAATACTCTGTTTCCCTATTCAACATGCCCACATCTCCAAGAACACATGGTAAACCATCAAAAGAACACTTACCTCATAAGTATAACTCTTACTTCGTAAGAGAAAGTGACAAAGAAGCATTCAACAAGGAAGAGAATGATGTCCTTCAATGGCTTTATCATGATGAAGAGGATACCTCAAGCATTCCCATGGAAAGATTCCAGCATGTTAATATACAAACCGAGCAATATGGGAAAGGGTTTGAGATAATGCAGAAAATGGGATACAAGGGAAGAGGACCCTTAGGCCAAAGGAATAGAGGTTTACTAGAACCCATTGAACCTACTGGGAGGGCAAAAGAAGAAAGATCCAGAGTAGGCTACCAATATAAAGGCGAAAGCTCCAGCCCAATGCAAGATTTCTATCCTCAAGTAAATGCCTTAGAATCTGACAGAGATAGTGATGACTCCCGAGATTATGAGTGGGATACCCTATCTGATGAATCATGTCAAGATAAAGAAGTAGTCACAATACATACGTATGCAAAGATCCCAAGGATAGAAACTCAAGTCAATGAAGAACCTAATATACAAGGTCTTAACATAGGAGAAGCATATACTAATCCACCATGGATAGATACATTTTGGATGCCTTCAGAGGAGGGAGATTCAAATGTTAGTTTTAATCCGCTTGTGGCTTTTCCCATGCTATTTCTCGTAGAAGTCAACGAGGACTCAAGTGAAGGGGATTTCGACCCTTCTTCCATGGACCATATTGAGGAAGCGCATGTCATAGATCTAAACGATACAATGTAAGAACCCTCAAACGAAATCATGTCCATAAACCCAATTGATGAAAACTTGCCTAATGAAACCTTATCCTTGATAAATCCCCATCTTATTGATTGGGATCAAACCGAGCCAAGTGACTTGCTTTATTTTCCAAATGACCAAGCAACAAACCAATACCTTAATGCGGTTGAGCCCTCTTTCACCAATGAATTCGAACCGAACATGATAGAAGCAGCGGGGGTTCAATCTCTTAGTCAAAAGAAAAAAATGAAAAAAAATAAGAAAAAGAAAAGTTCTAGTGCTGAAAACCATTATGTGGCAGCATTAGAACCCAAAAAAGTAAAGATAAAAGACGTTTCCTTTGGTGAAAACCCAATTGTGGCATCAAAGGAAGAGAGATTGGATACTCTACCGGAGCATGAGGAAGAAAGGTCGCCTATACTCATAGAGCCGACATAAAAGGTTAACATTGGGACGGAAGTGGATCCAAAATTTATACACTTGGCAGCATCACTTACACCTCTAGAAAGAGAGGACTTCATCAAGTTTTTCCAAGAACAACAAGTGAATTTTGCATGGTCATATGTCGACATTCCCGGATTAGATCCCGACTTTATAATGCATCATTTGAATGTTAGACCAAGGGTTAAGCCCGTTAAGCAAAAGTTGAGGAAAATGCACCCACACATAGCTCTCTTAGTCAAGGTAGAATTAGAAAAATTGCTGAAGGTGGGATTCATAAGGGCAATAGTCTATGCTGAATGGATATCTAACATTGTACCGGTCACAAAACATGACAAATCCATTCAAGTATGCACGGATTTTCGAGACCTAAATCTTGCTTGTCCTAAGGATGACTTCCCACTTCCGCGCATTGATGCAATAGTTGACTTGACAGTGGGTCATTCCATGTACTCCCTAATGGATGGTTTCAGCGGATATAATCAGATCAAAATTGCACCTGAAGACCAAGAGAAGACCGCCTCTACATGCCCTTGGGGCATTTTTTGTTGGAATGTCATGCTCTTCGGCCTTAAAAATGTCGGAGCCACATATCAAAGGGCCATGACAACTATTTTCCAAAACATGATGCATACATTTTTATAGGATTATGTGGACGATATATTGGCCAAGTCCCACGAAAAAGAGGAACACCTACAAATTTTGAAAAAGATATTCATTCGGTTGGAGCAATTCAAAGTCAGATTAAACCCAAAGAAATGTGCCTTTGGTGTCCAATCTGGCAAGTTATTAGGCTATATAGTTTCAGCCAAAGGAATTGAAGTGGACCCAGAGAAAGTATAAGCAATAATGGATATGGAGATACCAAAGAACATCAGCCAAATGAGGTCCTTACAAGGCAACATACAATCCATAAGAAGGTTTATTTCTCAATTGGCCGAAAAATGTCATTCCTTCACAAGGTTGCTACATAAGGATACTATGTTCATGTGGGATGAAGAATGTGATCAAGCCTTCACATTATTGAAGACCTATTTGATAAATCCACCTATCCTAATGCCACCAATCAAGGGCAAAGCATTGCTTCTATACATATCTGCTATTGAAAGATCTCTAGGAGTACGTTTGGTGCAAGAGGATGAACAAGGAAAGGAAAGAGCTATCTACTATTTGAGTAGGACATTGATCAAATACGAACTTAACTATAAATTCATGGAAAGGGCTTGCCTAGCAATTGTGTATGCATCTCAAAAATTGAGACATTATATGTTGATGCATAAGGTCAAGCTAATTGCCAAAATTGATCCTCTCAAGTATTTGTTAAGTAAAACTGCCTTAACAAGTAGGATAGAAAAGTGGGTTATGATATTGAGTGAATTCGACATTGAGTATGTCGATAGAAAGGCAATAAAAGGGCAAGTGATAGCAGATCACTTAGATGAAAACCCCATGACTTCTACACAAACTATTCAAGTGGAATTTCTGGATTCTGCAATTGTAAACATAGAAGCAAAAACGTGGAAGTTATACTTTGATGGCTCCTATACTCAAGGAGGTTCCGGGGCCGACATATTATTGGTCACTCCTCAAGGGTACACCATTCCTAAGTCCTACAAACTCGTGTTTCCATGCACAAATAATATAGAGGAATATGAGGAACTAGTCATAGGCATCAAAATGGCCTTAGAATGGAACATCACAGAGCTACAAATATATGGAGATTCTCAACTCATCATCAATCAAGTCAACAATGAATATAACACTAAAGATGAAAAGTTGATGCCATATAAGACCATGATTGATGGATGAAAGAAGTACTTTGCCTTGATCACTTTTGAGAAGATTTTGAGAGAGAAAAATAGAGTAGCTGATGCCATGGCCACCTTGGCTTCCTTGTTACAAAAACCAAATCAAAATGAGAAGTACGAGTTCTTGGTGGAAGAGTTGGTGAAACCAACATTCAACCTTCCTGAACCCAAATTGTTTCCCTATTACATGGACATGACTCACCTTGGTACGACCCTATATATACATATCTCAAAGACCAAGTGCTACCTTTAGACCAAACCCAAGCTCAAAAATGAAACTTTATACGCTAATTAGCCTATTACATAATCCTCTCAGAAATATTGTATCGCAAGGGTCTCGACGGGATGTTACTTAGGTGTCTAGAGGAGGAAGAGTCTAAGTTAGCTTTGCATTAAGTTCATGAAGGCATTTGCGGGTCACACTCAAGCGGTTTAAACCTAGCTAAGAAGATCCTTCGCTTAGGGTATTTCTGGAAGACATTAGAAAAAGATGCTTGCCACTTTGTCAAGATATGCAGCAAATATCAATATCATGGCGACATGATACATGCACAAGCACAGGAATTGCACCCATTTGTTACACCATGGCCTTTCTATCAATGGGGGTTTGATTTAATTGGCGTCATATACCCACCTTCTTCAAATGGTCACAAATACATCATAACCGCAACGGAGTATTTCACTAAGTGGGTCGAAGCGGTTTCTTTGATCACGGCCATGGGTAAACAAATTTCCATGTTCATCTTGAACCACATCATTTGCAGATATGGCATTCCTCATGCCATAATAACAGATAATGGAAAACAATTCAAAAACAAGGACATGCATGAACTTTGTGCTACATTTCATATTACTCACCATTCCTCATCAATCTATTATCCTCAGGGAAATGGGCAAGCCGAAGCCACAAATAAGAATATCTTGAAAATCTTAAAGAGATCGGTCAATAAATCGGGAAGGGATTGGCATGTGCAAATTAATCCAGCATTATGGGCCTATAGAACAAGCATTCAAACACCTACGGGAGCCACACCATTTTCATTAGTCTATGGAGCTGAAGCAGTTCTACCATTAGAGGTTGAAATCCCATTTTTACGAGTGTCATTACAAGGGTTGATCACCGATGAAGACTATAGAGTTGCTAGACTTCAACAATTGGAGTTTCTAGAAGAACATCAAATACAAGCTTATGAGCACCTGAAAGTCTATCAAAATAGAATCTCGAGAAATTACAATAAACATATCAAATCGAGAGTCTTTCAGGTAGGAGACTTAGTGTTAAGAGAGAACCCAAAGAATCAGGTTGAAAGAGAGAAGAAAGGCAAATGGGAGGCTAATTGGCTTGGCCCATTCATCATAGTGTCTTCATTTGGAACAGGAACCTATAAGTTATCAGATTGTGAAGGAGAGGAACTTCAAGAACCCATCAATGACATTCATCTCAAAAGGTTCTACACATGAGGGAGACAAAAGAGTATAAAGAGTATCACATGAGGAGCATCATATTTATTGCACATAGTCAAAGAGATCTTGAAAAATACAAAAAAATTGAAAAAATTTAAAAAAAAGAAAAAAAGGAAAAAAGTGCCTTGGTGAAAACCTAGCAATAGGCGCCTTGGTAGCAAAAAAAAGAGAAAAAGATCCAGAAGGTGAAAACTTGGTAAACAAGCACCTTTTCCGTTCCCTTAAGTTTGTCTTTCCTAGTCACATATGTCCATATTGCATTTCCAACATCCCATTTGTACAACTGCCATTGCATCTGTCATTTGTACATAGTCATAATAAAGTCGTTCAGTCGCATTGTTGCGTTGCCTATCAGCCCTAAGTTTGTCGAACGATCCCATTTATCACTTGGGGGCAGAAGAAGGTTGGAATGTTGGTACTAAATGGATTCAATAAGTGCTACAATCAGTCACATCAAAGAGAGATTTGTCAAAAGTTTTAGAAGAGTAGAAAGTTTATTGAACCTTGATAGATATCATTGTTCAAAAAACCTAAGTATTTGATCCTACAACATGATCCTTGAGCCTGCATTGACTTTATAATTCGGGATTAAAATTTGAAAAAACACCTTAAAGATCAGAATGTTTGGAAATACTTTTTGAAAATCATGAAACATTGCAAAACACTTGAAACTTTCTTTTGATAATCTTTATGAAATTGACTTTTATCACATCTTTTGAGCTAATCAATGATGTTTCGACTAGATTAACCATGAGAAAGACATGATATTTTATTTCCTTTGAGTGATTGTTTTGAGGAAGATTCATCAACTTATGAGAGTTTGTCTAACGACATGGTCGTCAAAGAACCATTGACTATCTCATAAGAGGACGGATTGACCTTTGCTTGTTTACGCAAACGGATCCCTTGGCTATTTAGATCTTCCATATCTTAATACCAAAAGTCCACTTGCAACATTGAATCCGTTGACACCGGTATTCAGACTCCCATAGTTTGGTCATCCAACTAGTGAGGGTTGTACTTGGTTCAAAAAGAGGTTACCAAAAAGCGATAAAAAGCGGTATTCATATCATCATGATGTGGTCAGTGATGATTGTACTAGCTTTCCAATCCCAAAATGCTCAATGATGAAAATTTATCTCCATGGCATTTCTTTGCTAAAAGCTGGTGACACTTAGGTTGCATTGCATTGCTTTATCATGTTAGATTAATTGCATTGCATTATAATGTTAGATTAATTGCATTTGTTTGTGGTTAATTTTCCAAGGACAAGGGGGTACATCAATAATCTTGGTTATTCAAAACATTAAAGAAATGAGGGATTCAATCAAATGTCTTACTCTTGATCAATCAAAATAAAAAGAAAATGAGATTATCTTTTGCATTCATGCATAGCATTAATCATTAGTCATTATCCATATACTAGAAAAGAGAAAAACATCCATACATCATTTGCATACAAAATAGCTAAAAATTGCATTGCATACATCGCAAAATTCAAAAACATAAGGGGCATTTCCATAAAACACTTTGCATCCATACATTGAGAAATAGGGAAAATCATGTCATAAATCCATACATACTTACATCATTTATCTATATCATAAAATAAGATAACTGCATCCATAGCATAAATCAAAGTAAATGCATAACACATCATATAGCTACATAAAAGATAATCTCATAAACAACTCATCAAGGAGAACCAAGGAGTATATCATCATATATCATCAAAAAAGTGTTCATCAATGATCCATCAACTCAGTATATCAAGATACAATGTCATACAAAGTGGTACATCAAATTGTCCGATCAATCAAAAAACATGACATATGATACAAGTACATCAACCATGAGTGAATCTATCAATCAAGATCATATAGGACCGGATCCATATGGACCTCTACCATCATGTGGGGGAGGAGCCTGAGAAGTACTCACTCTGCTCTGTCTCTGAACCATAGCAGACATGAACTGCTGCATCAAGGAGGCAACCTGATCTAAATGCCCAACAACACTGGACATATCTGTCCTCATAGCCTGAACCTCCCGTACTACAGTACCCATAGTGGGAACATCCTAGGAACCCTGTCCCTGATCCTGTGGCTGCTGATCCTATGTAGGCACCTGTTGTGCCGGAACCTAATCCTGCTGTACTGGAACATCATCCTGCTGAGCCAAGGCCACTCTCTACAACTGAAACAAAGGATCCAATCCACCAGGAATCTGCCTAGCAGCATCAACATGAGCCTGTCTCTCCTGTCTCTGATGTCTATGAGCTCTATGTTGTCTATCTGCTCTAGGACATACATCAAGTGCATCATCATGACCTCTAGCATGATCTCTATCCCTCGCATGACCACCTCTAACCCGTACTCTACCAATAGCTGGAGGATCTCTCTGTCCTTGTCGTCTCCGCCGTCTACCACCACCACCTCCATCACCCCGACCCAGGACAAGCTCTGCTGGATCAGTGAAATGAGTAAATCTGTTATGAGCCCACCAATCTGCAAACTTGCAAGACATACCTGCATCTGCCACACTAGAAAGCATCTCCCACCTGCAATAAGCCATACCAACAATCTGATCTAAGGAAAACTGATAATCAATGAGAGGACCCCACAAAGATCTCTCTGCCTGTACCCGAGCATATAGTGTTGTACCCTGTGGCATATCCTGTGTCCGACCATACTGTCTAGAAACTCTGCCAAAGAAGAAGCGCTCAATAGTGGTAGTAGTGCGACCAATCATCCAGCGAGGGGCAAACATGTAAGGTAACTCATCATCATCCTCTCTCCATAGCTCGCAAACCTTGTATGGTCTCCATAAAACCTGATCGAGATCATCAATCTATCGCCGCCAAAAATCCAGATGACCCAAATGATGCTGCACAACCATCCTAGTGTATAGAAAAGCATATGGAAAACCACGAGGCCGAACCCTGTCAGAAATAGACCTAGTGATGGGAAGATGCTCCCATATCCACAACTGAAGAATAACTGCACCAGCCGACAAGGATGCACTCTCTCTATAGACTACCTCGTGCAAATCATGGTAGAGCTATGCAAGGACACATAGA
The DNA here is from genome assembly GCA_027943335.1 of Chamaecyparis obtusa. Classification (NCBI taxonomy): domain Eukaryota; kingdom Viridiplantae; phylum Streptophyta; class Pinopsida; order Cupressales; family Cupressaceae; genus Chamaecyparis; species Chamaecyparis obtusa. Next base: position 684,478 of record BSBK01002186.1, on the reverse strand, counting down.
CCCCAATCGAAGCGTCGAGGATGAGCAAGTAAATCCTCCAATATCCTACCCCATCCAACAGAAAAACCACGACCTCACCGGTCGGGAAGAAGCAAACCACTGATCAGTGCACCAAGTATTGCTAGCAATGTAGGAAAGGAAGCAAAATGAGGCCAGGTGATCGTACCGTCATCAATAGAGTTGTCCCCGAACACTCGTCGGCAGACTGTAGAATCATAATACACTACCTCTCCTCTACATGGGATACATAGTAATCTATACACGTCCTCAAGGGTGATAGTCATCTCTCCATAAGGAAAATGAAATGTATTGTGGTCGGAGTGTCATCGCTTCACCACTGCAATCAATAAACCATGGTTCAGCTGGAACCCTGGAAGATCAAGAAGGAAGCTCAAACCGCACAACTCAATCACATGAAACTCAGCATCTGTAAGTGTCTGGCCCAAATCAATGACCCAAGAAGCAACTGTCCAGATGTATAGAGTAGGAAAGTTTGCCTGTTGGCAAAGCAAAGGAATCATATCAATATACCATATCAAGGAATTATCTCAAGTCAATCAAGTCTATCAAAAGTATCAAGCAATCAGACCAAGTACCATTTGTTCGTGTCTCTGTGTCTTGAGAATGAAGCAGTAGTATCAAATCATATCAGTTTTCACACTGATTGATTTATCCTATCACTATCATATCCTAATCAGATTGACACATCACATTCGTTGGTAACACTATCCTGATATCCTAATCCATTTGTTTTGTTGAATGCAACAAACCTAATCTAATCATTCAACTCAAGCATCGAAAGTCATCAAATTTTTCATCAGACACAATTAAGTACAAGTGTAAAATAATTTCCAAAGTCTGCAGGCATGATTTTAATCATCCCAGGTGACATTCCTCTTAAGCGATAACAAAAAGTTGTGACGCGACATTTTGCAGGTGTTACGCGATAGCTCTCATGCTATGCAACAGTAAATCATGCTAGGCGACAATGAAATGTGGCCTAGGCGGCAGTCAAATTGTTAGGGTTTCCTACACAATAGAATATATGAAAATGGGTATTTTGACCTAGCTCTACACGTGAGTATCCTATTCTCAGGTGAGGATGAAAGTTTCTTAAGCGACATTAAACTATACAGATGCGTGAGAGAAAAGTGCGGATGCGAAAGTAAAAGGGTCTAGGCGACAATGAAATTTTCCTAGGTGTGATTTTGCATATTAAAGGCAACGATGAAACGGGAAATTGCAATAAATGCTAATAAATGCAAATAAGAGGTTCGAAATAACTTACTGGAGGTCATAGCCAGGTGGCCTTGCATATCTCTGACACCTCTCAAATCGATGCTCTCGAATAGGGACAACCATCTCGAAATTCACCACAGGATTAGAGCAAAATCACCAAAGATAAAAGTAAAAATGAATATTAAAACAAGGTTTTTCAACCTATTTAAGCTATTTTGACCTAATTTTGGAGGTGAAATTTGGCTTAGACCTATGTATTGACTTATCAAATTAACCAAGGCATATTCTTTAACTCATAGCATATCATCAAGTGTTTCAGAAATGAAAACATATTGGATCAAGAAATCAACATCATCAATTTTTTCAAATAAAGCAATCAATATGTTTTAATTTATGAGGGGGCATCAAGGTATCAAAATTGAAATTGAAATCAAACATCATTGGAATCAGTGGAGCATCAAAAAAAATTGCATCAGAGGTAGCAATTAATATCATATCAGAGGCAAATCAGTGAATCAACAATCAGGACCTAAAAGCGATCAAGACTCAAAAGAATCTTTGAATCAATGTTATTCGCACGTCAATTCAAAGAGGGGCATTTGTAGACAAGTAAAAATGGACAAGTGCTTTTAAATTGCAAAAATCAATAAAATGGCTTAAAATCATCAAAATGCACTAATTCAATCAAAAAGGGATCAAATCAATTAAAATGGACATAATTAAATAAAGTTGGACACAAACAATTAAAAGCAAAGGAAAAATCAAATAAGGATGTTAAATAATTAAATCAAAGCTTAAAGGGGTGAAAAACACTACATAATTGATTTTAATCAATTAGTTATATAGTTGTTTAAATAAAAAATCAAAATGAACCTATTACACCTACATGGCTAAATTTAATTAATTAATTGAATTTAATAATTCCTAATATCTTTCAACAAAGTTGAGCAACCAATGAGAATTGAGGACAAAAAGACACAAATCACTCAAAAATAATGAATCTCAATCACTCATTCTAAAGTTTCAATCTCAACCACTCAATCTTGTCCTTTTGCCCAAAGCTTTGAGACAAACCTTTAAATTGTCCCCCCATTTATGAACAAAGTAAAGTATTTGACTCAACCAAAGGTAAATCATGATTACTTCACTCCACCCCCTACCCTTGGGAATTTACTATAAATATGAAGCATTTTGAGAGCAATTGATATCTTAGAAATTCATTTGCAAAGCATTGTTACTATAGGCAATTGAAGAGCAATAAAGAGCATTTAGAGCATTTGCATTATACTTTTGTCAATTTGAGCTAGAATCATCATCATAGAAGCATTGTAGAAGCATAGCAGCATTCATTCTCATTTTAGAAGTGTCACTAGTGGAGATTTGAGCTGAGAGCTTCACTTACCACCTCTTTCTAGAGAGCCATGAGATGCTATAGATCTTAGTTTCAATTTTAAATAGATTTGCATTGTATTTACTTTAGAATTATTGCTAATTTGATCTTAATTTCATGAAGGTGATTATCATCATCACACATAATCATTTTCCCACCATCTTACTCCATGCTTTAATTCTCCATGATGCATCTAATTATGTGGAGTTAAAAATGAAAATGCAAAAATGAAAGAGCACAATCACACAAAACGCCCCTCCCCAATTCACTCAATCAAAGAACCCACCCCCTCCTTCCCCTCCAAAAAATAAAGAAAGATTTTGGCACTTTATATATAGTGCGTGCACAATTGCCACTTGCCAAACAAGACCAAAGTGGTCTTCTGATTTTGATGATTACAACTGCCTTGATGAGACCAATTCAAACTCAAATCACTATTGCTAAAGATCCAATTGAAATGCTAGCTTTACAATAATCATAAATGGCCAAAAAATACCAAGTTCTAAAAGTGATATTTATGTCTACAATGGCTACAAGCTAATAGAAAATTATAGAAGTAGATGAAAATTATGCACTTTCAAAAAAAATGCATCTCAAAATGTGTTTATGTGAGCCTGAACTGAGCCCCAGAAGTTGCAAAATTGAGGATTAGATAGGTATAGCCACAAAAAACTGAGCATTATGCAAACTTTATCAACCAAAAACAAAAAATACCCGCACCACTAAAAAGTACATGAAATTTTACCCTGAATTTTTTTTCTTCTCAAAAAGGACCTCAAAATGAGCAAGTTATGAGCCTTCAAAGGTGAACTACAAATTAGAAAACTCAAATGGTGAAGGGGGAGAAATTCCAAACCCTGTTGACGCCATCAATTTGAGGGGCTAGATTTGATGGCTAAGTGTCATTGCAGAAAAGTAAAAACTCAGATCCAATGGTCAAATGACCGTTAATTTTAGGATTGGTATATGCGACGTTTCAGATGCTAATTGTGCACGACCATATGTTGAGTTAGAAAATGACTATGCAATCTTCTAATGTGGTTATTTGAGTGTTCAGGCTAATGTGTCCTACGCTAATTTGGCATTGATTGGGCTTGTTGTACACTGAATGATTCCATGTTGTTCACGAGGTGTGTACAAGAGAGTGTAGCGTGGTGGGAAATGACCTCAGGACTATTTGGTTAGTCCCACATGCATGCAAAAAGATTTTTTTATTTTTTTTTATTTAAAGACTCCCTCGACGAGGATAAAGTTAAAGAAGGGCTATATGGATGTCACAACCTCAATTGTAGGCATGTGAATGCATGCAGACTTTGTTGTGCTTGTAGTCAACACTGTAATTTTTTGACCTTATGGATTTGTGTCATGTGAAGCTTGCGTAGATCAAATTAAAAAATGGGGCAAAGGGGTGATCCCTAGAACTAATGTTTTGTTGAAAAAAAGGCCCATTCTGATAGACCATTAATCTTTTTTTTATAGAAAGGAATTTATTTTTTCATTTATCGTACAGTCATTAGTAGATCAGGCCATACGACTCAATTTGCTAAAATATTTTTTTCCCAGAAGAAACTTTTTCCCAATATGGGAAAATTTGTAGGCAAAATTCATTGAAACAACCTCCCTGATGTGATGGTGGATCGAATTTGGTCCAAGATGCTCCCACAAAACAATGGTTCTTAGATTTGTAAATTTTCCCTCCTTTGCATGTACAAAGATCTTTCCAAGTAGGCTCTATAATGGTGCTTGATTGGCTCTGATACCATGTAAGAATTTACATGTAGCAATGAACCAAGATCTAGAGGCCAATAAATAGCACAAAGACAAGAGAGATAATATGGACAAGAATAAACTCTATTCTTGTGAATAATGAAATAATGAATCAATTGAATTGCAATACCATTAAGTATTGGATTTATTGATTAATAGATGTGCATGCTTATATAGGCAAGGAAATAAGAAAAGATGATAACTAGGAGATAACTTATCACCCACACAAGGTGGAATCACATGTCCACCAAAGTTGGATCATCGTCCATTGAGCAATGAAGTATGTGCAACATGTGGAGGATTATAAAGTGATAAGTGCACTAAGGGTGGAGACAACACATAAAGTGGAATGTGATAACCTACTATCACCACATAAAGTGGAATTTTTCCTACACCATACGCAACTAAATGTGCAAACTCCTAGTTGTCTCAAACGCAAACCACTATGTTATGCATTATCCTATGCAAGCTTAAGTAAAGTGTAATTAGGTGAATAATTAATTACACCAATAGGTTCAATTACTCCAAGATTTTGATGTACTACATGAGCAATAAGCAAGAGATGAGGACTTTAATGTAGTTTTCAAGGTGAAAATAAAACCTAAGAAACTAGAGAAAACAGGATGGTTAAAGTAGTTGCTACAATATGGATTCTTATTTAGGAGGATGTAAATATGCATATTGAAGGGGTAATGTATAAAATCCCCAAAAGGGGAAGAGTGGTGAGGGATTAGTTGTTCACTTTGGTCTAGAAAAGACTATGATACATCTAAATGAGAGATAGTTTTATCCATATATTGTGGAAGATGTTAAGAAGTTTATATCTAGAGATGTCAAGATTGTTGAAGTTTATATCTAGTTTTATCCATATATCGTCAAGATGTTAAGAAGCAAAAATATGCGGGTTGTTCATGATTTTTGATCATTGATAGGCTATTTGAACATGTGTATTTAAGTTCTTGGATTTCCAAGGGCCTATAGTGGCCAAGACTAGATTTTTGTGGTGGTTAATCATTTTCAAAAATAGTACTTCATAACCTATTGGAAAACTAGTGAAGTCACCCAAGTGAGTGACTTATTCTTTAAAGAGGTGGTGTGGCTTCATGCCTATTTCTCCTCACCATTGTCATATTTTTGGAAGATATTATGGAGTTAGCTAGATAGAAATTAGTAGTTCAAATTAAACTATTATCTATAAATGGATGGACAAATATTAGGTGGTTATTTAGATCCTTGGAGACCTATCATGATGCTCAGAAAAAGAGAAGTTAACACTCTAGGATTTAGTATCGGTGCAATCTAAATTCAATCACAATAATTAAATAAATTGAAGTACTAGTAAATGTCCCATTCAAGCATTTATGGAAATCTAAGGGGGTTGAAGAGTTGTGTGACATGTTGAAAGAATAAAGGAGTAGCATAGAAGGGTAAGAGTTTGTAGAGTACATGGAAAAGGTTCATGAGAAAGCATGAAAGTAGTTCAACAATAATAATATGCAATATAAAGAGTACACTAACAAACCTAGAGATTAGGAATATAATTTTAGGTCAAAGATCAAGTGTTACCACACTTGCATAAGGAAAGGTTGTGTCAAGACATTTATAAGAAACTAGTGTGGAGAACAATAGGACCATGTAGATAGAACTACTTGAGGGTTTTGGCATATCACCAATATTCAATGGGTTAAACATATATCCTCACAAAGGAGATGGATGGCGGGGATAAGAAAAGTGCAAGCAAAGATGTAGGGGGAATAAACTAAAGGCATGACAAGGTATGTAAAGAAATAGAGCAGGTTCTTAAAAATTGAGTCAAGAGAATACATCAAAGGAAGTAAAAAGAATACTTAATAAAGTAGAAGGGTCTCAGGACCAATGACTCAATGTGTTTGAGTGCAATATAGTTTGCTTGATAGTATAATAAGATCACTACTACTATGCATAAGTAGAGGCTTATGGCCAATTCTTCCAAGCTAAGAATAATGATGCATGGGGCATTCCAAACATGGAAACAATGATCAAGAGGAGTGGTCACAATAAAGGAAAGCTTACAAGAAAGATAATTAAGGATCTTAGACCAACTATTAATTGGGTGGCAACATAATTTAAATTAGTCATTTAATGTAAGATTGAGGTAGATAAATTTGAAGTGGGTGCAGGTATAACTAGTGCCATGGATGTAAATTTGATACCAAGTGAGATATTATGTATAATAATAATAAAAAGGGACTAAGGGAAGCACACTAGTAGCTATTCTAGCTAACTTCGTGCACCCACATAGTTTAACTATATATCAGTTTTTTATTATTATTTTTGTTGTCTCCCTATGTGACTTAAGTACTTAAAAACAACTTCTAGTTAGTAACAATACTCCTAGAATTTATTAAGCATCAAAAGGTCAAAAAGTGGTCATTTGAAAGTGTCGCCTGATATCTTGCCCCTTTTAGCCATTAGGGGAAGAGATCCAATAACCGACAGGGCATCCAATAACTGCTATGTTTTTGTCATAGTGACCCCCCAATAACTACTCACTTTTTGTCCACTTAATTAATCTCACATGCACCAATAACCTCTCACTTTATGTACTAGTAGTTGATCATTTTTCATCTTTTTTTAGCTTTTCTGATTCACGATTGGCCCATTTGTGCACCACTATTGGAGATTTGTGGACAACAACTAGGATATTTGTGCACCACTATTGGGACCCTTGTCCACAAGTATTGGTGATTTTGAGTGAGTGAGTATTGGCGAACTAGGGGTCCATTTCCATGTGGCACTTTGAAATAGCCACTTTTTGACCATTTAGTGTTCAACAATCTCTACAAAGAGATTTGTGAATACCCAAAAACTGAAACCTTATCTTTTAGTAGTTAACTCGCATACAGAGACAACCAAAAAAATTGTCAAAATTTTCAACATACCATTTCCAATCTACGGGTGTGCGAAGTTAGGGTGTGTGGGTATTGGATCTCTTCCCCTACTTGTTTTCTTAGTCAATCAACAAGTTTGCACAATTGATCCAATACTTTTCTACAAATATCCCAATAATTATGCAACTTTAGCTCAAATTCCCCAATAATGGTGCACTATTGGTACCAATACACTTGCACGATTGATCCGATTGCTAACATTTTTTTTCCAAAAAATGGGCGACTATTGACTCAGTTAATTTTCTAGTGAGCTTTCAATTTTGTGCATAGTTGTTTTTGGAAATGATTGTGTGATATTTTTTTGCATCAATGTTTCAGATCACACTCTATAATTCATCATCAAGATGAAAGAGCAACAAAAGGAGAAAATGTAGCACATGACTATCATAACAAGCTCCACACGCTCTTCTACTTTTTTACCAAAAATATTGAATTTGATTGCAAATGATATGGATGCATGCAAGCCTAAAATTTGATAGTCATATTGGCCGTTTTATCACTTTTGAACCATATATGACAGACTGAAAATTTATTAAACAGTATGAATTGACATGTTATATTTTTATAAAATTGTAAATATGACACTTAAATTTATTAATAAACTGTCAAAAATTGTTATAAATTTTATATATATATATAATATTCATATTTATTAAATTATTCTTAAACTAAAAAAAATTGACAATCAATATATTTTTAAAATGTAAAATGAAAGATATAGACCGTTATAAAAAATTCTTATGATCCAGAAATCCTAGACATGTCCAACAAACAAGGCACTAACATACATTTCAAATAAGCTGGCAAGTTGGTCCGCTTGAAGGGCTTTTCTTACCCGGTCATATTATTCTTAATCGACTCTTACAGCATCATATATTCACGGAACAGACCCATTGTGATGTGGACGGATCTTCTCATTATAAATCTTTCTTTACCTGTCATAAATCTTTTATTTTTTTTGCATATTTTTATTTTTAAATATGAATACTGGCCACTTTCATAACCCACTGGTTCTAGTTGTATTTCGATTCTGGGTGTGATTAAAAATTATTAAACTCGGCAGGTTGTTCCTCACAGGGATGCAACTTGTAAATCCACGTCACTGCTTATCCGTTGGGCTTGGGCCTAAAAAGTACTGCCTCCCCTGTTCTTGGGAATTCAAACCATTTTCATAACCCACTAGTTTAGCTGTCTTCTGATACTGGCTGCGATTAAAAATTATTAAACTCAGTTTGCTTCCTCTTTCAATGCCTCTGGGAACCATCTCTCCCCCTCACAAGGATGCAACGTGTAATTCCACGTCACCACTCTCTATGCTTATCTGCTGGGCTTGTGGCTATAAAGTCCTGCCTCCCCTGTTTTGGGAATTCAAACCATTTTCACCTGGTATGATAAAAATGTGTGGAGGAGCCATCATCTCTCAGTTTAAACCCCTCTCTTCTTCTCGCAGAAGAAGACCCAATTCTGAGGATTTGTGGGTCAGTTCAGACACCATTTCATCTTCCAATGGAAACATTTGTGATGAATTGGAAACTTGGAGGGAGGTAAATAAGAAGAGGAAGTGCAGGAAGCAGCATGAGTACAATTACAGAGGCATAAGGCAACGCCCATTTGGAAAGTGGGCTGCTGAAATTAGAAACCCAATTAAGGGAATGAGGGTTTGGCTGGGCACTTACAGTAGTGCTGAGGATGCTGCTAGGGCTTATGATCGAGAGGCTTTTAAGATCAAAGGAGCCAAAGCCAAGCTCAATTTCCCCATAACAGAGCAGCTGCCAAAATTAGACAATGGTCGAAATTTGAAGGAGGGTTTGGTGGAAGTTGAAGCAACCCCAAAGGCTGTGGATTCATCAACACAGGAATATCTTGAATATTTGGAGGCAGTGCTGGGGCTGAAACCTGAGATCCCATGTACAACAGCTTATGGTGAAAGTCCCTGTTCCTCATCTACTGTTTGCAGCCTTGTTTCTGATTCAGACCCAGATTTTTTCAATTGGGTTGGAGATGAGGACAGAAACTCTGGTTTACTTTCTGAATCAGCCCATGTAATGGATTTTAAGGAGTATCGTGAGGAAGAGAATAATGTGTTTGGTATAGATGATGATGAATGGGTAATGAATTCGTACAGGGTTGCAGAGTTCTTGGGTGTGTATCCATGTCCTCCATTGGGGAACACGGATTTTCAAAGCCAAAGTCCCGTGTGTAGTTGGGAGAGTGTTGATGGTAATGGCCTGTGGGATTGCAGCTTATGAAATTTGACATTCTGGTAGTGTACTATAATAGAATGGTGTTTGGGTGTCCTTGTAAAATCTAGTTTGTGTACATAATGAGATCATTTCTAGTAAACAGTTTGTTTCATACCATCTGAGTATTATCTTGTCCTTCCACAGGTGACATTTCTGTCTCATTTTTAGCTGTCTCTGGAAAGACCCCTCTCCAAGCATGTTTTTTTTTACTTGATCATGTAAGGAAGAATCGAGAATCTTTTAGTTTTCTTGTTTACTCAAAGAATCAATAGGCAGTTCCTCTAGAACAGTCATGGTGCTTTCCCCTAAAGTCCCTGAGCCTTCCCCAAACATGCAAGGAATACATTAATCTGCCATCGATGGATTCATGCTCGTTTTTCCTAAAAGCACGGTAGCAATAAGGGATCAAATGAGGAACAAAGTAGTAAGATATCTTCTTTTTCGAGCTTAACTTCTACTGAAATTAGTTGGAGTTACAATTTATTTTTTAAATTTTTGGTTCGGTAAATATTATCCATCCTCTTCTATATTGCATGTGTAATGGTCTCTTTTGAAAAATTCACAAGAATATAATTTACAATACATAATTAAATAGTTTCTAATGTTTCCTTCTCCATCCCTTCTTAATCTTCTTCAACCATTCTATTAAGCTTTTTCTTTTCTTTGCAACAAATTTCCATTGATCTCTTTTAAGAGATCTTCCATCTTTAATTTAACAAATTGTGTTAGTACCATTGATCTGGTCGTTATCTTTGAATGAGAGATAAAGATCATTGGTTTAATCAGTTGCTAATTTACAAAATTACTTAACTCGAAGTTCTTACCATACTTTAAAAACCATAATACTTCAAAAAAAGTCATCTCCTCTTCAATTACAACCAAGATACCAAATAGAGTAAAACAAGGTAAACTCCTACAAATAAATTCTTGTTATTAAAATATATTTTAAATATTGATCATGTTATCATTTGATAACAATAAATCATATGTAGAATTATAAATTGAAAAATAAAAAGTAAATTGTAAGATTTAAACACATGCCATAAGATGCACGCAATATTCAATCTTTTTTTTTTTAAATCCACCACCAAAGATTGCATAGCTCTAAAAACTATTGTTTAAACCAAGAGTACCTAATAAGCAAACTTCTCCCTTTAATTTGACAACATTTAAGTAGTATTTGCATACTTGTAAAGAATCCATAAAACCTTTAGCTAATGCATGCAATATATAGAGAAGAATTGAGAGGAAACCAAAAATAAATTCTTAAGACTGACCACTAAAACTTATGGTATGTAAGTAACCTGATATCCGTTTGTGGCAAATCAATAGATCTATCAAAGAAAACATAATTCACAAGCATCTTTGACCAGACCACTTTATATACACTCTCCTATAAAAATGATGCTCCAATATGTGAAAACTAACACGTAGGACCCACTTGATAATGGAATAGATGCTCCACACTCTCTTAGCACCTAGAAATGACAAAATGTTGATAATGAGCTCTGACTCCCACCACCATACACCACCTTCCTCTTTAAATGAGATTAAAACTACCATTCCAAGTCAATTAGACAATAATAATCTCTATCAACTACATGGACATCCAAGTACCCATTCCATGGAAGTTGGGGATGCAATATTATACATTAAAATTGAAATTAAGCTATCCCACTATACTAATAGAAGGAATTTGAATCCTAAGGTGAAACCTTGGGGGGTGTAAGAAATGTTGGGTTCACAATTTTTTTTTTTTAAAAACATTCATTACATAATTATCTAATATTATTAAATAAACACAATTAAGTAAGCACACATTAACTTAGATAATAGAGCTAGATTGATGATTGTGATAAATATTTAGAAATTGAATGTGAGGTTTATGTCTTACTTACACATAGGTGATGATGTAGAACATTAGTAATGTCATGTTGATTCTATTCTTCACTATCCAAAAATTTATTCATTTAGTTTGATGGATATGTTAGTACACAATCTTATATTTTTTTTATAGTTCAATCTCTAACATTGTGGGTTCAATCTCAAGTAATATAGACTTGAATTAATGTGTGGAACTGGTCAATGATATACATGAATGATCAAAAATAATGTCCCTCGTTGGACCAACTTTCCTTCACCTCATAAATAGCTACATGTGTTAAGGTGATGTTTAAGGAACATTATTAGGGAGATTATCAAATCAGTTGTGAGAAAGTTCTTAAGTTAACCTCCTTGACAATCTAGATTAATGAAAATGAGAAATATCAAAGACAACATTCACCACCATCCAAGTGGATTATATGCATATGTGATTCTTTGTCCTTTAGATAAAAATGTGTTCTAGAGAATTGGCAAAATGCTTAATGACGTAAATGCAAGTACTCAATCTATGACTACATTCTATATAATAGTACAAGCACTAAGGAAGTGGAGGCACTACCTATTGTCCAAAGAAATTGTCTTAAATATAGACCATTAAGTGCTACAATTTATCAATGTTTAGAGTAAATCGAATTAGTGACACATAAAATTGATTGGATGAATATAAAAAGTTGCAAGTTCAAGCTCAAGCATAGAAACAAGAATTCAAATAGAGCAATTGATGCTCTAAGTTGGAAGTGTGCTTTGATGAGAGAAATACACATACGACTCAAATATTTTGACTCACAACATGAGCAATATGCATGAGATGAGGACTTTCATGTAGTTTTGAAGGTGCAAATAGAGCATAAGTAGCTAGAGAAAATAAGATGGGTAGAGTAGTTGCTAAAAGATGGACTCTTAAATAGCATGTAAATATACATATTGAAGGGGTCAATGTATAAAATCCTCAAAAGGGGAAGTGTGGTGAGGGATTAGTTGATGGTTTCAAGGTTTAGAAAATATTGTGGTACATCTAAATGAGAGATAGTTTTGTTCATTCATTATGGAAGATGTTAAGAAATTTGTATAGCAATGTCAAGTTTGTTGATTTGTTGAAGAGAGAAGCAAAAATATGGGGATTTTTTTAATGATTTCTGGTCCTTGATATGTAATGTGAACATCTATGTTTAAGTTCTTGGATTGCCAAGGACCTATAGTGGCAAAGACTAGATTTTTGTGGTGGTCGATCAATTTCAAAGATAGTGCTTCATAACCTATTAGCAAACTAGTGAAGCCACCTAAGTGAGTGACTTATTCTTTAAAGAGGTGGTGCGGCTTCACGGTTTTCTCCTAACCATTGTCACATTTTTGGAAGATATTATGGAATAAGCTAGATATGAAGTAGTAGTTTAACTTAATATATTGTCTATAGATGGATGGACAAATATTAGGTGGTTAAAAAGATCCTTGGAAACCTATCTTGATGCTTAACAAAAGAGAAGCTAGCACTCTAGGATTTAGTCTTAGTGCAATCTATGTTCACACAACAATTTCATAAATTAAAGTACTGGTAAATGCGCATTTCAAACATTTGTGGAAAGCTAAGGGAGTTGTAGAGTTGTGTGACATGTTGAAAGAATAGAGGAGTAACACAGAAGGGGAAGAGTTTGTAGAGTACATGGAAAATTTTCATGAGTGCAAGCACAAAAGTAGTTGGAGAAGAATAATATGCAATATAAAGAGTACAATGACAAAGGGAGACGAGGAATAGAATTTTAAGTCAAAGATCAAGTGTTACGACACTTCCATAAGGAAAGGTTGTGCCAAGACATTTATAAGAAACTAAAGTGGAGAATAATAAGACCATTTAGATAGAACTACTTGAGGGCATTGGCATGTCACCAAACTTCAATGGGTTAAACCTATATCCTCATAAAGGAGATGGATGGCGGGGATAAGAAAAGTGCAAGAAAATATGTAGGGAGAATAAACTAGAAGCATGACAAGGTATGTAAAGAAATAGAGCAGGTGCTTAAACCAAGAGTCAAGATAATACACCAAAGGAAGTAAAAAGAATACTTAGTAAAGTTGAAGGGTCTTGGGACCAAGAACTCAATGTGTTTTAGTGCAATAGAGTTTGCTTGATAGTATAAGATCACTAGTGTTATGCATGAGTGGAGCCTTATGGCCAATTCTCCTAGGCTAAGAATAATGGTGCAAGGACATTCCAACCATGGAAATAATGATCAAGATGAGTGGTCATAATGAAGGAAAGATTGTAAGAAAGATAATTAAGGATTTAAATCAAGTCATTTAATGTAAGAATGAAGTAGATACATTTTGAAGTGGGTGCAGGTATAACTAGTGTCATACATGTAAATTTGATACCAAGCATGAGAAATTATGTATAATAATAATAAAAAAGACTAAGGGAAACGTACAAGGTAGTTGTTATAGTTAACTTCAAGCACCCACATAGCCTAAACTATATATCGGATTTTGACAAAAAAAAATGTTGCCTCTGTAGTCAACTTAACTGCTTAATTTTATTATTTTTTGCGTTCTAGATAGTAATGATGCTCCTTCTGGAATTTGTTAAACACCAAATGGTCAAAAAGTGGCCATTACAAAGTATTACTCAATATCTAGCCCCTTTTGCACTATTACCCGTTCACTTAGTCAACCAAAAAGTTTGTATAATTGATCTAATACTTTTACGCAAACACCCCAATATTTATGCAACTTTTGCTCAAATGCCCCAATAATGGTGTACTATTGGTACCAATAAGCTTGCACAATTAATCTAATTGCTAACTTTATTTTTCCAAAAAATAGACTACTATTGGTTCATAGCTGATTTTCAAATCGATTTTTAATTTGTGAAATGTGCTCATAATGGTGTACTATTGGTACGAATAAGCTTGCACAATTAATCTAATTGCTAACTTTGTTGTCCCAAAAACTAGACTACTATTGACTCATAGCTGATTTTCTAATCGATTTTTAATTTGTGAAATGTAACACATGACTATAAAACGTCTCACTAGTGATACTCTTCCCCTACTTTTTAACCTAAAATGTTAAATTTGATTGCAAATGACATGAATGCATGCACTAACGTACATTCCAAATGAGTTGTCAAGTTCTCCACTCGAAGAACTTTACCTACCTAGTCATATTATTCTCAATCCTCTCTTACACAACATCATATATTCATGGAACAGACCGATGGTGACGTGGACGGATCTTTTCATTATAAATCTTTCTTTACTATATTGTTTTCCATTCAACCATTGCTCCCTCCGTCATACTGGCAAATACAAATATAAATATGAATACCGGCTACTTTCATAACCCACTATTTATAGTTGTATTTCGATTCTGGATGTGTTTAAAAATTATTAAACTCAGTAAGTTGTTCCTCACAGAGATGCAACTTGTAAATCGACGTCACTGTTCTTCAGCTTATCCGCTGAGCTTGTGGCTATAAATTCCTGTCTCCCCTGTTTTGGGAATTCAAACCATTTTCACCTGGTGTGCTAAAATGTGTGGAGGAGCCATCATCTGTCAGTTTAAATCCCTCTCTTCTTCTCGCAGAAGAAGACCCGAATCTGAGGATTTGTGGGTTAGTTCAGACTCCATTGCATCTTCCAATGGAAGCATTTGTGATGAATTGAAAAATCCCAGGAAGGTGACTAAGAAGAGGAAATGCAGGAAGGAGCATGAGTACAATTACAGAGGCATAAGGCAACGCCCATTTGGAAAATGGGCTGCAGAAATTAGAGACCCAATTAAGGGAATGAGGGTTTGGCTTGGCACTTACAACAGTACCGAAGATGCAGCCAGGGCCTATGATCGAGAGGCTTTTAAGATCAAAGGAGTCAAAGCCAAGCTCAATTTTCCCATAACAGAGGAGCTGCCAAATTTAGATAATGGTCTAAATTTGAACGAGGGTTTGGTGGAAGTTGAAGCAGCCCCAAAGGCTGTCGATTCATCAACACAGGAATATCTTGAATATTTGGAGGCAGTGCTGGAGCTGAAACCTGAGATCCCATGTACCACAGCTTATGGTGAAAGGCCCTGTTCCTCATTTACTGGTGATTGCAGCCTTGTTTCTGATTCAGACCCTGATTTTTTCAATTGGGTAGCTCTAGTTTACTTTGTCAATCAGTCCATGTAGTGGATTTTAAGGAGTTTGAAGAGGAAGAAAAAAGTGTGTTTAGCGTAGAGGAGATGAATGGGTATTGAATTCGTACAGGTTTGCAGACTTTTTGGGTGTGTATCCATGTCCTCCACTGGGGAACGCGGATCTACAAAGCCAAAGTCCTGTGTATAGTTGGGAGAGGGTTGATGACAATGGCCTGAGGGATTGCAGCTTATGAAATTTGACATTCTGGGAGTGTACTATAATAGGATGATATTTGGGTCTCCTTGTAAAATCTATGTTTATGTACATAATGAGATAATTTTTCGGTAAATAGATTGTTTCCTACCATCTGGGTATCTTGTCCTTCCACAGATGACATCTCTCAGTCTCATTTTGGCTGTGTCAAGAAAGATCCTTCTCAAAGCAATTTTTTCGTTTTTTTCTTGAAAATATAGGTAGCGAAGAATCGAGGATCCTCTATTTGATTACCCAAAGCATCAATAGGCAGTTCTGAAATGTAGAACAGTCCTGATGCTTTCCACTAAATAGTCGAAGGAATTCTTCAATCCCCCATCCATGAATTTCTACTCATTTTCTTTAAAAGCAAGGTAGAAATGAGGGAACGAATCTTGGGCTCTGCATCACTACCATGGTCATGGTGCTTTTCACTTCCCCAAACACACGAGGAATCCTTCAATCTCTCATCCATGAATTCCCTCATTTTAAGAATAGTTCATGAGAAATGCCATCTTGAATATATGTCATCAATCACTGAACATGACATCCATTACTCCAATCTACAGGCAATGCTGAGCTGCTGTAAATTAAGGGAGAAGGCTCATTATCTACACCTTAATTTTGCACATGTCAAGCTCTTATATGGTATATTCAATTTTCAAAGAAAATTGTCTTCATATGAGATTTAAGAGCTTACCATTTTTTTAATAAAAATTTTGGTTAGTAATGAGAACCCAAAATGATTCATCACGTCGACATAGATCCTTAAGTGGTCATTTACAAGTGATGACTGAAATTTGTACATCAACAACCTAAATTGTCATACTCTTCACCATTCTCCATCCGCAGGTCTTAGTGCAAACTGCCTCCCTTTGGCATATCTACCTACGCACTCAGATTCACTGGCTTTGATACCAATTGATGACACCAAAAACCACAACAACAAACAAATGCACCATATTTCTATCCTTATGACGATAGGAACTTAAACATCATATATTCAATTCTGAAGCAACACATCTTCAACGACAGAGACTTCCAAAAATACAAATAATAACGTACATTCCGTTAATAATTCAATTAACCTCTAGTCTCTTGTTCAATCCAACAAAACACAAACATGCATAGGCTCTCTCTGCTTACATATTGACACCTATTGGAAAATAAGAAAGAAACATAAAACTACAAGTCATTATTCTCGCAAACATAACATGATGATTCTTGACCAGACAATGGTCCTTCTCTCGTTGTTGTATCTCCTTCCCTTGTACAACACTTACACCTCTATGGATGGTCCCTTCTGTTTATAGACGTACACACGGAGCCTCCTCTTGATCTCGATTCCTCCTCTTATATCTTCTGTGCGCACTCAATCCTCTACTCTATGCATAGGAATCATTTTCTATTTCCTTACTTCCTTGTGCGTTGTTCACTCTTTCCTTATGTGTTGGTCTCTCATCATAGACTGGTCCATCCTTATCCAACCCGCTCATTTCTTCCCGCCCCCTACATTACTTTCGTTGCTTCTTCCTATTCTTGAAGTAGAGGGTTATGGACAGTTTCTTAAGCAGTTTCCCACCCGATTCATTTTGTGAATAGTTTTTCCAATTTTACATTCCATGTGACAACTTCCCTTGTACATTGTCTCATTCCCACATATTGCAACAGTTTCTCTCAAGAGAAGAGAATAATGCCACCTGGACAAATAACTAAGGACATATGAGATAGGACAATACGTGGACATTAAGGTCCATGTCACCAACCATAAGGTACGTCACAAGTTCTACCAAAGCTGAAATCAACAACCAACTAGTGAAGAGAATCCATGTACAAAGTGAAGGATGTTCAGGTCTATTCCAAAGCTTGCCTAAATTGAAGCAAATAGACGAGAAAATGTTTTTGGTTGATGTTGATTGTCGATTCGCCCCGGATACCCCTCATCAAAGTAGAACTCACAAATCTACATTAATGGATTCATGGGCAAATGTTTGTCATTTAGTACATGACAATGTATATTTTAAATAGCCTTTTTTGAAGTTTAGTATGCCACATTATGAAACTCACAAATCCACATAAATGGATTTATAGGCAAATGTTTGTCATTTACCACATGACAAGGTTTTAAATAGCCTTTTTAAAAGTTTAGTATGTCACATTGTGAAACTAGATGTTTATTATCTCAAATTTAATGTCACATTAAAAATCATTATGTCATGTTTTTATTTACTTTTAATAGTGCATATACATACCATTCACACATATACACACTTTCTCTAAATCTGATTCATATTGTCTTTTTTAAGATTTTTATTTCTCCCCTAATATGTTGCAGACTTTAATCTGTGTAGGTGTCTCCTTAGCATCTTCATATTGTAA
The DNA here is from genome assembly GCA_027943335.1 of Chamaecyparis obtusa. Classification (NCBI taxonomy): domain Eukaryota; kingdom Viridiplantae; phylum Streptophyta; class Pinopsida; order Cupressales; family Cupressaceae; genus Chamaecyparis; species Chamaecyparis obtusa. Next base: position 666,283 of record BSBK01002186.1, on the reverse strand, counting down.
TCCACAATTACTACTTCAATGTTCTTGGTCTGTGAGGGGTATTTTTTCATGGTAATTGCTCAACCTCCTTTAAGTATAACTATATATTCAAGTGTGAATACCTTTATACAATCTATAACTTCTCCACTCTCTCACAAAAAGATTGAAATGGAAGGTGTTGTAAATGTAACTCATTCTTAAGCAACAACACTACTCTTCAAGATCAACTCAGCTCTCTGTTGTCCTCAATTTTGACATCACAAAATTGGGGCAACCCTACACAATTTTCTCATGGATTCGTAGGTGTATCCTCTTTGTCTCAACATATAGATATGGTGTCATGAAGGTATGTTTGTCATCCCAGAATTATACTTCATTTAGCCTTATCTATACGTTCTTTTCGAAGATTTCCGTCAAGTTTTATCCTTCAAATGCTTGTTAGAATGATTTTTTCTTCTCACTGCAAGCACTTGATTTTTGGCAATCTTCGTGTTTATTCTTCGTTTTTATCTTTCTTGAAGAAGTTTTCAATCTTGTTTTCTCCCTTAAGTCAATGGCCCTTTGAATTCAGCTCGTTTCGAGCTATCTTAGGCCTCGATCAGAGTTGTCTAGGTCAAGTTATAGAGGGAAAAGTGGGGTTTTTTAGGGCAACTACATATTTTGTTAAAATCTTCTAAAAGTGGACTTTTTTATGGCAACTGCACGTAATAAAATTATTTTTACATTTTAAAGTGGATTTTTGCATCCATTTTTAATTTTCAGCTCGCTCTGAGTTGATTTAATCATAGTTTTTAATCTTTTATGAAAAATAGTCTTTTTAAGTCTATTTTCATGTTATTTTATTAAGAACTATAGTATTAATTTAATTTCAATTACATGAGGTGTTTTTAAGTGCAAACGTGGATTTTTCAATATTCATTGCATACATCCATGTGCATAATACCCATTAAAATACACTACGAAGTCCTAAAATGTAAGTTAGTGGGGTTTTTGGATGTTTACATATTCTAAATAAAATTTGTTATTTAATATGTGGTAAGTGGGGAATTTAGACACATTTACATATGCACATTTAGATAAATATGCTTTTACCTCTCAAAAGCACGTTATTACTCTGTACCGAGGATTTCAAAACTTCAAAACATATGCTTTTTGTTTTCATGGAGATAGTCAGATGCTAGGTGGCGATTTTGGGTGGAAGAACACATGATTTTGTGTTGCTAAAACCTGTTTTTATATTGTCTAGTGTTTGGTGGAGTTTTGAAATTGAAAGACACGTGTTTTCTCCTTTCAAAAGACCGTTAATGATTCTTTTGATTATATTTGCCAAAACTTGTATGCTGGGTGGCGATTTTGCGTCTTGAAACACATGTTTCTTTCCCTCAAAAACCTGTTTTTAAAACTTGTATGCTGGGTGGCGATTTATACCTCCAAAACATATGTTGTTTGTTCTTAAAAATGCGTTCCAACTCAAATCATCATGAGTGGCGATTTTGAGGGAGAAAACATAACATTTTTACATGTTTCTTTCCCCCCAAAATGCGTTTTGTTCTAAAAGACTGCTGGTGGCAACTTTTTCTTCATACGCATATGCTCTTGCTTCATCTCCAGCCTGTTTTTCTATCATTTTTCTTCAAAAATGTTTCACTAAAGATCGAAAACAGCATTCAATCAAAAACATTTTCAATCAAGGCGGATTTTAGGGTAAGAAGATTTCATTTTAAGATTGTTTTTTGTTGTTTGTAAATGGATTCAAACCCTACACGTCGTTTTTGAAAGCATCTACATATGTGTTGGATTTGGTCAAAGTAGTTGCTATTATTTTGCAAATCTTTTCTCTTTGATTCAACACTTGTCAAGTTTCGATTCTTGACTCAAAGAGACATTTATTTTCAGGAGAGTGAGTCGAGGATTGAAGTCTATATAAGACCCTTCTTTTCAAGCATTCCTATATTCGAAAATCTTCATTTTATACAAAAGACCGTTAACGAGTCTTTTGATTATATTTGCCAAAACTTGTATGTTGGGTGGCGATTTTGAGTCTTGAAACACATGTTTCTTTCCCTCAAAAACCTGTTTTTAAAACTTGTATGCTGGGTGGCGATTTATACCTCAAAAACATATGTTGTTTGTTCTTAAAAATGCGTTCCAACTCAAATCATCATGAGTGGCGATTTTGAGGGAGAAAGCATAACATTTTTATATGTTTCTTTCCCAAAAAAATGTGTTTTGTTCTAAAAGACTGCTGGTGGCAATTTTTGCTTCATACACATATGCTCTTGCTTCATCTCCAACCTGTTTTTCTATCATTTTTCTTCAAAAATGTTTCACTAAAGATCGAAAACAGCATTCAATCACAAACATTTTCAATCAAGGCGGATTTTAGGGTAAGAAGATTTCATTTTAAGTTTGTTTTTTGTTGTTTGTATATGGATTCAAACCCTAGGCGCCGTTTTTGAAAGCATCTACTAACAGTCCCAACCAGTGCTGAGAGGGGAGGGTTGAATCAGCACCTATAAAACTTCTTTTAAATAAATCTGATGAAGTATACTTATAACTGTAAGCTAAACAAATTCAAGCATAAAATAACATCAAGCAATCAATCACACAGTGACACCAGATTTATCACGTGGAAACTCAATTTGGGTGAAAACCACAGTGTGAAGAGACCTCACAAATTCTGCACTCTTCTGAAGTGGGCCCTATTAGGAGTCTTCCCTATTAAAGGATTACAACGCACTATTAGATGCGACCCGGTCAAGAAATTTGTTACAATAAAGCCGGTTAGTGCCTGTCTTGTTAGAGGACTTAGAACACCTTACAAGATGTCACCCAGTTAAGGGATTTGATACAAGGGACCTGTTAAAGTCCATCCAAAATACTGGGATTTAATTATTGTAATTGTTAGAAAACAATAGAAGGATTGACCTTTTACAAATGGCTTTGCATAGCCTGATAAGATCTTTGTTATGATCAACTGAGAAACATCACCAATCGCCGCAGGTGTGTTCTCCTTTACTATTGTGCTTCTCTACACACTCTTCTCTCTCTTCTTCTCTTTTCTATTCACCCTAGCTTCTTTAGCGTACAAGTTCACTCTTTTCTTTGGCAGAATGAAAGTAACCTATATTTTTAACAGGCAGAAGAATATATAGAGTTCTTGCCCTAATTGCACCTCTCATGCATGACCTAATTATAGATCCCCTTCGAATACATCACTCAGTGGAGTATTAGTTCACTGAAGAAACATCCGATGCATGCTCTTGCTTTATCTACTTTATGAACAAAACAATAGATGCGTGCCAAGCATTTTTCCTTCACATGAGATAACTCCTTGTTTTAAAGCCACAAACTTCGGCTTAAAAACCTTTAAATGCGCCTCAAACCAATCACCATGTTAACTCAAAGTCTTCTGGATTTAGTGCAATAAATCCTAGTCAAAGAGTTGGTTTAAACAAATAGTTGACTATGACTTCCCCAGTTCTTCTTATCATACCGAAGTCTTCACTTGATCGGTTGAGATCCTCATGTTGTGAACAGGTAAGAACTTTGACCTGTCACATTTCCTTCCTCTGCTTACCAGTTGCACTTTTTCCTCGGTTGCCTAGTTGACACCGGTTGTATCCCGGTCCTCGGTTGAGTCCTTTCCTTGGTTGTATCCTCTACTCGGTTGCTGATGCACTTTGCTTAGTGACCAGTTTCCTTTAATGAGCAGATATAGTCTCTCCTTTCTTGCATAGTATCACCGGTTGCCAAACCAGTCTCTTTACATACAGAACCACCTCTGGTGTTCTTCTTGAATCTTTAGACCTCTGATTGAGATGACAAGGCACCTCTTTCCTCTTTCCTCTTTTTCCAATCAATGACAATACTTAATTGCCATGTACCAATAACAGGCTTACCGGTTATCATCTCTTAATGCCAACATCTACATATGTGTTGGATTTGGTCAAAGTAGTTGTTATTATTTTGCAAATCTTTTCTCTTTGATTCAACACTTGTCAAGTTTCAATTCTTGACTCAAAGAGACATTTATTTTCGAGAGAGTGAGTCAAGGATTGAAGTCTATATAAGAGTCTTCTTTTCAAGCATTCCTATATTCGAAAATCTTCATTTTATACAAAAGACCGTTAATGAGTCTTTTGATTATATTTGCCCAAACTTGTATGCTGGGTGGTGATTTTGAGTCTTGAAACACATGTTTCTTTCCCTCAAAAACCTGTTTTTAAAACTTGTATGCTGGGTGGCGATTTATACCTCCAAAACATATGTTGTTTGTTCTTAACAATGTGTTCCAACTCAAATCATCATGAGTGGCGATTTTGAGGGAGAAAGCATAACATTTTTACATGTTTCTTTCCCCCCAAAACGCGTTTTGTTCTAAAAGACTGCTGGTGGCAATTTTTGCTTCATACGCATATGCTCTTGCTTCAACTCCAACTCGTTTTTCTATCATTTTTCTTCAAAAATGTTTCACTAAAGATCAAAAACAACATTCAATCAAAAACGTTTTCAATCAAGGCAGATTTTAGGGCAAGAAGATTTCATTTTAAGTTTGTTTTTTGTTGTTTGTAAATGGATTCAAACCCTAGGTGCCGTTTTTGAAAGCATCTACATATGTGTTGGATTTGGTCAAAGTAGTTTGTATTATTTTGCAAATCTTTTCTTTTTTATTCAACACTTGTCAAGTTTCGATTCTTGACTCAAAGAGACATTTATTTTCGGGAGAGTGAATCAAGGATTGAAGTCTATATAAGAGTCTTCTTTTCAAGAATTCCTATATTCGAAAATCTTCATGATCTTGTTCATATTTTTCAAAGATTGCAAGGATTTCTTCCTTTGTCTTGGTAGAAAAGAGGTAAGTTTTCTTGTATGGTTTTTGAATATGTCTTTATACAAATCATTTCACTTCATTTCATATTCAGATTTGCATTTTTTCAATGTCATATTTTGTGTTTCTTCTTATTTCGTCTTCATTTCTCCAAGTTGCATATGCAAAATATCTCATCTTTTTGCATATGCAGTCGGGTCTAAAAACCCCGTTCTTGAATAAAAACCATTAAAGAAGGAAATCTTGCTTTGCAACATACTTCATGCACATGCAACGTGACTTCACTCCCAAAAAGCCCACGTACATGAGCCTTTTTATATTCATTAAAACTGCTGCCACTTGACTTAAAACTCATGATGGTGAAAAATCTTCTTTTCATTATAAAGGAAACATCATATCCCTTCATTTGCATACATGTTCCCTCTCATGTTTTTTGCTGTCAGCATATGTAGTCATCCCCCAGAAACCCATTTTTGGGTTTTTCATAATATTTTCAAGGTAAAAACTCATTCTTTCTCCCACAGTCCCATCATTTTCGTCATATGCAAAAATATCACAACTAGCATTTTTGTGTTTACAAGAGTGCAATGGACCCATCCTTTGAAGATGTTCTTATATTTTGGAATTTTTATGTCACAGTTGCTTGCGCCCACAATCTTGCTATGTCAGACGAGGTTGTACCAAGCAAAGGTAAAGAGAAGAAGAAAATGAAATATCAATATGATCAATAACATAATTTTATTCCTCCATCACAAGTTGTCTCGTATTGTGAAGATATCAAAGACATAGATATTGCACATATGAACATTGATGATTTCCTCAGAAGAGTGGATGTTGCTGCAACGGAGGATATGTTTTGCATAAAACAAAGTAGCATACATATGGTTTCTACTTTTACTTTGGCTTCTTTTGAACCAGAGTTCATATTTGTTTGTTGCAAGAATTTTGATTACTCATCTAGAACTATCAGGGGTCATGATGGAAACACTATCATTAGTCTAGATCCTGAAACTATTGATAGAATCTTTCAGGTTCCTCCTGCTCTGTTGGTCGCTAATATTTCAAAGCAAAAAGCTTTGGACAGATGGAATGAAGATACAACATATTGCATCAGATATGTTAATGATAACTAGTTGATCAACAAGAGGCCGAACCTTTTGAGATGGCCAAACAGGGTGCGCCACACAGATTTCAAGGAGGAAATCAATGATCTTATCACCTTGCTCAATCGCATTGGAGGCCTTAAAATTCTAATGCCTTTGAACCTTGGATGTATAAATATATCTCCCTTATTGTAAGGAGTAAACAAAAGAGGATCTTTTGGGGAAAAATGATTAGTGATGTCCTCTGTGAGCAGTTATCTCAAGTCACTAACACTGGGACATTCTACATGAATTCTTACTTGGTGTATATTGTTGTTGCCCTGGGTTTTTTTTCAAGACTTACTACCAAGGGAGATAGAACATTGGAACCTATTTCAGAATATTATGATCAGTTGTCTCTAAGGGCCAGTCGAGTGCATTATGGCAGAGTACAAGATGCCTTCTATGGGTATTACATGTACTTGTTTGATAAGGAGCTTTCAAATAAGTGAGCATCAAATGAAGCTTGGATCAAGGTAAATGAATATGGTTGTCTTTTCTTACAGTTTCCAATCTTCACATTTATTCAAGTTGGGTATTTCAGAGGAGAACCATATACACACCCACGATATCCTACCGACAGAATCATTTTGATGGAGTTAGCAAGGCAACTCATGAAAGTTCAAGCATATCAGTCCACCTTGTGTAGACCTGGAGTAGGGATTTCTTCAAAGACTCGCTTAAAGATTGGTGGTTATTCTTTAGATATTGTTCCCAAGGCAAAGAACATGGAATTCGAACTTCAAAGGATCACACTGAAAAAGTTCATGTCTAGGATTTGTTTTGATTGGAGAGGCCTTAATGACAAGATGAGGAGACATTTTATTCATGTACATCGCCTTAAAGATATATGGATTGATTTGCGCACAGAGGTAAATATCCGGAAGATGGACTATTGTCGGTTAACTATCAAGAAAATCATTGATTTCAACCTTGAAAAGATTCCTCTTGACGTTGTTGATGATAATGACATGCTTGATCCAGATTATAGAAAACATCATGTAGAGGATTTGCCCATTCTACCTCCAGTATGGTCATGTAAGGAGGGTACATCTACATGGGATCGTTTCCAATCAATTCTTGCTAATACCAATATTTGCTTAAAAAGAAGAGGCTTGAAGTGTATCAAAATCAAGCCAAGTAAAGACTTTGATCCTGCTGGTCCAATTGCTTTAAGATTGGAAATCAAAGCTAAAGGTAGAGATGGTGCTTCTACCTCGGTCTCAGAAATTCCAGTTGCATCCATTCCAAAGCTTTCCATCAAAGAAGGTCAAGCTATAGGAAGGGTAATTGAGGTGAAGACCGTGCAGCCCCAAAAGATTCAGATTGATTCTAGTGAAGATGAGATGCTCCAGTCAGGTAAGGTAACCTCCATAGTACCTCCTCCTATGGAGGTATCAATTGTTACCACACTTCCTGATTCTGCTCCTGTGTTAGATGAATCACCTGATTCACCATTAGATACAGTTATGAGCGCATTCTCCACAAAACAGGCACCTTCACCACAGGATTCAATGTTGATAACCCGAGCTCTTCCTATTTCATCAATTGCTCCAGTAATTTTGTCAGTAGATCAATATCAAGGTTTTGAGAATGTGTTTGACACATATTCTATGACTATCCCCTCCATGGCAGCTTCATCTGTGGCAATAATGGATACCACTTCAGCATAATTTGAGCAGTTTATGAATGAGGTAACTCGCAATAGTACTACTCCAGTGGCTATTTAGACAGAGACTCCTCCCATTATGACCATAGTTGCACAAGATAACTCAGTCACTACATTGGTTACTGCATCTGCGACAGAATCCTCATCTTTTTCCCTTCCTCCATGGCTCACCATAATCAATCAGAAGAGAAAGAAGGAAGAAATTCCACCTCAAGAACATGATTGCAAGCAAGTTGTTAAGACCAAGCCCCTAAGAACAAAAAAGCGAAGATGGTTTCAAAGGTCATGGTCGACAATAATGAGATCAAGTATGTAGAAGTAGTTGAACCTCTTGTTGGTATACCCATAGAAGAAATGCAAGCCACATATTACAAGTTTAGCAGGATTGAACTTGGAGAGAAAACACGTTTGGGTTGTCAACAAGATGCGCAAGATGCAGTGGGTTTACTCACTCTGAGGAATGATAAATTGTGGGAAAAGAAGAATATATTGAAGAAGGAGAATGCACAACTTCTTGACATCATAGAAAAAATGAAGTCTTCTTCTTTATCAGTTAATCCTGAGCATACAGGGCAAGCACAGAGGAAAGCAAAGGCGATAGATAAATGTGGCAGCCATTTGGAATCACAAGGTCTACAAGTGATTCAAGATGTTTTGAAGATTTGTAGACGGGGAAGACAAGTTTTGGCCAAGTTGAATGAGCTCGTTACTTCCTTCAATCAACAACTCAAATTCATAGATGCAGATCTTGATGTCAGGAGGAGCATAACAAAAGTTGATCTGGATTTTCTATGTGATTGTGGAATCATTTCTTCAGTAGAAATGTATTATAATTATCTGCACCTAATGGTTAATAAAGAACAAGTTATACAAGGACTGGTGACAGAAAGTAATGGAGCATTGGAACGCCTTAATAGCAATGAGAGTGTGATGAATGGTGGCTTTCATCAATTGAAGTGTCAATTAATCACTGAAGGTAATGAGCTCGTTGAAGATAAAAATGTTTTGGCAATGTTCACAAAAGTTATTCACTTACAGTTGGAGGCAAATAACTTTGACTTCAGCATGATTGATACACTAACCACCTACAAAACTTCACTAGATAGTCTACAAAATCATCTGATTGAGTATAGGAATGCTATCTCTGAGAATGCAATCTTAATCCAGATAAAGTAGTTGTCCGTGAATCCCTGCAAAAGTTTGGAGATTTTGTAGATACTTTGTGAAGACGTTTTTAAAATGTCTCAGATACTTTATGCTTTAATAAAATAGATATGACAGATTGTGTATATAAGCAAAACTTTTTGTAAATACAGGATAAACGTGTACCTGTATAACCGCTTCATACAATCAAGTTGCATGTGCATTAGGCATGTAATTTTCAATAAGTCAAAAGTATTTAGTTAGTTAGCTTTGAATACATCAAAGTGTTTGAGGGTTTCCTTTTTCCTCTCCACTTTTCTCTCTCCTATTTTCCTATATAAAGAAAGGAGCTCATTGTAAATATTTGATCTTTTGGCAAGGCAAGAAAATTCTGTCAGTTTGTATCTACACTCTAAGACTTTGAGCTTAGATGTAAATTTGAATTGCTTTCAATAAAAGGGGCAACATGCTTTCAAACTTTGTGTTGATTTAAGGTGTTATGTGATGACATTTTCTAGATATTGATTCTGAGTTTTGGTGTTTTGCTCAAGAGGGATTTGAATTCAATTGTGCAGACTTTGAGCTGCCTATTGCATTCAGAGCCAATTTGAACTTTTGAAGACTTTGTGCTGCAGGAGGACATATTGTTATAGTTAGTAGTGGCTGCAAATACTAGGACTTGAAGACTTTGAGCTTCAGCTTTGAGTGTTTTATTTCAATTGTAGGATTATTAGTGACACTTTGAGCCTCACTATTGGTTCTAGTTATTCTTCAAATAGGATTAATCGCAAGAGACTTTGGGCCCTTGTTCTTAATCTACCAAATATAATTGTAACTACTGCCTTAGGAATTGTTCTCAGGGCAACTATCGTGTCACCAATATTATCGTAACAGTAGGAGATCTTTGTAGATTTAGAAAGTTGTTACTTGTGAATCTTTCCTGAAAAAAGAGGAACATATTCGAAGAATCACCTCTTTGTTTAATTTCAATTGAAATCCTATTGAAGCCACCTGCGATAAGAAGGGAGCCTCCCCTATTGCTGAGAGAAGAGATTTATCTCACTATACTATTGCCTAAAGTTACAATTTTGTAATGTGTAGTCTTAGCAGCTTACAAAAATTTTAGCCAACATTTTTTGGCGATTCTGCTGGGGATCAAACACATTCGGAAGCCTCACGCTTTTGTTTGAAGTTAGTATTTTATTCCTTTGTTCTAGTTTTAATTATTCACACTAGAGGGCTTTCGTTTATACGAACGTCGTTCTAAACGAGAAGGTCCAAAATGTGTTGCTCTAAGTTGGTCTCAAAAAGCCAAAAAGCCAAGCTTGATTTGCTGACTAATAAAACTCCTCTTGAACGAACTACCATTTATCCACCATCCAGAAAGAGGAGCCATTTTCCAGGTGAAACTTCATTCTTCTTCCAGAAACCATTTGTTCCATTTGTTTTTCCTACGATGGCTAATGCGGGTCCATGGGGAACGAATTTTGGTCCTTTGCATCTTACTCCTCCATTACACCCATTACCACAAGGTTCACAAAAGAATTTTTCTAAATTCTACGAAGATGGCAAACAACACCTTGATGAGCCTATCAAAGCATTTTACATTGCATGTGGCATGCTTGGTGTGGAGTATCAAGATGTCTCTATGAGGCTTTTCATTGAAACCTTGCAAGGTATTGCTGCAGATTGGTTCTACAATTTGGCTATAGAAGAAATCACTGATTGGGATTCCTTGAAAATCAAATTTGAAGAACGTTTTAAGCCTGCAGAAGATGAGCATGCATTGCTTGCTCAACTTACTCAAATGAAGAAAGATGCACAAGAGGGTATGCGAGAATTTATTGCAAAATTCAACAAGTTGGCAAATCGTATTCCAACTTTTTCACAACCTACTGCTAAAAATATCAAGTGTTTCTTCATTAATACTCAACTCCCAGAAGTTAGTTTCTTGCTAAGGAGAGTTGTTCCTACTAGTCTAGCAAATGCTCAAACCCTGGCAACGAAAATTGAAGATGATCTTATCATGGCTGGTAAGATATGAAGGGATCGTTCTAAGGGAAACTCTAATGATGCTTTTTCTTCAGGAAGTACGGATCCTATGGTACAAAAATTGGCTAATGAGTTACTTTCTCTTAAAAATCAAATTTATCAAAATTCCTTCAATACTCCGTACAAAGATATTCCCCAAAGAACATTTCCTAATGCTGCTCACAATTATGCAACAAAGAATCAAGCAAAGCTTCCTCCTCCTCCAGAGAGGCTTGCACTTCAAGCTCCCCCTAGCAATCAAGCCACTGGATACTTTGAGAATGATCAAACTAGCACCCTACAAGAAGACTATCAAATGGAGGATAATGCTGCCCTATACAATGAAAGTGATGGAGTAGCTGGCGACTCTAACATAGGGTATGTTAACTATGAAGATCAAGATCCCGAAGAAAGTTTTGGTCATGCTTATGCAGTTGTGACACGTTCCCAGACACAACTAGCTAGAAAGAGAGATGAAGCTGTCAAAGAGAACATTGATGTACAAACACCTATCACGCTTGAAAAAAGAGGGACACCGCTGCCTACTCTTCCCAAAGACGCAGCTAAAAACCAAGTAAGTACAACCAATACTCATGTTGTTTCTTCTAGTATACCGAGACCCAATGTGTCTAATCCAAAACTTCAAGTTGAAACCTTTTCCTCTTCTTTAGCCAGTTCATTTCAAGCATTTGATATTATAGATCATGCTAAGAAAACTAAGATTCAAATCTTTGAGGTGGAATACCTACAAACTTATCCAGATCAGTTGGAAAGGCTTAATAAGTTTGTCAAAGAATCACAACCCACCTAAGCTCAGGTTGTCGCCCCAGAACATAAAAATTTGTCTAATAACTTAGTTACTATTCCTTCATCTGTTTCAGGAAAAATAGAACCTTTCTACATTTCCTTGCTTATCAATGGTTTCAAGTTAAGTAAATGTGTTATTGATCCTGGAGCATCTGATAATGACATGCCAGCCAAAGTAGTTGAAGCCTTAGGTCTTACTTTGACAAATACTTTTGGAAATTGGTATTCCATGAAAAATAAACAAGTGCCACTTCGGGGGCAAATCGATGCTCAGTTTGCATTCGCATCTTTCCTTGAAAAGAAAATCAAGACGACTGTTTTGGTTGCCAATGTTCCTACTTGCTATAGTGTGTTACTTGGTCGAAATTTCTGTAAGGATGTGGGTGGAGAACTTAACATGGTTATGTCTGAAGCACGAATACCTATTAAGGGTAACATGCAGAAACTGTTTCTGGAAAGGAAAACTAAATATGTTTTTAAATCTGTTGATTCTCATGCCCAAATTCTTTTTAAGTCAGTTGGAATGGTTAATTATTAACTCCATATCGATGATGTTTTTGAATTTGTTGAGGATTGGCCTTCGGATGTGTCGGGTATATTTTAGGTTTTCTGAGGTATTTGCTTTTGGTCCTGTTTCAATGTCCTGGCTTAGAAAATGTCTGGTTTAGGGTTTAGAATTCCTAGATTTTTGTTGTAATTGTGTTGTAAAACCCTTGCCTTTGACATTTTGCTTAGAAATGGTTAAATCCTTGGTTAGCCTTGAGTGAGCCCTAGTCTTTATATTTGTTCGTTACTTTTCGGGTCAGTTAAGTTTTCCTTTCTGCACGTGGTCATTTCTCCTAGTCTTCGCTGAGTCGCACAATGTTTTTCCCTGTCCTTAAGTCTCTCAGCAAATTGGCGACTGTGGTGAGTCCTTTGATTAAGCTTTCTTTAGTCGCTGAATCTCCCAGTTCGTATCACAGTTAAGTTTTCATCCAACGATTCAACGACTGTGTAATCTCCTTTTCACTTGATATCTGGCAGTTTCTCAAAATCATTTGGCGACTTAGCGAGGCAGTTATCTCTTGTTCTCTAGATCGGGCAGCTAAGTTCATGATTTTCCAATGATCCAGCGAATGCCGTTGATTGTCTCTTCATCCAGCGGTCATGTTTTAATCTCACAAAGACTGGGTCCTACATAAAATTGTCTGGAGATCTGGCGATTGAGTCTTGTTCTCATCATCTCTTAGTTTGGCAGCTTTGACAAACAAATTTGCAAAGGTTAGAAGTTTGCTCTTGTCGCTTAATCTCGGGAAAGGATGGCGGTGCCCTAAGTTATTTAGTGATTAAGCGAGTGAAGTGTTCGCGGGATCTCAGAATTAGTTAGTGAAGCTCCAAAGTATTCAGCGACTTGGCGAGCAAAGCAAAGTTAAGTGTGTTTTCAATGGTCGCTGATTCTCATAATAAAAGGTGATGGTCAAAGTCTTTAGGCGATTCAGCGACAGCCGCTGATTGTGTTCGGGATCAACGGTCAACACATAATCTCAAGAAGTAACCTATGGTGTGAAAAGTATTTAGCAAACTGGAGATAGATGTCATTCGCTCATTCTCGAAGTCTGACTGTGGTTAAGTATTTCTTTCCGAGAATGCGAGATAACCTTGTTCGCTGAATCGCGAGATGAAGCCGGAGTTAAGCTTGGCTTTCTGAGAATAAGAGATTCCTCTATTTGCTGGTTCTCTAGATGAACGTTGAGTTAAGAAAATGATTCCGAGAATTGGCGAAGTCTTTGGTCGCTGAGTCTCTAAGTTGGGCGGGGCTTAGTGTGAGTTTTAAAAGATTGCCCTTAGACTGTTGATCATCTCTGGGATCAACGGTGGTCGCGAAATCTTGATGTAAAGCCATGAGTTAAGAAATCGTTCTAAGACTCCACGAATGGCTTGGTCGCTAGATCTCCAAACTTAACCGCGGGTTAGCATTTCTTTTGGAGATCACGAGTTTCCTTTGTTTGCTGGATCTCCAAACCATGTCTGGTTAAGTTTTCATACCATCAGTTTTTTTGAGCCGTTGGAACGTGGAAAAGGGTACTGTGTCGAGCTGGAAAAAAGTAGAAAGCCATCCAATCAGGTTTTAACAATAAATTATGTCATTAATTAAGGGTTTTTAATGCAAAAAGCCATGATCACTGCTCTCGCGCCCTGTTTTTTTATTTTTTAAATCATCCTGTCAGCATCTACACCACGGCTAGCTGTGATTTGAAGGTTGGTAGTGTGCGGAATTGAATGCAGAAGTGACTTAGGCTGGATTTGTTACAATTTGGCAATCATACGCACGCAATTTTTGAAGTATATAATCAGGACTTCATTGCTTTTTGTGCTCGAAGTCATTCTGAAGTTGATTGAGAATTATTGGCACCGAAGTTGTAGAAGTGAAGGAGTGAAGTTGCAGATCTATGGTCTCTTCTTTCTCGACAGAATGAGTCATCCAGAAGCGAGTGTTGCGTCTTCCAGTGAAGGTGTGAAGGAGCAAAGCAGAGAAGACAAAGGTAAGCCGAATTATTCTGATGAGTTTGTCAAGCTGCTACTGAGTTCAAACCAGAACAAGAAGGCCATTGACACAACCTTTGAAAACCTTATGGACAAGTGCAGAGATCCTATCACGCCTTCAGGATCAGGTTACACCATCTTCTCATATTTTTATAATAATAGGCATAAAGCAATTCCAGTCTACAATACTTGGACTCTAGGGATGGCCAAGTTGATTGTGCCTGATGTTTTCCTTGATGTTGACCTGGTTATTGTGTTAGCAAGGCTTTATGACCCCATTTCAAAAACTATTAGGCGAGAAGACCAGTCTGTTTTCCTTACCTCAGATAGGGGATCCTTCATGAGGGCTTTTGACTTTTATGCTTCTTCCGCTGAGATTGACCTAAAAAAAGAGAGAGAGAAGTAAGCTAGTAATATTGGGTCTGTTAAAAGTCAAATTGTTAGGCACATGCCCAAGCATGGTAATTACATTTCCCCTCTTCCTACAAGCATGAATGCTCCTTATCTGTTTTCATCCTTGTGTAATTACATGAAATTCCTGTGTCATGGGTTGTGTAGGGTTTTAGGAATAGATGGGGATGAGGAAAAGATGTCTGTCGACCTGTTAATGATAATTTTAGATATTCAGAACTCTCTCTCAAACACTGACTATGATTACATCCAGTATGTAATTGATAGGATTCATGAGGGTTTGATATCTATCAAAGAAAATAAAAGACCTATCAAGTTTTTGCATTATTCCTTTCTCATGCACCTGATCTTATTCCACCATGTTAATTCCCTTGATGCTAGGATGTTAAAATTGAGGAAAACTTTTAATAACCAACCAAACCCATTGCATTACTAGTTGAGGGCTTGGAATTACACTTCCAATGAGTGTAATTTTTCCATTTTTCAAAATTACTTTGTTCATCGGGTTCTCAAAATGTTGGGTACAAATGTTGTAAGATTATCACCTAAGGTTTTGAGATTGCTAAGGCCATTGTAGTTTGAGGATAAGTGGACAGGAAATCACAAATGGGGTGATTTCTACCTTGGAGATAGTCACACAATTATTAGGGTTTATGGCTGCCCTCAACCCCACATTTGTTACCCAGATATGTGCCTCCTAGAGTTGCAATGATGGAGTTTATATGGCAACTGATGTGGACTGACAAAGAGCACCTTGCACCTCATAGAAAGGGGACTTTTACACCAAGGCAGTTCAGAATGGGCAGTATCTTAATTGGCAAAAGGCCTTTGGATAAGGTCAACATTTGGTTAAATCATTTCAAGATGTGTTCAGCCACTTGCAGGTATGTGGACTCTGAGGGTTTCATCAGGACAGCTAGGATGACTCTGATTCCAAACATTGGGTCAATTAAAGAGCATGAGGGACTAGATGAAGAAGATGTGATAAGAAATATCTTAGATTTTGATGAAGCCAAGCAAAGATGGAACAAATATTTTGAGTTGCTTAATATTGAGAAAAGGCTAAAGTTAGCTGGTATTCCTTTTGGTGGTTATTTCCCTGAGCTCCCATTTCTGCAAAGAATGGAGAAGATGATAGAAATGTTTGGCACTCCATCTAATCAGTTAGAAGATCAGCTTGAAGAAAAGTTGGAGGTCCCAAGGGATTATTCAGCCTCTAAACCTGAGGAATACACTGACGAGTCTCAAGAGGGCAGTAGTCCACCTCAAGGAGAGGATGTACCAATGATTGATTTGACTCAAGGTCAACAGGAGGAAGGGGCTACTTCTGAGCCACCTTTGAAAAAACAGAAACTTGAGGTTGGTGAGCCTTCGAAGAAGAGAAAGCAAAAGAGGGTAATTGATATTGCTTCAGCTCTTGTGCCTGGTGATAGGGCTTATCACCATCAAATAAGAAAGGCCATCAGGGATGGCAAGAAGATTGTAACAAAAGAAGAGGGGGATTTGTCCTTGTTGTTAGGAAAGGATGAGAGAGAACTCTATCAGGAGGAATTTCTTAATGATGAACAATTCATAAAAAGTAAGGAATTTAGAGATTTCCTTATTCGGAGGAAACATGAGGAAGTGAAGAAATCCCTTCCTGAGGGTATGCAGCCAAGTGAAGAAACAATGAGGGCCTTAACATCATATGATCCCAGTCTTGAAAGAATCACTGTAGAAGAGGCTAGAGAAATGGTTAGGTCAAGTGGTATGCTTATACCTCCTGGATGGGATTTGACATCTGCCTTCATCATAGATCAAATCAAGAAGCAACCTAAGGGAGGCTTGTCATATGAGGTACAGATTGATGATGTGATCAGGGGAAGTGGCTATGACCCTAAGTCTCAGGCAGTTGCTTTATGGTCTCTAGCTCCAAGAACTCAGAAGCCATCTTTGGTGAGCATAGAAGACAAGATGGAGGGAGATAGGATAGTCTGGACCGTGCAAAATACTACTGATCTTGAGGTGTCAAAGGCAGTTGTACACTTTGCCCACCTTAATGAGTCTAAAACTATCCAGTTGTCAAAGAGATATGACAAGTTGTTTGAAAATTCAATGAAGGTAGCAAAGGATAGGGCTCTACAACTTATGATGGTTAAGAAATTGGAGGATGAGGTTGAGGATTTAAAGGTGAAGCTTGAAGAAGCCTCAAAGGCAGTTCCTTCCCCTTCTTTGCAAATTGAGGCCCCTCCTCGGACAGATACAGAAATTCTTGACAAGCCTGTTGAGGACTTAAAGAAAGTAAGGTTGGATGCATCCTTGGATACTATAACAAAGATTGTGCAGTATAAGCAAAGAAGAATAAAGGAGAAGATGGAAGTAGTCCATCAATCAATTAGTCAATTGCACAAGGCTAATGATAAGGTGAATGACTCACTAATCACTTTGGAGCCACTATACAGTGTATGGTCAAGAAGGAGCTTGTTGTTTGACAAATTGGATGCTTTGCAAGAAAGTAGGCCCGATATTCCTGAGGTAGTAACAGAAGTATTTGAGAAGATTGGTTTGGTAAGTGCTATCTCAAAGTTTTTTAAAGGAAAATCTAACCAAATAAAGGCCAAGTTGGCTATGTTTGATAAGGACTACAGTAAGTACTTGCCTTCAGTGTATGGTGATAATGGAAATGTAGTCAGTATAGATGAGTGGAAGGCATCAATGGATCAATTGGTAATTAAACAGGATGCTTTCCTTAATAGTGACAGTGCCCTAGACTTGGAAGGGTGCAATAGTATAATTGATAGTTTGTTTAAAGTTGAAGGTGACTGCATACGGTTTGTGACAGAAGCTAAAGCTATAACTGATTCTATGTGGGACCGACAGATCAAGTCACTACAGGAACTGTAGGCCTACAATTGGTCGTCTGATGATGATGTGGCAACATGGGACAAAATGACAGAGAGGAAAAAGAAGAAGCCAGCTGTCCTAGTGTTGGAAGAAGAAGAAGAATAGAGCACACATGGCACCTGATCCAAAATTCAAGGGAGAGCATGTTTCAAACATAGGATGATGTAAGTTAGCCTGTAATGGTGATCATCATTCATGTAACAAATCAAGGTAACTGCTCTGAAATATCTCCACACAAAGGTGCCACCTATGAAGATGTTAGTAGTTGTGAACTACTTTCTGTTACTGTAATCACTGTCTTTTGGTTTGTACTTTTTGTCTTTAGTGCAAGTTGTTTTCCTAGCCATCCGAAGCTTGTTGCATCCTTTCGAGGATTCCAAGATGGCTGTAGGTTTATATAGCAAGTTTTTGCTCTTTTTAAAGGGTGGTCGAAGTTTTTGTAAAGAAAGACTGAATATAGAATCTGACTTCTTTGAAATTTTGTTGAAATTGTAATGGATACAGCTGAAAATTAATACAAATATATTGAAGTTCCGTTGCTATCTCTGGTTGTCTTTATCTATGGATGCTTTGAATTTCTTATGCATTAATTAGTAAGGCTTTTTAATGTATTGTTCACAAGGTGAATATAGGGGTTGAGCTCGAGTTTCTCTCAAGGAGAGAGTAAACCTTCAAGGAGGTCTCTGGGATTTGAAAATCTATGCATGAATTTGATGGCAGGGTTGGGAATTGGGAGAATAAATTGTTAGGCAATTTATTTGAATTTCAGTATCTTTGTGTTAATAGGATTCTATAGATGTTTGGTGTTGACTCTAGCCCAATGAATAAGGCACTGGTTTAGTTTGATTTACATCTGTTCACCATCATTTTATCAAGAAACTATCTTCATTTACTTTTACTTGTATGTTTATGAGCTGTATTGGCTATGTCAAGTACATAGATCAATTTTGTTATGCTTTGTAAAAGCAATTGAAAGGTAAACCCGCCTAAGTTTTACACTCAAAGTGAAGAAGGCTCAAAGCCTTAGTACCTTAGCATTTAAATTGTGCTGGATGAAGTTGTTGGGAATACATGAGTCATAAGTTCAGTGAGTTTCTAAATATTTCAACCATCTGCAAGTTTAAGTGCTAACAGGATGCATCCATGTTGTCATGTGTTACCGATAATGATAGATTTGCTGATGCAACTGAGGATCAAATAGCTAATGAAGCTCCTACAACATCTATGATGAGTGGAGAAACTATAGAAGTAAATGATGCTATGAGTTCTTTTTCGTCTGATGATGCGAGTACTTCAAGTTCAAATGAAGTATGGACATTAGAATTTGATGACAGTTGTGCATCAATTGGTTCTGGTGTTGGAGTAGTTTTAATTTCTCCACAGGGCGAGTTATTTCCATATTCTTTCAAACTGCAATTTTATAATACCAATAATACTGCCGAATATGAAGCTTTGATATTGCGTATTGATGCTGCTCTAAATAAAGGGATTTGTAATTTACATGCTCAAGGAGATGTTTAACTTGTTGTATGTCAAGTTTGGAATAAGTATCAAACAAGGAATGAAAGACTCAAGCATTACAAGAACTTGGTATGGGATTATATTGAAGGTTTTGAGGCCTTTAATATTTCTATGGTTCCAAGAGAATTAATGATAAGGCTTCCTCGGCAACACTCTTGATTCCTTATAAGATTTTTGAGCAAGATAGATATTCCATTCAATTGGTTTTTCGCCAAACTGTTCCTGATAATTCTGAGTACTGGCAAGTTTTCAATGATGATAATCAAATTACCAATTTCCTGGAGACGACAAAATTTTGAAGAGCTGTATTTTGAAGGTAGTAGTTCACCTCCTTGGGAAAATATCTCTGAAAAAGATCCTGATACTAGTGAAGAGTTTATTTAGCTAAAAGGAAATAAAATTCCTCATGGCTTGGTCTCTTTGGAGCGGTTGTTTGACAAACATGATCGTTATGTCAAAAATCAACAAGAGGCTAGAGCTGGTTCTGCTATGGAGTTTGAGAGATATAATCTAGGGTCAGATGTTGATCCAAAGTTTGTGAATATTGGTAAATGTTGCACACCTGAAGAATGAGGTCAATTTATTGATCTTTTGCGTGAGTATATTGATGTTTTAGCATACTCATATGATCATTTAAAGTCTTTTCATATTAAAGTGCTGCAACATGACATTCCTCTCAAGGAAGGAACTGCTCCTTTCAGGCAAAAGCAGCGGCAGCATAATCCCAAAATTTCTCGCACTATTTTGGCTGAAATACAGAAGATGTTGGATGCTATAATAATCTTCCCAATTCAGCATTCTACATGGGTAGCTAATATCGTCCCAGTACGAAAAAAGAATGGCAAGATCTTTATCTGTGTGGATTTCCATAATCTGAATCAAGCATCCTTGAAGGATAATTATTCTTTGCCAATCATGGATCATGTTTTGCAAACAATGACTGGCTCCCAGATGTTATCCATGCTTGATGGATTTTCTAGCTATAATCAAATTGAAGTTAGGGAAGATGATCAATACAAAACAGCATTTACAACTCCGTGGGGAACTTTTGCTTACAACAGGATGCCCTTTGGATTGATAAAAGCAGGCGCTACTTTCCAACGAGCAATGGATTTAGCATTTTGTGATATCAAGAATAAGTTCATTGTGGTTTACCTTGATGATCTTACTATTTTCTCCAAGAAAAGGCAAGATCATGTGTATCATCTGCATCAAGTGTTGGAGAGGTGTCGTCGGCACGGAATTTCTCTCAATCCTAAAAAGTCAATTTTTGGGGTTACAGAATGTAAACTTCTTGGACATATTGTGTCTAAAGAAGGAATAAAGATTGATCCTGAACAGGTCAAGTATATTCAAAATTTATCACTACCTACCAGCAAAACTTTCGTTCATTCTTTCTTTGCAAAGGTAAACTTCCTACGGAGATTTGTTCCAGACTTCGCGAAAAAGACTTGTCATATTTCAAATATGATGAAGGGAGCATCAGTGTTTTGCTAGAGTGTTGAAGGAAAGGTCGCTTTCAAAGAAATTAAAGAAGCAATAGCTCAAGCTCCTGCATTAGTTTGTCCAAACTATACAAAGGAATTTACCTCTGAACATACCATGTTAGCTATTCTCATGCAAAGAATGCTGAAGATATAGAATCTCCTATTGCGTTCATGAGCTGTCCACTAAAGTCACATGATTTTAAGTATTCACTGATGGAGAAAAATGCTTTTATAGTTGTAAAGGCAGTTAAGTATTTTAGATTTTACATCCTAAACTCACATGTTGTAGTTTTGGTTCTTGATAAAACCGTCAAATCAATCTTGACGCAACAAGAGTTCAGAACAAAGAGAGGCAATTGGATTGCCAAGATCCAGGAATATGATATTGAGATCAAACCAACTAAGTTAGTTCGTGGTAAAGGTTTATGTCCGCTTATAGCTGAAAATGAACTTGAACAACAAACTCCTGAAGATTTACCTAGAGTGTTGTTTGTAAGTACAACTGATGAATGGTATTCTGACATCGCATACTTTCTCACGTATGGTGAAAGTCGAGCACATATTACTTAGAAGCAAAGAAGAAGTTTAAATTTCAGAGCTGCTCATTTTGTCCTTTGGGACAATGGTTTGTATAAATGTACTATTGATGGCATATTTCTTCGTTGTGTGGATAAAGCACAACAGGATAGATTGCTAGAATCATTTCATGATTTGGCGTGGGCATTTTTCAACACCTATAACTACTCATAAGAGTTTACGAGAAAGATACTACTGGCAAACTCTTTTCTAGGATGCATATAGTTAGGTACACAAGTGTGATCATTGTCAACAATTCGTAGGAAAGCAAAAGCTCGCTACATTACCTTTGAAGCTAGTAGTGATTGAGGAACCATTTCGACAATGGGGCCTCGAATTCATTGGTACTATCAATCTCGTGTCCAGTGCAGGGCATACATATGTTTTGACTGCGACAAGTTATTTCACTAAGTGGGTAGAAGCAATTCCTGTAAAGAATGCAACATCATTAGTAGTATGTTCATTTTCGAAGGAGAATATTATTTCTCGCTTCAGGGTACCTAATAAGATCGTGACAGACAATGCTTCAATTTTCTCCTTATTAGAGATCACACAGTTTTATTTTTAGCATGGTACTACTCTTTCTCATTCATCTGATTATTATCCATTGGGACATGGTCAGGCTGAATCAAGTAACAAAAATCTGGTTACTATCATTCGCAAGCTTGTGGATGAAAATCGAAGGTCTTGGCACAAGGCTTTGTTTGATGCTCTGTGGGCAAACAGAATTATGCCCAAGAGACCTATTGGTATGTCACCATTTCAGCTCCTTTATGGTTTGAATTCAGAAATTCCAATAACTTTGGAGCTTCTTGCTCTCAAGTTGGCTAAGGCCATTGAAGAAGAAACTTTTGAGAGTTCCTTGGATAAACAAATCATGTTCTTGCATCAGCTGGAGGAAAACAGAACACAACTGGTGGATCGACTTACAACACATCAGCAACAAGTGAAGAAGCTTTTTGATAAAAAAGATAAGCAGAGGGAAATCCAAGTTGGTGATCGTGTCCTACTTTGGGATAAAAGGCGAGAACCAAAAGGAATGCATGGTAAATTTGATTCTCTCTGGCGAGGTCCTTTCACAATTTATCAAGTGGTTGGAGAAAACAATTTCGTGTTGGCTTACCTTGATGGAACTCCTTTTGCACTTCCATACAGTGCGCAAGATTTGAAGCATTATTTTAAATAAGCTCCAGATAAGTACCTCTTGTACATAATGTCCAAGTCTTTTTAGACTTTTAGGTTTTTGAGTCTTTTTGTTTTTGGTCGCCTGGATCTATAGCCCAATGGAGTAGATGAAGGCACTTAGAGATCTGGATTCTACATTCCTCATTGTTTCTAAGAACAAACAAGGTACGTTCCCCAGTTAGAGCCAATTTTTGTCCTCAATTTTGACATCACAAAATTGGGGCAACCCTATGCAATTTTATCATGGATTCGTAGGTTTATCCTCTTTGTCTCGACATATAGATATGGTGTCATGAAGGTATGTTTGTCATCCTAGAATTATACTTCATTTACCCTTATCTATACGTTCTTTTCGAAGATTTCCGTCAAGTTTTATCCCTCAAATGCTTGTCAGAATGAGTTTTTCTTCTCTAACTACAAGCACTTCATTTTTATCCTCCTCGAAGAAGTTTTTAAAATTGTTTTTCCCTTAAGTCAATAGCCCTTTGAATTCCGCTCATTTCGAGCTATCTTAGGCCTCAATTGGAGTTGTCTAGCTCAAGTTATAGAGGGAAAAGTGGGGTTTCTCAAGGCAACTGCATATTTTACTAAAATCATCCAAAAGTGGACTTTTTTATGGCAATTGCACATAATAAAATTATTTTTAAATTTTGAAGTGGATTTTCGCATCCATTTTCAATTTTCAGCTCATTCTGAGTTGATTTAATCATAGTTTTTAATGTTTTATGAAAAATTGTTTTTTTCAGTCTATTTTCATGCTACTTTATTAAGAACTATAGTTATTAATTTAATTTTAATTACATGAGGTGTTTTTAAGTGCAAAGGTGGGTTTTTCATTATTCATTGCATACATCCATGTGCATAATACACATTAAAATACACTGCCAAGTCCTAAAATGTAAGTTAGTGGGGTTTTTGGATGCAGGTACATATTTAAAATAAAATTTATTATTTAATATGTGGTGAGTGGGGAATTTAAACTCATTTACATATGCACATTTAGATAAATATGCTTTTACCTCTCAAAAGCACGTTATTACTCTTTAGTGGGGATTTCAAAACTTCAAAACATATGCTTTTTGTTTTCATAAAAATTATCAAATGCTAGGTGGCGATTTTGGGTGGAAGAACACTTGTTTTTGTGTTGCTAAAACCCTTTTTTATGTTGTCTAGTTTTTGGTGGAGTTTTGAAATTGAAAGACATGTGTTTTCTCCTTTGAAAAGACTGTTAATGAGTATTTTGATTATATTTGCCAAAACTTGTATGCTCGTTGGCGATTTTGAGTCTTGAAACACATGTTTCTTTCCCTCAAAAACCTGTTTTTAAAACTTGTATGCTGGGTGCTGATTTATACCTCCAAAACATATGTTGTTTGTTCTTAAAAATGGGTTCCAACTCAAATCATCATGACTGGCGATTTTTAGGGAGAAAGCATAAGATTTTTACATGTTTCTTTCCCCCCAAAATGAGTTCTGTTCTAAAAGACTGCTGGTGGCAATTTTTGCTTCATACGGATACGCTCTTGCTTCATCTCCAGACCGTTTTTCTATCATTTTTCTTCAAAAACTTTTCACTAAAGATCGAAAACAACATTCAATCCAAAAGATTTTCAATCAAGGCAGATTTTAGGGTAAGAAGATTTCATTTTAAGTTTGTTTTTTGTTGTTTGTAAATGGATTCAAACCCTAGGCACCGTTTTTGAAAACATCTACATATGTGTTGGATTTCGTCAAAGTAGTTGCTATTATTTTGAAAATCTTTTCTCTTTGATTCAACACTTGTCAAGTTTCGATTCTTGACTCAAAGAGACATTTATTTTTGGGAGAGTGAGTCAAGGATTGAAGTCTATATAAGACTCTTCTTTTAAAAAATTTCCAAATTTGAAAGTCTTCATGATCTTGTTCAAATTTTTCAAAGATTGCAAGGATTTCTTCCTTTGTCTTGTGTAGAAAAGAGGTAAGTTTTCTTGTACGGTTTTTGAACATGTCTTTATGCAAATCATTTTCACTTCATTTCATATTCAGATTTGCATTTTCTCTATGTTATATTTTGTGTTTTTTCTTCTTTCATCTTCATTTCTTCAAGTTGCATATGCAAAATATCTCATATTTTTGCCTATACTTGTTTAATAAGGAGGTTCCAAATAAGCAAGTATCAGATGAAGCCTGGATCAAGGTAAATGAATATGGTTGTCTTTTCTTACAGTTTCCAAACTTCACATATATGCGACTTGGGTATTTCAGAGGAGAACCATATACACTCCTACGATATCCTACCGACAGAATCATTTTGATGGATTTGGCGAGGCAGCTCATGGAAGTTCAGGCTTCTCAGTCCACCTTGCATAGACCTAGAGTAGGGATTTCTTCAAAGAATCGCTTAAAAGATTGGTGGTTATTCTTTATATACTGTTCCCAAGGTGAAGAACATGGAATTCGAGCTTCAAAGGATCACACTGAAAAAGTTCATGTCTAGGAGTTGTTTTGATTGGAGAGGCCTTAATGACAAGATGAGGAGACATTTTATTCATGTACATCGCCTTGAAGATATATGGATTGATTTGCGCACAGAGGTAGATATCCCAAAGATGGACTATTGCAAGTTAACTATCAAGCAAATCATTGATTTCAACCTTGCAGAGATTCCCCTTGGCATTGTTGATGATAATGACATCCTTGATCCAGATTATAGAAAACATTGTGTAGAGGATTTTCCCATTCTTCCTTCATTATGATTATCTAAGGAGGGCACATCTACTTGGGATCGTTTCCAATCAATTCTTGCCAATACCAATATTTGGTTAAACAGAAGAGGCTTGAAGTGTATCAAAATCAAGCTAGGTAAAGAATTTGATCCTGCTGGTCCAATTGGTTTAAGTTCGGAAGTCAAAGGTAAAGGTAAAGATGGTGCTTCTACCTCGATCTCAGAAATTCCAACTGCATCCATTCCAAAGCTTTCTATCAAAGGAGGTAAAGCTACAGGAAGGGTAATTGAGGTGAAGACTGTGCAGCCCCAAAAGATTCAAATTGATTCTAGTGAAGATGAGATGCTCCAATCTGGTAAAGTAACCTCCACAGTACCTCCTCCTATGAATGTATTAGTTGTTACCACACTTCCTGATTCTGCTCCTGTGTCAAATGAATCACCTGATTCACCGTTAGATACAGTTATGAACACATTCTCCACAGAACATGCACCTTCATCAGAGGATTCAGTATTAATAACCCAAGCTCTTCCTATTTCATCAATTGCTCCAGCAATTTTGTCAGTAGATCAATATCAAGGTTTTGAGAATGTGTTTGACACATTCTATGACTATCCCCTGCATGCCAACTTCATATGTGGCAATAATGGATACCATTTCAGCACAATTACACCAGTTTATGGCTGATGTAACTCGCAATAGTCCTACTCCAGTGGCTATTCAGACAGAGACTCCTCCCATTATTACTACAGTTGCACAAGATAACTTAGTCACTACATTGGTTACTACATCTGCGGCAGAATACTCATCTTTTTCCCTTCCTCAGCATAATCACTCAAAAGAGAAAGAAGAAAGAAATTCCACCTAAAGATCATGATTGCAAGCAAGTTGTTAAGACCAAGGCCCCTAAGAACAAAAAAGCGAAGATGGTTTCAAAGGTCATGGTTGGCAATAATGAGATCAAGTATGCAGAAGTAGTTAAACCTCCTATTGGTATACCCACAGAAGAAATGCAAGCCACATATTACAAGTTCAACAGGATTGAACTTGGAAAGCAAACACGTTTGGGTTGTCAACAAGATGCGCAAGATGCAATGTGTTTACTCACTTTGAGGAATGATAAATTGTGGGAAAAGAAGAATAGACTGAAGAAGGAGAATGCACCACTTCTTGACATCATAGAAAAAATGAAGTCTTCTTCTTTATCAATTAATCCTGAGCATACAGGGCAAGTACAGAGGAAAGAAAAGGCCATAGATTAATGTGGTAGCCGTTTGGAATCACAAGGTCTACAAGTGATTCAAGATGTTTTGAAAATTTGTAGATGGGGAAGAGAAGTTTTGGCCAAACTGACTGAGCTCGTTACTTCAATCAACATCTCAAATTCTTATATGCAGATCTTGATGTTTGGAAGAGCATGACAGAAGTTGATCTGGATTGTCTATGTGATTGTGGAATCATTTCCTCAGTAGAAATGTATTATAATTATCTGCATCTAATGGTTAATAAACAACAAGTTCTACAAGGACTGATGACAGAAAGTAATGGATCAGTGGAACACGTTAATAGCTATGAGAGTGTGATGAATGGTGGCTTTCATCAATTGAAGTGCCAATTAATCACTAAAGGTAGTGAACTCGTTGAAGATAAAGATGTTTTGGCAATGTTCACAAAAGTTATTCACTTACAGCTGAAGGCAGATAACTTTGACTTCAGCATGATTGATACACTAACCAACGACAAAACTTCAGTGGATAGTCTACAAATCCATCTGATTGAGTATAGCAATGCTATCTTCGAAAGTGCAACCTTAATTCAAAAAGTGACGGTTGTTGCACAACATACAGGAGCTCTAGATGAAATAGTTGTCCGTTAATCCCTGCAAAAGTTAGGAGATTTTGTAGATACTTTGTGAAGACGTTTTTAAAATGTCTCATATACTTTATGCTTTAATAGAATAGATATTACAGATTGTGTATAGAAGCAAAACTTTTTGTAAATATAGGATAAACATGTACCTGTATAAACACTTCATACAATCATGTTGCACGTGCATTAGGCATACAATTTTGAATAAGTCAAAGGTATTTAGTTAGTTAGCTTTGAATAAATCAAAGTGGTTGAGGGTTTCCTTTTTGCTCCCCATTTTTCTCTCTCCTAGTTTCCTATATAAAGGAGGGAGCTCATTATAAATATTTGATGTTTTGGCAAGGCAAGAAAATTCTATTAGTTTGTATCTACACTCTAAGACTTTGACCTTACATGTAAATTTGAATTGCTTTCAATAAAAGGGGCAACTTGCTTTCAAACTTTGCGTTGCTTTCATATGTTGTAGAATCATTTTTCAATTAATTATTATAATAAAATATATATTTGTTTTATTGTAATTTCAATGTAACTTGACTTGACATCCTTACCTATATGTGCAACTTGTGCATTACTGATGCAGGAGCATCTCGAGTTCTTAGCAATCCTGTATCACCAAAAAAATAAGTTAGAGTTGTTAGTTGTACTTCGTAGCTGCTTTTGGGCTCTCGGTGATGTATTCATGTTTCCACCAACGAGACTCAGGTTTTGCTCGGTTCCTTCATTCACCGAGTTGGCTCGGTTGATTGACCGAGTTGGTTCGGTCAATCACCGAGTTGGTTTCCTGCTTCTCGGTAACTTTACTCACGGAGTGGTTTATTTTGGATTTCTGTGAGGCCAACTCGTGCATTTAGTTTTGGTCGCGGAGTTAATGGTTACATCGATCATTGGGAAGCATGTGGACCTAGATCTAGTCATTCTCTTCTCCAATGTAGGATCTGAAGGCTGACTTATTTCAGTAGCCTCTTATATAAATAAAGTAGTATGTTTAGTTCTTAGGTAGTTAGTGAGAAGGCAAAACATATAGAGAATAGGATCTGAAAGTTTAATCCTCGATGTTGGAGGACTGTAGTACTCGAATTCTGATTGTATTTGGCCGTAACTGGGAAGGCCTTACAGCCCGGCATGTATGAATCTTTCTACAGTGATTAATATATATGAATGATCTGCAACTCTCTCTATCTCCCTGATTTCTTTCATGCATTGGCTTCTGTGTGTTGTTTCTGCAAGGAGGTTGGCATTTGGGTGTGCCTTTGGCCCTTAACCCATCTTTCCTTGCATCAAGTGGTATCAAAGCGAAGTTAGATCTTGATCTAGATTTGCAAATCTAGGTCTTTGGTTGTGGTTTCCTTCTTGTAAACCCTAGTTTATATTTTCTTGTGGAGTGACAGATTGTGATCTGACCTGCAATTGCAGAGGGTTTCAAGATGGTTCGTGGGAGGCGAGATGCAGATCCAGGCTTAGCTGATATGCTAAGAAAAATTGCTTCTAAGTTGGATACTATTGAGATAGCCCAATACCGAGGAAGACATCTTGAGGATGTGGGTGATGAAGAAGCCAAAGATGAACAAGGTGAAGCAGAACCTGCACTTGTGATGGATCAAGGTGAAGAAAGACTTTTGTAGGGATTAACAAATTTGAAGTTTACACAGCACTTCAATCCTCCTAAATATAATGGAAGGCTAGAATCGATGAGTTGATGGATTGGATAACGGAGATGGAAAATTATTTTGAATATCAAAATGTCCCTAAAGAAAAGAAGGTGAAAGTTGCAAGTACAAAATTGAAAAATCATGCATCCTTATGGTGGGAGCATCTGCAATTGGATAGAAAGAGGAAAGGCAAAGACAAAATCAAGGTATGGAAAAAGATGGTGAATAAATTGAAAGGCAAGTTCTTACCTTGTGATTATCAGATTAACCTAGCTAGGAGAATGCAAAGTTTGAGGCAAAAAGATAGCTCGGTAAAAGACTATACTGAGGAATTCTATAGATTAGACATCAGATCTGGACATATTGACGATGAGGTGGAAAGAATTGCTAGATACCTGAATTGGTTAAGAGTTTCTATTCAAGAGGAAATCAGTTTGGTCAAGTTGGAAAGTATTGAAGAAGCTTATTAGTTTTCCCTGAAAGCTGAGGAGAAATTAAACAAAAGACATGAACAAAGACAAAGAGGAAGAGGTGGTAAATTCCCTAGAGGAAGAGGTAGATCTTATGGTGAAAATAATAGATCTGATCAAGACAGAACAAATCAAGATAAAGGCAAGACCGAGTGGAAAGGTGAAAGTTATTCTAAAGGAAGAGGCAGTAACTACCGAAGTGGCTATAGTAGGTGGATTTTGAGGAACTTGTTACAATTGTGGTGAAGAAGGACATAGGTCATTTGAGTGTACACATGCAGGCAAGAAGGTCGGTAACAGTAGAAATTCTTTGGTGCAAGAAGACTCGCCGAATGAACTAGAGAAGGAAAAGAACTTGATGGTCAAAAGAGCACTATCGAGTGAAAGTAATAAGGAAGATCTGGTAAGGAAAAGTTTGTTCAAGACCAGATGTAGAGTTGCTGACAAAGTGTGGAAGGTAATCATTGACAGTGGAAGCTCGGAGAATATGGCATCTGAGGAAATGGTTGCAAATTTGCTTTTGGAAAGGTTGAAACACCCAAAGCCTTATCAAATCTCATGGATCAAGGATGGATAAGGTGTTGTGTGATATCATGCCTATGGATTGTTGTCATATTTTGTTGGGTAGACCTTGGAAATATGATAGACATGTTATATATGATGGAAGATTGTAGAAATATACAATTTGGGCTGATGGGAAAAGACAAATCTTGTTACCTTTAATTGAAGAATCTGTTGATAATGTTTGTACATCTGTGAAAGTTTGTTTGATGGAAGGAAGAAAGTTTGTTAAGGACTTAAAGAAGAATGATGTATGTTTTGTTGTGATTCCTAACAAACCGAGTGAGGAAACAATGGATAGTATCCCCGAAGAGGTTGATAAGATACTCATCAAGTACAGAGAGATCATTTCTAATAATGTACCTGATGGTTTACCACTGAAAAGAAGCATTGATCATTGTATGGATCTGATTCCTGGAGCTAGTTTACCAAATAAAGTACATCCGTTAACACTTACAGAGAATGAGGAACCTAACCAACAAATCCAAGAATTGTTGCAAAAGGGTTTGATCCGAGAAAGTTTGAGTCCATGTGCAGTACCAACTGTATTAGCACCTAAGAAGAATGGAGAGTGGCGAATGTGTAGTGGTTCCAGAGAAATCAACAAGATAACAGTGAAATATCGGTTTCCCATACCGAGAATGGATGACATAATGGATAGCTTGAGTGGAGAAAAGTATTTTACCAAAATTGATGCGAAAAGTGGATATCATTAGATTGGAATCAAAGAAGGTGATGAATGGAAGACTACTTTCAAGACAAGAGAAGGTTTGTATGAGTGGTTGGTTATGCCCTTTGGTTTAACTAATGCACCAAGTACTTTTATGAGATTGATTAATGAAGTTTTGAAGAAATACTTGGATAAATTTGTGATTGTATACCTAGATGATATTTTGATATTCGGTAAGACCAGAGAAGAACATTTGTTGCACATTAAATAGGTATTGCAAAGATTAAAAGACGAAAAGTTGATTAATTTGAAAAAGTGTTCCTTCATGAAATAAGAGATTGTATATTTGGGATTTATGATTTCAGCTGATGGTTTGAAAATGGATCCTGAGAAGGTTGAAGCTATTTTGAATTGGCCTACACCTGAAAATGCTAGTGAGGTAAGATCATTTCATGGTTTAGCAAGTTTTTACCGAAAGTTCATCAGAAATTTCAATTCAATTTGTAATGCTATGATTGAGACTATGAGAGGGGATAAAAGACAATTCAGGTGGACACATGCAACTAATAAAAGTTTTAAAACTTTGAAGCAGAAAGTTGTTGAATTCCCCATGTTAGCTTTATCTGATTTCAATAAGGTATTTCAACATGAATGTGATGCAAGTGGTAGTGCAATAGGAGCTGTGTTGAGTCAAGAAGGTAAACTTGTTGCTTTCTTTGGTGAGAAATTGAATGATGCAAAAAGGAAATATTTTGTGTATGATCAAGAGTTTTATGCTATTGTTCCTAAAGAAATGGAGACATTATTTGATATCGAGTGAATTAGTGTTGTATACTGATCATAAGGCTTTAAAGTGTTTGGGTAGTCAAACTAAGTTGAATCAGAGACATATGAAATAAGTATTTACAAAGTTATACATTTGTGATAAAACATAAGAGTGGAGTCACTAACCGAGTTGCTAATGCATTGAGTAGAAGATCTTTGATGACAGAAATGAGAATCGAAATTCTTGGATTTAATGACATGAAAGATTTGTATGAAACTGAACCTGATTTTTTTGAGTCATGGAGAAAGTGCAAAGCACCTATTCAAGACAACCAAGTACTAAATGGGAAGACTATTTCATTCAAGAAGGTATGTTGTTTAAAGGTATTCAGTTGTGTATGTTGGACATTTTGGCATTGATAAAACATTGAATTTGCTTAAGGAGAAATATTTTTGGCCACAGTTGTATAAGGATGTTCAGAAATTTGTGACAAGTTGTGGAGTTTGTCAAGTTGCAAAGGGAGTCAGTCAGAATACTAGATTGTATACACTGATTTTTGTTCTTGAGAAACCTTGGATTGATATCAGTATGGATTTTGTTCTTGGCTTACCGAGGACAGTAAGGGGTAATGATTCTATATTTGTTGTTGTGGATAGATTTTCTAAGATGGCACATTTCATACCCTATAGAAAAACATCAGATGCAGTGCATATAGAAGATCTTTTCTTTAAGGAAATTGTCAGATAGAATGGATTATTGAGGAGTATCATCTCTAACCGAGACAGTAAGTTTGTTAGATACTTCTAGAAGACTCTATGGAAAAAGTTGGGTACCAAGTTGAGGTATAGTTCTACATTTCACCCACAGACTGATGGACATACAAAGGTTGTAAATAGAAGTTTGGGTAATTTGTTGAGATGCGTAGTTCAAGATAAACTGAGTAATTGGGATTCTATATTGGCACAAGAAGAGTTTGCATACAATAATTCAGTGAATAGGAGTACTGGAAAAACACCTTTTGAGATTGTTAATGATACACAACTAAAAATTATATCAGATTTGAAGAACATTGTTCGTGAAGAAAAGAGAAGTGCTGAAGGAGAAGAATTTGTTGAGTTCATGAAAACATTACATGAGGAAGTGAAACATAAGTTGGAACATAGTAATCAAAAATACAAGGACAGAGCAAATAGATCAAGAAGACATAAGACTTTTGAAGTTGGGGATGAAGTAATGGTTCATTTGAAGAAAGGCAGATTTCTTGTTTGAACCTATAGAAAATTGAAAATGAAGAGATTTGGTCCCTGCAAGATATTGAGGAAGTTTGACAGTGTAAATGCTTATGAGATTGAATTACCTAATGACATGTATATATCACCTATATTCAACATTGCAAACTTGTATGCGTATCATGAACCTGATGAAGAAATAACAGTACCGAATGATTATCCTAAGAAGCAGACAAAAGAAGTTGAGTAGATTTTGGAACAAAGAGTTGGCAAAAGCACAAGAGGAAAAGAGTACATGGAATAAATGGTAAAGTGGAAGAACAGGCCAATTGAAGACAGTTCGTGGATTACACAATCTGGGTTGGATTCAGCTCAAGTTGTACTTGCCGCATGATTCGGAGAATCATCTCAAAGCAAACCCAAGTGTCTAATGCAAGAGCATCTTGTGTTCTTAGCAATCTTGTATCACCAAAAAAACTAGTTAGAGTTGTTAGTTGTGCTCGGTAGCTGCTTTTGGCCTCTCGGTGATGTATTCCTGTTTCCACTGACGAGGCTCGATTGTTGCGCGGTTCCTTCATTCACCGAGTTGGCTTGGTTGATTCACTACATTGGTTCAGTCAGTCACTGAGTTGGTTTCCTGCTAATCGGTAACCTTACTCACCGAGTGGTTTATTTTGGATTTATGTGAGGTGCACTCGTGCATTTAGTTTTGGTTACGAATTTAATGGTTACATTGATCATTGAGAAGCGTGTGGACCTAGATCTGCTTGTTCCCTTCTCCAATGTAGGATCTGAAGATTGACTTATTTCGGTAGCCTCTTGTATAAATAAAGTAGTATGTTGTAGTTCTTAGGTAGTTAGTGAAAAGACAGAAGATATAGAGGATAGTGTTAAGGTTTTAGGATCATTGAAAATGTACTAGCACTATCTGAGTGTATGTGTTTTCCAAATGCAACAATCTCTTGCATTTATATTGAGAATGAGCCAAGAAGAGACATGTCCCTTCATGGGACATGTCTATTCATTATTATGTAATTAATATAATGATAATTATGATTATATATATACATACATATATATATATATAATATCTCTTGAGTATTATATTAATTTCTCTAATATTTACATAATATATATATATATATATTTAAGTATATATATACATCTCATATATACTAAATATATATACATATCTTCACTAGTATTGACTCGTAGTGTTTATCTGACTGAAGCTACAAAACATCAACACTCCCTCTTAACCAGAGAAGATTAAACACATGATTAGGATAAGAAGATATCATTATCGTGATACTAGAGATATGGTATGACTAGGAATATCAAGTCGCATGATATTCACCATAACTCATAGTTTCATAAGAATATCATCTCATGATATTGGGAGTATTTGTCACAGAATATCAAGTTGCAAGATATTCTCCAAATACTCAGAGTAATGGCCTACCAACATCAAGTCACATGATGTCCACCAAGTACTCAAAAGTTTACAAAGATATCATCTCATGATATCGGGAGCATGAGCCTGTAGAATATCAAGTCGCATGATATTCACCAAGTGCTCAATGTAATGGCCTACCAACATCAAGTCACATGATGTCCACCAAGTACTCAATAAAATTATAGAGATATCATCTCATGATATCAGGAGCATTGGCCTGCAGAATATCAAGTCACATGAGATTCACCAAGTGCTTAGAGTAATGGCCTACTAACATCAAGTCACATGATGTCCACCAAGTACCCAATAAAATTATAGAGATATCATCTCATGATATCAGGAGCATTGGCCTGCAGAATATCAAGTCACATGATATTCACCAAGTGCTCAGAGTAATGGCCTACCGACATCAAGTCACATGATGTCCACCAAGTACTCAACAGATGCCCATAGGTAATGTGCACTTACCACAGGAACATTCATATCATTTATTATGATTTGTTTCAGCGATCATAAGATGTCTATCATGACAAAAGATTAAGTTATTGTAAGATCGTCACCTTTCAATAACTTTAACAAATACAAGTGATAATCAATTGGAAGTCGTCACTTCCTCATGATTTACACGGGGGTAGGCCCATTAAAAAGATTCATGATTCATTAGTATAATAACCAATTATATCAAGTTTACCTTAGAAGTGTTTCACCTTCAATAGTGAACTCCCTCTCAATCAATATGATCAAGATTATCACAAGTTGTCTGAACTATCTTCTCCCTCTAAAGCTCAAGTTCATCAAATTCTTGACCTCTTTTGAAATGTCAGACTCCCTTTGCATCTAGTCTCAATCATCAATTCGTTTGCAAGCATCAAGTTCTTTCTCCCTTGAATGCAATTATCTTGGGCTTCTATCCTGAAGGTATGTCATAGAGAGATTACAAATAGCTCACTAAACTATCTCGACCGGAAATACCAATGATAGAAGCATACAAGATTTTACTAACCAATAGTATAGCATGAATTACAAACTCAAAAATTATGTACATTAATAAAACATGAAATACTTATCTTTTATAAATTTCAAGTATTTCATTCTGTAAGGTGAGCCCATATAGAACATATCTTGCAAATTCACAAAATGATGTCCCCGTTCTTGAACATTACCATAATTCTTCACATGATCTTTCTTGAATATCCAAAGGTTCTATTCACTATGACAACCTTCAATCTGATTGGATCTCCCTTCAAGCAGTTAGGCTTTTAAAGAAGGAACCTCGCTCTTTTATAGATTTTTGCATAGACCCGTACACAGTCGGTCATAACTTTTGAACCTGACCTTTTTTCTCCAATCGCTTCAGTGAGGTTGTTCTAAATTTGTTTATCACCAACATCCAAAATTTAGCAAAATCCAACGGTGCATTTGGGAGATATCGTCTTCGTACTGAGACTGTATTTTCTGAGACAGTCACACATTCACCATCAACAAACTACTCTCTTACATTTGCAACTTGGCTCTGATACCATGTTAAGGTTTTAGGATCATTGAAAACGTAATAGCACTATCTGATTATATGTGTTTTCGAAATGCAACAATCTCTTGCATTTATATTGAGAATGAGCCAAGAAGAGACACGTCCCTTCATGGGACATGTCTATTCATTATTATGTAATTAATATAATGATAATTATGATTATATATATATACATACATATATATATACAATATCTATTGAGTATTAAACTTATTTCTCTAATATTTACATAATAATAATATATATATATATATTTAAGTATATATATACATCTCATTTATACTAAATATATATACATATCTTCACTAGTATTGACTCATAGTGCTTATCTGACTGAAGCTACAAAACATCAACAGATAGGATCTGAAAGTTGAATCCTCGATGTTGGAGGACTGTAAAACTGTAATTCTGATTATATTTGGCCGTAACCAAGAAGGCCTTATAGCCCGACATGTATGAATCTTTCTACAGTGATTAATATATATGAATGATCTGCAACTCTCTCTCCCTGATTTGTTTCATGCATTGGCTTCTGTGTGTTGTTTCTGCAAGGAGGTTGACATTTGGGTGTGCCTTTGGCCCTTAACCCATCTTTCCTTGCGTCAATTACCTTCTATTTGTCCTCCCTTGATGTTGGGGACCCTCATAGGCTCCATGTCCTTCTCCACGTTAAATAAATATTCCATAGAAACCTCTTCTTCCTGGTCATCTTCTTCCTCTTCCTCTTTGATCTCCATTATGTTGATCACGAGGATGGTGTGAATTATTTCCCTTCTGATTATAGACTCTACTAGATTCTTCATTCTTCTTCTAATCTTCATTTCGGCTGCCACAAGACCGTCCAATAGTACTTCCACCACAACCTCTTCCATGTTACTTTCTCTCAAATCTTATGTTCAACTTCTCTTCTACCTTCAAATAAAATCGATATGCATCTTTAATGGTAAAAATTCTTACCAAACTCAACTCTTCATGAATATTAAGCTTCAACATATTTATGCAACAGACAAATTTATCCTTGTTGGCCACAAAATGGCTAGTTTTGATAAGGACTTATAGAACTCTTTTGTATACTCTTTGATATATTTTCCTACTCACTTCAACCTTTGCATCTTCTTCAACCAATCAAGCTCACAATCAATAGAAATTAACTATTTCTTCAAGTTTCCGACCATATGATCACATCTTTTTGTTTTCCCATTCCCTCTTCTATTTCTCTCTTAGAGAACTTCTCTCCACCAAAGATTAGCATGACCTTTTAGATTGGTCTTGCAAACTTGACCCTCTTAAGATCTTTTACTTCTTCATACTCAAATACTCTTACATATCATTGATCCAACAAATCAACTCTTCTAGATTAAGATTTGTATCAACTCCTCTAGTAGCTCCTTTTGCAATTCCTAAACTCGTCTTTGGAGGGCTCTAAAACCTTCTTTTCTCACACTAGCATTTCTTCAACCATGGTTTCTTCATGGAGGAATTTTTCTCACTTACCTCACAAACCTACAACCATAGTTGATTGTTTCAATTAACTCAACAAAAGGAAATTACAACATTAAAAAAATAAAATATACAGCCACATGGTCTTTCTCATTACATAGACTTGCAAGCCAGAGCCACCATTTGTATGATCAAAACCATCCTAAGTAACCCATATTTTATATTTTATCTTGGGGATCTCCTAGAATATTTTTGAAGGTTTCACCTCTCTGAATTGCGGTTGAACATTTTACTCTCCTTTCGTTGTCCTCAGACTATGCCTTAAATATGGCCAAAATGGGTTTGACGTTGACCAAAGTATTCTGAACGTGTGTTTGTTTTCTTCCCTAAAGTAGAAAAACTACTAGAGGCCATAATTTTTGATCCAAGAACCAGCTTAAGCCCACATTTTTTACAAAAGATATCAAAGAGATATACACCATGATTTTCACATGTCAACATTTTATTAGACATTCATCAAAGTCCCATTTGATCATTCAAAGGTCCGAAATTCAACTTGAACATTTTATAGCATTTATGAACCTTGAAACATGGATATCTCCCAAATGATATAAGATATTGACATGATTATTTTGCTAGTCATTATATTTTTCCATTCTACTCCTTGGGTTTAGTTTTTAGGTTCAATTGTGCACAAATGAAAGCTTACTAAAAATAGTGACCCTACTATTTTTGACCCTTATTGAAAAATAAATAATAGTTTTGGGTGATGGAAGATTGCTCTTACACCATCGATGCTCCTGCATCATTTTTATACATGCCAAGAACTAAAAGGAATCATTTAAGGCCTTTTAAATTTCTTTGAAAAACCAATTCAAGAGTTTTCACTAAGGATGATCATGTAATGTCCCTATTTTTCAGTCTCTTGAGATTAGCTTAGTTTGGCGACCCTCGCAAGCTAATCAGGTGATCAGAGGGGGTCAATCGACAGAGGTTGTAGTTGGATTCCATTCTGGAGGTTCGGGCTATCAAGTTTGCTCTCCGTTTGGGACAGATTGGATGACTTACTATTTATAGTAAGTGGTATTTTGGGCATAGCTTGGTTTAGCAGGGTGCCTGCACAGTGTCATCAGGTGTTGTAGGATCGTTTATTAGTGATCTCCAGTTTGAGGGACTTGCTATTTTTAGTAAGTCTATTTTTTGGGCAGTTGGCTATTTTTGGTAGGGCAG
The DNA here is from genome assembly GCA_027943335.1 of Chamaecyparis obtusa. NCBI lineage: Eukaryota > Viridiplantae > Streptophyta > Pinopsida > Cupressales > Cupressaceae > Chamaecyparis > Chamaecyparis obtusa. Next base: position 628,519 of record BSBK01002186.1, on the reverse strand, counting down.
TCTAAGCTCAAGTGCTATTGTCAGAAGTTTGAAGCATTTTGTCAGTGAGACTCAGTTACATCACATTTACAATAAAAGTTATTAAATTAAGTTATGTTAATTTAATAACTTATGGACTTTAATGTTCTAATTTAATGATGTGATGGTGAAGGCTCTTTAATGCAAAGTGTCATGAAGAAGTTTCATTAAAAGTCTTTATATATGTTTGGAGAAATCAAATTGCTTACCTTATGTCATTATATTAAATTTGTGAAGTTGAAAAGTGTTCTGGAAGAAGGGAAGTACGAATTGTGAGAACAAGGGTTTGAACTGTCCTTGCTGAAACGAGAATTTCACAAGGTTTTGGCACCTTGAGTTGGCGGTTAATGCCAATGAATCGTGCATGCTTGATCACAGCTCTGGGATAAAATTACAGCAGTGATAATTTTGTACCGTACGGAAATTATTGAAGTCTGTACATCTACTGTCAGGGGCCATACGTAGCTTGCTGTTGCGTGTTTGGCTAGAGATCGAATTTGTTGTGAAAGGGAAACCTTCTTCAAATACTAAAGCCGTACGAACTCACAGCCATTGCAGAGTATTTAAATGGGGTTTTAAAATCATGAGGAAGTCACGTGACGTGCTGGCACACTCCTATACCCAGCCGTAATTCTTCCTTAGAACTCGTACCACATAATTAAGGTGCCAGATTTGCTAATGAATGCTTGTAATTAGATTTTAATTTGATAGTTGTTCGATTCTGTTTTTCTGTAAGAAAATTCAATGGTGGATTAATGACGTGTTCTTTTATCAAGAGGTTAAAAATTGAAAAAAAATCATTGAAATTCATACTTGTAATTCATTAATTTCTACGGTTGGTGATGAGAAACATGATGATGTGGCAGACACATGTTCAAGATGTGGGTGCACTAGGTACAGATGAGGTAAGATTACCAATCGAATCAAGCTCTCATGTTGATTTGCTTCCTTTTGCTGGAAGTAAATCTATTTCTTCATCTCATATAGCTGATAGCATGGGACAGTTGGCTGTGCCACATTTTCAGAGGGATCAACTATGGGTTGCAGGGGAGAACGTTGACACTTCCACATATAATTTCTACTGCACCGAGTCAGTCATGGAGTATTTACTTGAGAGTGCAAATGTGCGAGAGGATTCATATAGAGTGTCTGAGGGTACTCTCATCCGAGGATCTTGTGTTATTCGGAGGTTGGTAGGGAAGATTGTGGAGACTATCTACTATGCTTCCCCACAGGGATTTTGAGGTTGGGTTTGCTGAGAGGGTCACTCAGGATCCTAACCATCCTGCAGTTATGTGGAGTCAGAGATTGGAGCCATCTCATGATTCCCAGTTGGGTAATGAGGAGCCATTGACGGAGATTGGCGCTTTCTATCGGGATTACACGGTGGGGTATGCTCATCAATTTTCTTTTGACCCACAGGTAGAAGATTTGATTTCACGCAGGTGTACACCGGCTCCAGTTTCTTACCATCCATTATGGGATGGATTAGCACCATCTTTTGCAGATGGAATTGGCAGTTGCAAGTTAGACTACTTGCAGTATCCACACACCCAGGACAGTTTATCAGAGGTCCGAGTTGGTAACAGTGATTCAGGCATATTTGGTCATTGTCTTCTTCTCAGTGCAGTTGGGTGAGAGTCGGTTAGACAGGGACTCAAGTTTTGACAAAGTTGATGTTTCAGTTGGGTTGAGTTCCACTAGGTTGTTTTCTGCATCGGCATCTACAACTGGTCTATAGATGTTTTCAGTGATGTCAGTTATTTGGGTGTTGAGGGCAGTTTCTCAGATGCTGGTGTCTGTACTATTGATGTTGGTATTTTCTTCACAGGATGTTATTACTAACCGGTTACTGAGAGGGGGGGTGAATCAGTAAAAGCTATTTCTATTACAAATCAATACTTGTTTTAATTATTCTTCTTAGGCAAACAGAATGTAAACAATCATCAACAAGCATAAATAGAAATACACAAATCAACACAAGATGTATACCTAGAAACCCTCAGTTAGAAGGAAAAAACCACGGTGAGACAGAGCTCAAAACTTCACTACTCCAGAATTAAGGCGCCCGATTAGGAGCTTACAAAGCACTGGTGAAGGTGCTACCCGGTTAAGAGATTTTATACTAGATTGGTTAAGATCTTAACCCTGTTAGGAGTTGTCTGGTTAGAGGTCTTTCAACATCAACAAAGATGTTACCTTGTTAAAGGATTTTACAAAAAACCGATTAGGTGCACCCTGATAGAGGGATTTCAATTTGCTTTCACACCTTATAAAAGCAATGATCTCATATGACACTGATTGTCTCATTAGATCATACCTGTTGATCTCTTCCCCGGTTTGCCTAGTTGTTGAATCTTTTCTGCCTCTTTGCCTTTCACCTCTGGGGACAGTGATCTCTCTCTTCTTTGCTCTCTCAATTCAGCAATTATCAACAACACTTTTTCTTGCGTCCTATGACCTGTATTTATACAAGAGTTCACCTTAATGAAACCCTTAACTCACAGAACCATCAGGCTGTAAACTCAACAATAAATCATGCAACTAGCAAAAAGCTTTGCGTTCCGATCTGGAGTTTACCTTGAAAACATCTGTAGAAATAAAGCTAATTCCTGTTAAAAAGCTAACTCCACTTCTGAGCGGTGGATGTTCCGTATAATCCGGTTTTAACTCAAACTAATCCACAAAATCCGGTGCGGATCTTTATGCAATTTAGACCGGTATATACTTATACCCGGTTCATCCCTGTATGCAACATAAGACCGGTACTATGTACTTGGTTCGGTCTACCGGTGTATCTTTCTATTTAGTCAACTGGTGCATACACTCTGTTTCTAGTCTATCGGTGCCTTTAAAGTAACGTGAGTTACCGATGAACCTTTACCGGTGGGAATGGTGTTTGTGGGTTACACTAACGACAACTTAAATTGCTAACAATCTTCTCCTTTGTCATTGGTGGCAAAACCATACACAAAACCATACTCACTTACTTGTGACATTTTATACCTTGTTCTTGTAGACTCTTCTCATTCCTCTGTTCCAATCTTCCCCTGTCTGAATGCTCCTTGTGTAGCTGATCTGTCCTGTTCCTTTTCTGACCTTTCTGTCCTCATGTCTTCCTGCTTTTATTTCTTTGCTTCTTCTTCCCCTTTTTGCCTCCATAGGACAAAGGGTTAAGCTTCACGTAGGATTTTACATTTGAAGCTTTGTGAAGATATCCTTATAGATCATTTTGGCAGAGTGAAGAAATGGTGCCCACTGACCGGTTACATATTCAATGTTCTTTAGGGCTGCATTTAGAGAAACAATGATGTTCTCCATATCCTCCATTGTTTTGTAATCAGGTTCATTGATCAGAATCTCTATAGTAGTTGTTTGCTGCATGGAGTCAAATGTTGGTGCTAGAAATAATTGAAATCCAATAATATCTTGGATTCTCTTATTCTCCTCTTCAACAGTCTTTCTGAGAATTAGAGCCAGACTGGTCATTTCTCTGCTAAAATTTGTTGCAGACTTATTTTTTATGTCAAATTGAAAAGACAAGACTCTAATATCCTCTGAGGTCTTTGCAGACTTCTCAGTTAGATCTTGCAAGAATATTTCAAAGTTTGAAGTCCTAGTCATCAAACTTCCTGCAACATGGATTTGTTGTTGAAGAACTCTTAAGTTGTTTGACAGAGTTACCTTGATATTTGCAACTTGTTTGTAGAGAATCTGTATTCTCTTCTTTTCATAGTGGTCTATGGCTATAGTTTCTAGATCGGTCAGATCATCACCGATTACTTGTGCCAAGACTTCCAGCTGATCTATCATAAGTTCATCTTCATCTATGTCAACGTCTGGCACGAAGTTGCACAAGATATTCTTCATAGTGGTCAGGACCATGTCCTGTTTTCTCTTGGTCAACACCTTGAGCTGCCTTGTTGACATCTTGTTGATGTCTACCACTGTATCGGTGGCCTTGCTCCTTTTGGCTTCTTTATCCTCAGCAAATGACAACTTTCTCTTTGATGAGGAGCTTGCAATATATGCTTGCTCCTTTTGCTTGGGCTCCTGTTCCAGTTGAGCTTGCTCAGTTTTTACAAGAATGTCTTGTTCTTGTTCTTTATTTTCTTCATTTCCTTCTTGACCTACATCTTCAGGTTGTACCTTTTCATCAGGTAGGTCTTCTTTAGCAGGAGCTTCATCCTTATTCTAAGGCTTCTTCCAGTTGCACTTCAAGTTCTAGTGGGATTTCGTCTGTCTACTGCTCTTCAATTGTATGAAATTCTCCCATAGGGATATCATTTCCCAGTTCTTGTTCTACTAGGGGAACTACCTGTTCAACATTTATTTGTTCACCAGACGTGAACTCCTCTACATGAACATTTACCTTACCGGTTGCAAGTTCTTCACGAGTAGTGAATTGAACCGGTGGTGCTTAAATCTGTGCAGTTTGATCCTGTGGACCTAAATTCTCAAGTGCACTGAAGTTGTATTGCTGCCAGAAGTCTAAAGTCTCTTTATAGACTTGATTCTCATATCCATTTAGTATCTGGGCAACTCTATACTTGGTATCCAAGTTCATTGCTACTTCCTCCAGTAGAAGCTTTATTCTTTCTTCACTGAGACCAGGTCTAACTTTTAACAATGTTTCCTTATTGATCCTCATGTTTGTGCCTGGACTGGTTCTCCATTTTGTCTGAAGCCTAGAATTGAGTTCTGGTGGGAACTTGGACCTGTAGTCCCTTGAAGTTTTATGATAATCCATAAAGTTTCCACTATGGCTACAATTACTGCCTGTTTATCATCTTCTTCTAGTACATTGTACCACTTAGCAACATTATCTACTTCGCCGAAGTCCATTACCTCATCAACAATATCATTTATAGACATAGGGCAAGTGTTACCTTTGCTTGGAGAGATGAGAACGGTTAGACGAGCTAGATAGTCACTCCCTTGTTCATCAATGATATCTACAATTACCGGTGTCGTAGCTCCAAACACCCCTTTTCCTTTACCGGTGACAACGACCGGTTGAACTGTGGCTCTTTGGGTTGCCTCCTCCGCTTGCTGCTGGGTTTGGAGAAGTTTGCTCCATATGGCTACTCCTTCCTTATGAACCATGTCAGCTTCTCCTATCAGCATCCGACTGATCCTGCTCTTTGTCAAGAAATCTTGTTGATGCAGTTCATCTTGTTCAATAGCTTCTTCCAAAGTGAGGTGGTTCCGAACCTCTAGTAGAGCTCGAATTCTTAATTCCTTTTCTCTGTCCATAGCTTCAAGAATTTGTAGGAGATCATCAGGTATAACCTTGTGAAGTTTAGTAGGATGCAGATTATACTTATGAATGCAATGCACTACCGCTTCTTCTATCTTCCTCATGTCTTCTTCATTAGCAAACTTATATCTTGACTCCACTGAACTCATTCCTCCAGTATCTTTCAATCCTGCCACAAATTCATCAATTGTGGGCTTGGCTCTTCTCGGTGGATCCTCTTTTACCGGTTTACCTGATTTCCTCTTTCTCACCAGAGGAACTGTTTCCTCGGTCTCTGTCTCATCTTGTTCTTCCTCTTGGGTACTGGGTACTGGGTACCGGTTGAGCTTTCTTCCTTTGAGCCTTGGGCTGCTCTATCACTAGTTTCTTCTTGGGTGTGAGGGCCCTTTTGGTGTAGACATTTTTTATCGGTGCCCTCTTCTTCAGATTCTCTTGAATCTCTACGAACGTATTGAACCAATTGGCAGTGAGATCCAAATTTTCTTCATTTAGGGCATCAGCATATGCCTTAGAAATCTTGGTAGTGATCTCATATCCCAGCTCAGGAGCATATGCGGTGATCGGTGGAATCCAGAAAACACACATCATCCTTGTATAAGTCAACAATGGTTGACGGCACCCGCTCCCTTGCATGCATCCTTAGCTGAAATGCTTCAAAATATTCAGTCATTACTTTACCTAACTGGTTTCCCAATTGGTTGGCCAAATCAGCTATTCGGTGCATGACCGGTCTGTCAGTTTTCCATGTTACCTTGCCAATTCCTGGGAAGAAACTTTGATAGTAGAAGTAGAGACATACCAGTAGGGTCCCGTACTTCATAGATTTCTTCCTAACAATACCGAGCTTCTTCATATTTTCAAATATCTGCCCTCGAAGAATTTCGCAGATATAATATTTGGCGTTATCATACATTATCCGGTGAGCGGCACGTATGGCTCCTCCTGGTATACTGTTCAGATTACTGGACTGATAGATTTTATAACCTATCACTACAAATGCAAACCGAACCCCTTAGTCTTCGATGTCGTTCACTGTCATGAGGCGACCATCAGATTTTGATTTCGTCAACTTTGTGACGATTGCATTGGAGATTGTTCGTAGGGTTAAAGCTTCCCCTTCCTGAAGTACCCAGTCACGCGATGCAAATCCTCTTTTGTTATATCCGTAACTGCACCCTTTTGGAGCCAAAACCCTGGATCATGCACTCGACTGAGAACCAGTCGAATCCAGTCGGGCCGGAAGATAGTTGGATAGGTGACTTTGTTGATAAGACTGGATGACACCAACTTCGCATATCGGTCTTGAAGTCTTCTGTCCTCACACAGCGAGAGATACTCGCTCTGAATGAATGTCTCACCAAGTTTTTCTTGCTTGGCATGGATAAACCCAGTCACATCTTCTATCATGAAGACACCTTCTGGTATGGTTGACAAAGCTCCAGCCATTTCTATTGCGCGGTTCTGGACAGCCATGATATCATAAGAAGGTCGGTCGAAGTGATTTGCAAAAATCAGCTTAACGACAGATGATGAGGATGCCATTGTGATCAACCGGTTGAAACAGAAAGTAGCTTTGATCGGTCTTGCAGAGAATAACTTACGATGATCAAAGCACAAGAATATTACTCAAGCATGAAAATTTGATAATCACAAAATCACAAAGTAAGGTAAATGAGTAATACTTCTTTATATAGGGTTAGGTCATAATAGTAATTACCAAACGGTAACTATGGTTTAACAGCTACACCATTAAATGCTTTACCTAACCTTTCTTTCCGTTTTTGCCAACCGGTGATCTAGCTTTTTCAGTTTGGCAAGCCCCAATTGATTCTTGCTTACCTGACCAGTTATCCTTGTAGACTGAGTTTACTTCTCACCAGTTCTACTGGGAACAGTAGACGAGCTACCAGTTCCCCCTAGTCCTTCACGACTCAGTTTGCTAAAGAGATATCACCATCAGCAGATGATGCTTTTTCCTTTGTTTTCTGCTCAGCGGAGATCTTTGATTTTTTTTTGAACCAAATCTGCTTGACTTCTTTCTCAGTCTTCTTCCCTTTGTTCTTCTCATTTGAAGACGAGATCTACTCCACCAGTTTGGGCGACCCCTTTTTTTTGTTCATTGACTGGTTCCTGCAGTCTTTGGCTAGGTGTCCAACTTTATTGCAGGAGTAACAAACTATACCGGTAGCCTTCCATGGATTCACCCTTCTTTAGTTGGGTGATTTGCACCAGCAGTCATTATGACTGTGCATCCCACAGTTTGCACAGTTGGTTGTGCTAAGGTTCTTGTTTCTATTGTTGAATACCGGTCTTGGGGATCTGAATGTCATTGTCTTTGATCTGCATTCTTCATCCTTGTGTCCAAACTTATTGCATGCATAGCAATAGCCCTTGAAGCTTCCCCTGCTTCCACTAGACACAGTTGTGGGGCTGGACCACTATTCATTGGTCTTGTGGCCATACTTGCAACAGTTTCTGCAGTAACTGTTGTGTGGCTTTACCGGTGCATTCCTGTAGTTATTTGATCTATGACCCGGTTTCCCACAATGATTGCAAGAGGTGTTAAAAGTCTTCTTACCTTTTTGTGCCAATGGCTTCTTCTTTTCTATCTTGCTTGTCTTGGCTCCAGAAGACTCACCAGTCTATTTGGTGACTTCACCGGTGAATCCAAGACCGGTGTGAACTTTGTGCTTTCTTTGAGCTTTAATTTGCTCATCAAGCTTGACCGAGCTCTCGTTGTATCTTCTTAAGGTTTCATTTCTTTCTTCAAGTTCTTTCATATGTTCCTTCAGTTGATACAACTCTAGTGCCACTCTTTTGCATGCTTCATCCCTATTATGCCAACTTTTTTGCATGTTGGCGTTTTCTTGGGTTACAATTTGCATCTCTTCTTGGAGTTGCAAAATGACAAGTTCATTTGCCCCTACAGCTTCCTCTGCTCGGTTCCTTCCTTTTTCAAAGGTTGTTAATGACTTGACTATTGTGATTCTTTCATCTTCAACTTTTCTCTATTTTTCTATCAGTTCAGTCATCCTTAGGGCATTTCTTCTTGCTCCCTCTAAAAGGTAAGAGATCTGACCAGTTAGGGTCTGGTTCCTTTCCATGACCTCAGAGACTGCCTCCTCAGCTTCATCAGATCCACTCTGCCCAGAGAGTTCATCAATAGTCTCATTGCTCTCATTCAATTGCAAATCCAGCTCCTTCCTTTTTGCAAGTGATCTTCTCAGCCTATTCTCCAGAGAGGCAATGATGTCATTGGCTTTCTCAAGTTGTTTCTGATAGCTGTAACCCTCCATGATCTTTTTCTCAAGCGGTTAAGCTTTGAATATTAGAGAACTGTGCTCTGATACCAATTGTTATTACTAACCGGTTACTGAGAGGGGGGCTGAATCAGTAAAAGCTATTTCTATTACAAATCAATACTTGTTTTAATTATTCTTCTTAGGCAAACAGAATGTAAACAATCATCAACAAGCATATATAGAAATACACAGATCAACACGATGTATATGTGGAAACCCTCGGTTAGAAGGAAAAAACCACGGTGAGACAGAGCTCACAACTTTACTACTGCAGAATAAAGGCACCCTGTTAAGAGCTTACAAAGCACTGGTGAAGGTGCTACCCGGTTAAGGGATTTTATACTAGATCGGTTAAGATCTTAACCCTGTTAGGCGTTGCCTGGTTAGAAGTCTTTCAACATCAACAAAGATGTTACCCTGTTAAAGGATTTTACAAAGAACCGATTAGGTCCACCCTGATAGAGGGATTTCAATTTGCTTTCACACCTTATAAAAGCAATGATCTCATATGACACTGATTGTCTGATTAGATCATACCTATTGATCTCTTCCCAGGTTTGCCTGGTTGTTGAATCTTTTCTGCCTCTTTACCTTTCACCTCTGGTGACTGTGATCTCTCTCTTCTCTGCTCTCTCAATTCAACAATTATCAACAACACTTTTTTTTGCGTCCTATGACTTGTATTTATACAAGAGTTCACCTTAATGAAACCCTTAACTCACAGAACCACCTAGCTGTAAACTCAATAATAAATCATGCAACTAGCAAAAAGCTTTGCATTCTGATCTAGAGTTTACCTTGAAAACATCCATAGAAATAAAGCTAACTCTTGTTAAAAAGCTAACTCCACTTCTGAGCGGTGGATGTTCCGTATAATCTGGTTTTAACTCAAACTGATCCGCAGAATCTGGTGCGGATCTTTATGCAATTTAGACCGGTATATACTTATACCTGGTTCATCCTTGTATGCAACATAAGACCGGTACTATGTACTTGGTTCGGTCTACCGGTGTATCATTCTATTTAGTCAACCGGTGCATACACTCTGTTTCTAGTCTACCGGTGCCTTTAAAGTAACGTGAGTTACCGGTGAACCTTTACCGGTGGGAATGTTGTTTGTGGGTTACACTAATGACAACTTAAATTGCTAACACAGGAGTATGGTGAGGATCGGGACATTACTTATGACCATCCTTGGGATCCAGGTGGTCTGTGATGTTGCTTGTTTTTCCTGATTGCTTGAGGACAAGCAATCTTGGGAAGGGAGGACTGTAATGTCCCCATTTTTCAGTCTCTTGAGATTAGCTTAGTTTGGCGACCCTCGCAAGCTAATCAAGTGATTAGAGGGGGTCGATCGGCAAAGGTTGTAGTTGGATTCCATTCTGGAGGTTTTGGCTGTCAAGTTTTCTCTTCGTTTGGGACAGATTGGATAATTATTATTTATAGTAAGTGGTATTTTGGGCATAGCTTGGTTTAGCAGGGCGCCTGCACAGTGTCATCAGGTGTTGCAGGATCGTTTATCAGTGATCTCCAATTTGAGGGACTTGCTATTTGCAGTAAGTCTATTTTTTGGGCAGTTGGCTATTTCTGGCAAGGCAGTCTGAGCTCGGGTGCTATTGTCAGAAGTTCGAAGGATTTTGTCAGTGAGACTTAGTTGCATCACATTTATAATAAAAGTTATTAAATTAAGTTATGTTAATTTAATAACTTATGGACTTTAATGTTTTAATTTAATGATGTGATGGTGAAGGCTCTTTAATGAAAATTGTCATGAAGAAGTTTCATTAAAAGTCTTTATATATGCCTTGGATAAATCGAATTGCTTGCCTTATTTCATTATATTAAATTTGTGAAGTTGAAGAGTTGTCTGGAAAAAGAGAAGTACGAATTGTTAGAACAAGGGTTTGAACTGTCCTTCCTGAAACGAGAATTTCACAAGGTTTTGGCACCTTGAGTTGGCGGTTAATGCCAATGAATCGTGCATGCTTGATCGCAGCTCTGGGATTGAATTACAGCTATGATAATTTTGTACCGTACAAAAATTATTGAAGTCCGTACATTTACTATCAAGGGCCATATGTAGCTTTCTGCTGCGTGTTTGGCTGGAGATCGAATTTGTTGTGAAAGGGAAACCTTCTTCAAATACTGAAGTTGTACGAACTCACAGCCATTGCAGAGTATTTAAATGGGGTTTTAATATCATGAGGAAGTCCCGTGAGGTGCTGGCACACTCCTACACCTAGCCGTAATTCTTCCTTAGCAGCCGTACCACATAATTAAGGTGCCAGATTTGCTAATGAATGCTTGTAATTAGATTTTAATTTGATAGTTGTTCAATTCTGTTTTTCTGTAAGCAAATTCAATGGTGGATTAATGACGTGTTATTTTATCAAGAGGTTAAAAATTGAAAAGAATCATTGAAATTCATATTTGTAATTCATTAATTTCTATAAATGTTTTGAAACAAATTTAGAAGTGCAATTTAATTTGAGAAAGGAGTTAAAGTACAATTAAGAGCCAGGCAGGTTCTTTACAGATCACTACACAATATATTAACATATGGGTATATTAGTCTCTCCATATAGACCAATTCAACTTCAAAAGTTTAACACGATAGGGGTTACTAGTGGATCTCAAAATCAATTGGTTGTGGATAACTTGCACACTCAACTCACATATTAGTATTAAAAAATATATAGCCAAGGAAAATTGGTTAAACTGCATTGAAAACATGAACTTGCACAAGTCATTTTAATACCCTATTTCATCTAAGGATTAGTTGAAGCATTACAATAATCAACACAATACCCACAAACCTTTACATTCATCCATGGTCACTATTTATACTCATAATTAGAAATCAAATATACATGTGATATTTATAATCTATCTCGTCCTAGAATTAACATCAATCTAACCATTTTGTTTAAATCATATATCTACTCGTAACGATTAAGTAACCATCTATTACATGGGTCATTCTAGAAATAATCATTACAGTTACTATACAATCTTATTATCATCTCCATAATCATAATCCATGCTCAAAATATCATAATAATGTCCAAAAGATAATATCTATATCGATAATAATTCAAAATAATGCAATTGTCTAGGTAAATAAAGATATGATTCACATATTAAAAGGTACCACATGACTACCAAGTTGGACTTGAGTTAAAAAAAAAAAATGTAAATGAATACTTTAGTCAAAGTTAATTCAAATTATTAGAGAGAGAATTGTTGAGATTAAAATGAATTTGCATATTGTTACAAAAAGTCTTAAATCTTGTCTGCTATAGTTTTCTTGTAGTCATTTACATGTATTTCAACTCGCTCATATGCTAAGCTCTAATAGATGTGTTTGTGTAAGCATTTGGTATCAATGTCATGCAATCATTTTAATCCTCACAAATATTCAATTAAAGCTTCAATCTATGTGTTTTGTTTTATCTTTTCTCTCAATTTAATTACCAACATTTGTTTTCTATTTTGCATTTTAGTTAAAATTTTATGGGATTCGTTGGACACATAAACAAAGATTTTAACTAGGCAAGCAAGAATTTTGAAAGCATAATAATCTCGTGTGAAAGGAAAAAGAGAAATATAAATCATTAAGCCCAAAAAAACAATAAATCAACAATTAAAAACAACTATAGAACAACAAGAAACAAGGTAAAACCTTACAAACAACCCAGACCAAAGACAAGGTGAAAACCTACCCAAAGTTGGGGTGGTTTGAAAAAAAGTCTTGAAATGAGCTTTTTCTTAACTCAAAACTAGGCTCCTATCTAAAACTAAATTTCTTGAGGCAAAGAGGAGTTATTAAATTATCAACATAGCCTTCCACTAACTTTGAAGCAATATCCTTCATTGAATTGTCCATAGGGGATTTCCTTTATATAGCTTCTTTCTCATCACCCTAAACATAAGGATACTCCTTAGAAGCAAGAATTTGATCATTCTTTTTCCAAAGGAAGTGTCATTTCTTAATTTTCAAGAAAGTTGTCGAGGCATAACCCACTTTACCACAACAACATCAAATAATTGGAGAGCCTTCTTACTCAATCTATTGCACCTACATACCAAATTTAGAGGCAATGGAATTTTGAGTAGGGAGCTCTTGGTTATTCTCCAAACAAACACAAAATCTTGAGAACAACAAACGCTTCGTGAACTTGGTTATTTTCCCAAAAGAATTGACAATAATCATAAAAAGAAAAATTATTATAAAACTCCAAAGGAAACCCTAGCAAATGAACCTATAGAAGATAATTGAGATTTTTTGTCAATGGGTTAAAACTAGGAGATAAAATTCAAATACAAAGATCTTTCATGCTTAGAAATCAAGGTCCATCATGCAAAATCATACAACCACATGGGAAAAATGGAAAAGGAAAGAAGCTATTCAACATTGTAGTTACCTCAACTTGACAACTAAGCTTACAAATATGAAGGATCCATCTTTTCATAGTATAAATATTGGGAAAATCACCAAAAAATCTCCTAACAAGTGAGCTCCACAACCGATTCATCAAATCAACCAAAAGAGAATTATGCATAATGAGTCAACTTTGCATTACTTCATAAACTTTGAAGGATCACTTGAACAAGAACATCTAGTATGTCCTAGAGAAACCTTAGGGAATAGAGCAACAATAACAGTCACCACTAACCTAAATAGAGGCTTCATCTGAACCCTTAGGGGAAGGGACAAAAACAACAAGAAATTTATCTAAAACATAAGGTAAAGGAGAAACATCCTCAAGACCATCTAGGCATACATTCAACTCCAAACTCAAAGAATTCTTTGTTATGTCAAATGAGAAATTATTAAGATGTCCCAAAGGAGCAACAAGAACATCCTTATAAACATTAACCCCATCAAAAGGGAAAAACCCATGATCCCACAAGGGAGAAGAGACTTCTTCCACCTCCTAAGGCAAAGAATCTTCATCCTTCTCACACCAAGAAGACACCCACAGTTCCACAAAAAACAAATCCACCAACACCAACACCAACAACTAATTTCGCATCATAATCCTTGTAAACTCATGCATGAAGGACCTCGACATCCAAGTCATATGGTATGGTAGTTTCATCATCAACATTGCATACCCTAGGCTTTCACATAGGCATACACCATCAATACCAATTAAGGAGGACCACAGGAAAAGATTGGGCCTTGTAGTAACATTTCCGCCCTGCACTTTACTAGTCGAAGATGAACCCATAGCAGCAAAAGAGTCTCTACCAACCATATCACCAACACCACCTCTCAAGTCTTCATTGCTCAAGCCATCATCAATTTTGTTGGAGAAATCAATTCCTCCAACTCCCATGAACACTCCCACCTTGGCTTATGCTCAAGTTAATACCATTGTTATTTTTTTGTTGAAATCACCTCTTATTACCTCACCCACACCAAGCCCCTGAATACCCACACAATTGCCTACAATAAAATAAATGCTTCCACCTATAAGAAAAACAAAGCCCCCAACAATTATTTATCCTCGATATTGCACCTACACACACCCTTGCCTCGCATGTATATGTCACATTAGCCTAGCCTTTGGAAAGAAATCTATATTTGGTAGTCATAGTGAAATGTGTGTTTCTCTTAACAATTTATAATAACATTTAAATATTAAGCTTACTACTCTAGAAGTTTTTATTTTCAATCAATTACCTAATACTTAGTTAGATGTCAATAATGACACAATGTCTTATGGTAGCATTATTGGTATAGCTTACCCTAACTATTGTATTGGTCTTCAAGATCCATGATTTATCCATAACTTCCTCAAAATTTTATGAATCGTTAAACACATGAACAATAAAAGTTAGTGTGAACTAGTGTATGTCATGTTAACCAAGTCTTTGACAATAAAGATATATTTGAAAATGTGGACATGAAAAATTATCTTCTTAATTATATATATATATATATATATATATATATATATATATATATATATATATATATATATATATATATATATATATAATTCATTAGCTTCTCTCTATTATTTAAATAAATATTTTTATTTACTTAATTAATTCATTAACAATTTTCTCTCCCATAACTAAATAAATTATCTAATTTTCACCTCCTTCCCTATTATTAGTTAAATAAACATTTTTATTTATTTAATTAATTCATGATCCTTGTCTTTCCAATCTTAGCCCTCCATTTAATTATATGAATCATAATCTAAATTCATAGGCATGTGACAAATTTAATTCATCTCTTCATTCACATTTCCCAACATGTGCAAATTCATCGAATTCAAAGACATGTTACCAAAAGTCAACATCTCTACCTAATCCTTACCTACCAATCAATCTCATCCCTTCATTCAAATTAACCTCGTAATCTTTTTAATTCTTACCTATCCTCTTATCTTAGTCATTCATCTTTTAAACTCTTAATACCAACTGTTGATTTCCTTGGAAATTTCTATAAAATATATTTCCTCCTCACTTGGCTAAGGCAACCAAGGTGAACTAATGTAATCTAAGGCTAATACTTGTGATTTTGCAGAACTCTTTCTTACTTGCATTCTAGCTATTATATCATTATCATATTGCATCAATCAACCACACTCCACTCCTTTAATTCCATTATGTGCATGTATAATTTGAGAGAAAACACCATATTTTCAAGATATTCAAGGATAGGTGAACAATGGAGTCAAGCATTTCATGAATGTGATGGTATAGATTTGTTTATTTTATGTTTTGTCTTCATGGAGAAGATCTCTATTGATTGTTGTTGAATTAATTTGTAGATATCATTCACTGGTAGTCCTAATGAAATTTGTGTCCCATATTGACTTATATAAATATTAAGCTTACCACTATAGAAGTTTTTCTTTCAAAAATATTTGGAGTTGGAGATAATTCAAATGCTTATAGCATTGAGGAACATATTGAATGTTTTATTTCAGATTCCTTTAATTGGGACCTTCTTAATATTTTTGAATAAAGTGTTTACAAATTAAATTCTTTTGATATAAAATATAGGTTGAGATGTTCATTTTTTAAGTTCATTGTGTGATATTGTTTTCAATCAATGACCTAATAATTGGTTAGGGATTAGTAATGACATAATTTATTATGGTAGCATTGTTGGTATAGCCTATCTTAACTATTGTATGTTCATAGGTCTTGCTTATATAGGAAAGAGTTGAGGAGTTTGGTACAACTACCTTGAGCTATCACCTATCTCCTAGAATGCCACCTAACATGATCCTATGAGCTGTATTAAATGACACATTATAAAAAGTAACTTTATGTTAATTAACTAAAGATTTATAAATTTTAAGTTATTTAAAGTGACCTGATGCTAACTAAGCCTAAATAAGCTTCACGTGCAATGACATTTACCTTCATGTGTAAATGATTTTTTTCTTCTCTTCTTTTCTCCCTCTTCCTTTAGGAAAAAATTATTTTTTAGAAATCATTTTTCTCTCTTCTTTTTTTTCCTTTTCTTTCTTTTATTTATTTCTTTTTCTTAATATATTTTGTTTTTTCCCTTTTTATCTCTTATTTTTTCCTCTTCTTTTTTTGGGGTGATGCAATATTGCTCTTCCACCCTAAATGCTCCTACAACAACCACCCTAGGTAAAAATAAATATTCCATGAGGGAAGCTCATGAAAATTTGAAAACCATATGTTGTCATCAAATCCACCATTCTTTCTTGTTTAATTTTGCATTCTTCTTTACCTTAGTCTACACCTTTATGTCTCTTCCTTCTTTCATCCTTCCACTCTTTCTTCGACTTCGAATGTAATTTATCTCAAACAACATTGCACTAGCAAACTTCTCAAAGTCATAGGTACTCTCTTCTTCCACATGAATGTCATGGATTACCTTTTCTACTACTACAACATCTTTCAATTATCATCCTCAACTACAACATAGTGTTACCTCGTGTCCATCTTATTCATCACTTCCAACTACACTATTTTATTCCAACGGATTATTTTTTGTATTATCCTTCTCCATCCCAATTTTATCCTTCTCATTACAAGAATAAGATATTACCTCATCCTTTTTTGCTGGAACTTTCGATCTTTTTTCTTTCAATGCTAGCCATACTGTTGTAACTTGCATTAGATATTGTCTTCTTCACCCTCATCTTCTTTCACTAACCCTCTCATGTCATTAAACAAACAACTTATTGTATTAGTGCACACTATTTATTCTTCCTCCTTTAGGGGCTTCAACTTGTGGTGAACTCCTTCCTTATTCAATCAATAAGTGTTTGTATATCCATCATGTACTACATGAAAATCAAATTTCCATGATGTCCATAACAAAATGGGACAAATATCCATAGGTATGATGTCACAAAGTACCTCACCATGGTAGTTCCTAGTTTTAAAGTTTATCAAACATTGCTCATTAACCAAAACCCTATATGTTCACCCTACAACCATGCAATTCAATATGCATGTAGGTGTCTCCTCCTCTTTAACTCCAACTTTCTAACCATATCTTTTAATACAAGGTTTCAAGTGCTATCACCATTAATGAACACATTACAAACTTTTTATTTGCATTTGCATCTAGTGCAAAAATAAATCTTCCTTTGAATTGGATCCACTTTTTTATTCACCAAGACTCTTCTTGTGACAAAAGCCTCTCTTGCTTCCACATTTTCATAATATGAAGTCTCATCATCTTCATCTACATAGGAAACTCTAACACTACCCTCCAGTCTTCTGGTAGTAATCCCTTGATGTTGAGGATACTCAAAGGACCACTTCCCTTCTCCACATTAGAAAAATGTTCCATGGAAACCTCCTCTTCTTGGTCCTTGTTATTTTCCTCTTCCTCTTTATTCTCCATTATTTTGATCATGGGGATGGTAGTAACTATTTTCCTTTTGATTATGATTGTTACTAGATTATTCAGTCCTCTTCTTATCTTCATTTGGACCTCTTGGAAACCTCCTCTTCTTGGTCCTTGTTATTTTCCTCTTCCTCTTTATTCTCCATTATTTTGATCATGGGGATGGTAGTAACTATTTTCCTTTTGATTATGATTGTTACTAAATTATTCAATCCTCTTCTTATCTTCACTTGGACCTCCATAAGACTGTTTATCAGTCCTTCCACCACAACCTCTTCCATTTTTCTTGTTCTCAAATTTTTTTGTTAAATCCTGATAACTTGATCATATTAATGTTCTGATTCTTCAGATTAGACAGATCTAAAATGCATGTAATTTCCTTTATATATGGCCTCATGATAAATACATCTCCCTAGAACATATCGGCGATTTGCTAGGCATATTTATATGCCTTGTATTTGACTACTGGAGTTAATTAATTATTAACTATTAGTTAATGGACAAGGGCACCAATTTGTAGAGGAATAGGTTTTTTCATGGAGGGCCGACCTAGAAGGGGTGTGTCTTATGAAAAGACAAGACCCTTGGTTAATATATAAGTAGGAGCAAGATTGTGGATAGAGGACACACAATACAATCTTAAGTCTACTCTTCTAGCAATCTGCTCCTTGGCGATTTAGTGCAGAAATAAAATATAATTTCCAGAATTTATTGCAGACTTCCAGAACAATAACATTCAGCCCAGAATTGTAGTAGATCGATTTGCAGCAAGGTATTAATACTCCATTAGTATTATATCTTCAGAATTTGCAGAAAACTTACATGGTATCAGAGCCAAGTTGTCGAGCCTAGGCTCTACAAATTGACAATCAAATTTGAAAATATCTAAGCAACATCCTTCTACCTTCAATGGCCAACGCAATCAGACCCAAAGACAGGTTTGATGGAAAAGAACACTTCGTTGCATGGAAATTCAAAATTATGATGGCTCTTGAAGACAATGATGTAATACAATTTGTTGATAAGGAATACAAGCAACCTAATGCTGATCCTTATAAAACTAACTGGATTAAAGGAAACAGGAAAGCCATGAAAATCATATTAGATGGAGTTAAAAATGAAATAGTACCTATGCTAATGAAACATCAGATAGCATTTAATATGATGAGTGCATTAATAAATGCATATGAGGTTAACAATGCAACTAGAACCCTTGCACTAAAAAGGCAACTAAATCATATAAAAATAAGGAAGGGAGAATCTATGAATTCATACTTCCTAAGGGTGGCTAGTTTAAGAGATGAACTTGCAAGTACAGGAACCATAATTGAAGACAAAGAGCTGTCACTTATGGCTATAGATGGGTTACCGGATTCATGGGAAACATTCTCACAAAGAGTAAGTGCTAGAGACAAACTCCCAGACTTCAACAGACTTAAAGGAGACTGCCTTCAAGAAGAATCTAGGCAACTTAAGAAAGGACTGAAATTGAAAACTGGAGATGAAGAACTTCATGTTCTCAACACAAATTCCTACAAAGGAAAGAAGAAACACTTTAAGAAGAAGAAGGCCCCTCAAGGCAATAACAAATTCAAGAGGGACATATCTAAAGCCAAATGCTTCAAATGTGAGAAACTTGGACATTATAAGTCAGACTGCCCTGAGAATACGAAATAGCAACTAAATTTCACAGAGGTAACTAAGACAAAAGAAGACTATGATCCTGAAAATCATGTACTGTATTCAGCACTATCAAATGATCTATCTAGCAAACTCAACTCTTGGGTAATTGATAGTGGATCATCCAGACACATTACGGGGTATAAAGAAGTATTGGATTCAATGACGGAGGAAACCGATGAAGAAGTTACCATAGGTGACGGTTCTGCACATCCAGTCAAAGGAGTTGGAAGCTGCACCTTAAAACTAAAATCAGGCATCTCCTTACACCTCAAAAGAGTACTATATGTACCCGGAATCAAGAGGAACCTAATTTCTGTCACAGCACTTGAGGATGATGGATATAAGGTAGCATTTATGGATGGAAAGGTAATGACCTGGCCTAAAAACTCTTCTATTAAGAAATCAAAATTGAATGGTCAGAGGAAGGGATACCTATATGAACTGTGTTCGGAACCTATTCAAGCCTTAGTTCATGAAGCTACAGATATAAACAAAGTATGGCATAGAAGGTTAGGGCACCTAAACTTCAAAGCCTTATCAACTATGGAGAAGATGGTTACTGGTTTACCTAAGTTGAACAAAGATCATTCAAAGCATATGCAAAGGATGTGCACTAGGTAAGAACACCAAAAGTCCATTTCAAAATAGCACTAGAAAAACTAACAATATTTTAGAATTAGTCCACTCAGATTTATGTGGACCTATGTCTGTTCCTTCTCTTAGAGGATTTTTGTACTATGTACTCTTTATGGATGACTTCTTTAGGAAGACATGGATTTACTTCTTGAAATGTAAAGAATCAAAAGAAATCCTTAAAAGATTTAAAGAATTCAAATCCTTAACTGAAAATCTATGAGGACACAGAATTAAAACTCTTAGGGCTGATAATGGAGGGGAATATAATTCAAATTTATTTAAGGATTTTGTAAAGAAGCAGGGATTAAGAGGGAGTGTACTGTTCCTTACAATCCTCAGCAAAATGGGATAGCAGAAAGAAAGAATAGGACAATTGTGGAAGCTACAAGAGCTATGCTACTTGACCAAAATTTAGGATCCTATCTTTGGGCAGAAGCCACATGCACTGTTGTCTATATTCTAAACAAATGCCCTCACTCTCACCTCGGAGATAAAACGCCTGAGGAAGTCTTCTCTAATTCTAAACCAAATATCAGTCATCTTAGAATATTTGGGTGTCCTATTTACATTCATATTCCTAAAGAGAAAAGAACTAAACTTGAACCTTCAGGCAGAAGAGGTATTTTTGTTGTATACAGTGAAACATCCAAAGCATATAGAGTTTACATACCTAGTCAGAAAAACATTAAACTCAGTAGGGATGTAATATTTGAAGAAGATTTAGCATTCAAAAGAGCCCTAAGTTCTGAAGATCCTTCACATATACCTAGTTCTGAAGAAAATCATGAACCTGAGTTTCAGAGGGAGAACATTGAAGAAATTGAAGGTGAAATTCAAAATCTTAATCTTGAGGAAACTCAAAATCCTAAGAAAAGACCACTTTGGGCCTCTAAGACTATAGAAGAAGCACAGGACTTTTCTGCACCAGAAGGAACCTTCAGAGAAAGCAAAAGACCCAAAAGATTCTCTAGCTATGCTGCAAACATGAGTGATTTATCTAAATCAAAACCAACCAATGTTTCAGATGCTATTAAACATATAGCTTGGAAGGATGCCATGATAGAAGAATACCAATCCATTATTAAGAATGATGTTTGGGAAATTGTTCCAAGGCCTGAGGGAAAATCTTTTGTTTCTTCTAAGTGGATATTTAAAATCAAGCATGCTGCTGACAGTAGCATTGAAAAATATAAGGTCAGATTCGTAGCCAGAGGATTCTCTCAAACGGAGGGAATTGATTATGAAGAAACCTTTGCTCCAATTGCCAGATACACCTCTGTAAGAGCAAACCTAGCTATTGCAGCATCGAAGGGATGGAAAGTACATCAAATGGATGTCAAAACAGCATTTCTGAATGGAAAGATTACGGAAGAGGTATATTTGGAACAACCTGAAGGATTTGAAACTCATAACCATAAAGTTTTTGTTTGCAGGCTCAAGAAAGCTCTCTATGGGCTTAAACAGGCTCCAAGGGCATGGTATGAAAGAATTGATAAGTATCTCACCAGTTTAGGATTCTCCAAGAATGAAGCTGATCCAAATCTCTATTATAAAAAGGATAAAGATGATATGATAATTTTGATACTATATGTTGATGATTTACTAATAACAGGT
The DNA here is from genome assembly GCA_027943335.1 of Chamaecyparis obtusa. Taxonomy (NCBI): domain Eukaryota; kingdom Viridiplantae; phylum Streptophyta; class Pinopsida; order Cupressales; family Cupressaceae; genus Chamaecyparis; species Chamaecyparis obtusa. Next base: position 607,146 of record BSBK01002186.1, on the reverse strand, counting down.
GATGATCATCTTATAGATCAATGCAAGAAAGATCTAATCAGAGAATTTGATATGAAAGATTTAGGACTCCTTCATTACTTCCTAGGATTGGAAGTATGGCAAAACTCTGACAGCATCATACTTAATCAAGGAAAGTATACATTAGACATCTTGAAGAGATTTGGAATGTGGAACTGCAAAACTATATCTTCTCCAATGGAGACTAACCTACACAAACTCAAGGAAGCAGCAGCAGAATCACCCTCCATAGATTCTACTCTTTATAACCAGACGATTAGGTCTCTCATGTACTTGGTAAATACAAGACCTGATATTTGCTATGCAGTTAATGCCTTAAGTTAGCTTATGTGTGAACCAAAGGAGATTCACCTGGTTGCAGTCAAACACATTATGAGGCACTCTTAACCTTGGGCTCAAGTATGAGAAAGTTGACTTGGACTTACATGGATTCACAGACTCAGATTGGGCTGGAAGTATTACTGATAGGAAAAGCACTTCAGGATGCTGTTTCAGTTTAGGATCAGCGATGATATCATGGATATGCAGAAAGCAAACATCAGTAGCACAGAGTTCCACAGAAGCTGAATACATTGCAGCTACAATGGCTTCTCGGGAAGCAATTGGCTTAAAAAGTTACTTGTGGGATTATTTGGTCAACCCATGAATCCCACTATCATTCATTGTGATAATCAGAGTTGCATCAAGCTTTCTGTGAATCCAGTTTTTCATGACAGATCCAAGCATATTGAAATTCCTTACCATTATGTAAGAGATATGGTAGACAGGAATACTGTCAAGTTAAGATACATTTTTACTGCAGATATTCTTACCAAACCTCTCTCTCGAGTGAAGATAGATCACTTCACAAAAAGACTTGGTATGGTTGAATTATAACTCATTTGTATTCTTTGATTATTAATAAAATAATTTTGTTAAATTATTATTGTCAAGTTATTGACTGTTATGGGCTTCACCATTTGTGTTTATTATCTAAAGAGGTGACGATCTCTGTGATAATGAATAGATATTATATGAGATGACGATCTCTGAGATAATGTTCTAAAATAGTAGGGAACTATTGGCAAATCTGGATGAATTAAAGATCATATTGTGATATAGACATTTCTATGCCTATGAATCACATTTGGATAAAGGAAAAATTTAATCATTCTCTAGATTTTATCCTGCGTACTGGCAGATCTTAATTCAAGATCATATTGTGATATAGGCTTGTCAGTGCCTATGAGTCACAATTTAGATAAAGGAAGAGTTTAATCAATCTCCCGATTTTATCCTATGTATTGCATCACATGTAATAATGTTATCACAAGTATTAGTGATAATTCATATTACAGGTTTAGTAATATGACAAGTATCATGTGTACCATGATACTACATGCTTGGAAGAATCAGATAGATATAGAGTACAAATCTATGCTTAGTCATCATAACGATGTTGCTAGATATGTTTCTCTCATTTATATTATCAAGTTAAGAGGAAGTGTTAAATCTTGATAACTTGATCATATTAATGTTCTGATTCTTCAGATTAGATAGATCTAAAATGCATGTAATTTCCTTTATATATGGCCTCATGATAAATACATCTCCCTAGAATAGATGGTTGATTTGCTAGGCATATTTATATGCCTTGTATTTGACTACTGTAGTTAATTAATAATTAACTATTAGTTAATGGACAAGGGCATCAATTTGTGGAGGAATAGGTTGTTTCATGGAGGGCTGACCTAGAAGGGATGTGTCTTATGAAAAGACAAGACCTTCGGTTAATATATAAGTAGGAGCAAGATTGTGGATAGAGGACACATAATACAATCTTAAGTCTGCTCTTCTAGCAATCTGCTCCTTGGCGATTTAGTGCAGAAATAAAATATAATTTCCAAAATTTATTGTAGACTTCCAGAACAATAACATTCAGCCCAGAATTGTAGTAGATTGATTTGCAGCAAGGTATTAATACTCCATTAGTATTATATCTTCAGAATTTACAGAAAACTTACATTTTTTAGCTTCTCTTATACATTCAAAGCAAATTGATATGCATCTTTCAATGGTAGTCACTATTGCCAAACTTAACTCTTCTTGAATACTCAATTCAACCCATTTATGTAACAGGTAACTTTCTCCATGGTGGCTTCATGATAATGACCTATTCTAATCAAGATGAGATAGAACTCTTATGTATACTCCTTGAAAGATTTTCGTACTTCTTTCAACCCTTGCATTGCATTTAGTAAATCAAGCTCATAGTCAATTGGAATGAATTGTCTCTTCAATTTCTCCACCATCAAATCTCATCTTGTTAGTTTTTCCTCCCCTCTTCTTTCTCTAATTGAACTTATTTCAACCAAATGCTAGCGTGGCCTTTCAGCATCGTCCTTGCAAACTTGACCCTTATGAAATCTTCCACTTTATATTCAAAATACTCCTCCATATCATTGATCCAATCAATCAACTCTTCTAGATTAATATTTCCTAAAAATGTGAAAACTTCAATTTTTGGCATTTTCCAATTTTGGAGATGACTCTCACAAAAACCTAGCCTCATTAGGATTTTTGTCTTCTCCTTGTTCTTCTTTAAAATTTCCTTCTTCTTCAGAGTCATCCTCACTTTCATCTATTTTCCTAATATCAACACCTCTGCTCAACTTTTCTTACAGTGACTAAATTTGTCATTAGAGGGCTCCAAAACCCTTTTCTATCACACCAACAATTCTTCCACCAGGGTTCTTTGCAACAAAATAACCCTCCATCCAATCCCATTAGCCTACGAGGGTCAAATGATAGGCTAATCCTTCTAAACTAATGTTTCTAGTTAGGGGGGATGTTGGCATAAAGCTTAGTTGTCATCATTGGCAAACATCAAACACACTGGTACTCAAGTTTAGAGCAACAGTGGTGAACCAGTAGACTTACTAGGAAAACAATGTACCTTAACTGGCCACATTAATACCGGTCCGATCTTGTTCAACTGGTCCAGTAGGACACCACAGGAGGCAGATGACTTAACAAGTTGCACACCAATTTGCATTCAAAACTGCAAATTTACTGGTCAGTGCTTTCTAATTCGATCCGGATTTTGCAGAGCGTTTTTCAGAAGAACTAGAGTTAGCTTTTCTTTCTGCGAGCATTTCGAGGTAAACTGAAGATCTGTTTGCAAGCTTTTTGATCAAGAGTTCTACATGCGAGATTTTTGAAAGAGTTATAGCTTGGCGGCACCGTTTGGTGTAATAATAATAAGATAATTTATTATAAATACAGGTCATCATCCATGAGAAGAGATATTGTTGAAAATCAAGAGCGCAGAGAGAGCAAAGCAAAAGACCAAAGTCTTCTGACAAAGGATACAATCACTGAGAGTGAAAGAGAAATAGATTCAACAGCCAAGCAGAGCAAGGAGTGAACAAGTATGATCTGATCCACAGATAAAGTGTCAAAAGAAGATCATGGAATTGCTTTGATTGTGAGAAGCACATTTAAATCCCTTAATAATGGTGAACCCAACCAGGTTCTGTTGTATAAATCCCTTCACCGGGTGACATCTTTGTTGATGTTTTTAAGTCCTTTGACAAGGCGACTACTTACAGGGTCAAGATCTTAACTGATCTCTTTCAAATCTCTTTACCAGCTAGCATTCTAACCAATCCTTTGTAACCCTTTAACCGGGCAGCTTTATTACTGCAGTAGTGGAATTTCGTGGGTTCTGTCCCACCGTGGTTTTTTCCTTCTAACCAAGGGTTTCCACGTATATATCTTGTGTTGGCTTGTGCATGTGATTTATGTTTATGATTCTTTAAGCATTCTTTATATTTTCAGTAGTAACGGGAATAATAAACAGAAAAAGATTACAAGAAATTGAATTTGCTTATTCACCCCCCCTCTCAGTATCCGATTAAGATTAACAATTGGTATCAGAGCCTAGTTCTCAGGAAAAGGAAGCTTAACCACTTGACAAAAGACCATGGAGGGTTACAGGTATCAGAAGCAACTGGAAGAAGCAAATGCAACTATTGTTTCTCTTGAAAACAAATTGAGAAGATCTCTTGCCAAGAGAAAAGAACTGGCTTTGCAACTAAGTGAAAGTCAGCAAACAATTGAAGAACTATCTAGACAAAGTAGTTCTGATGAAGCCGAGGAAGCGGCCTCTCAACTCATGGAGAGGAACATGAACCTAACTGATCAAATATCTAATTTGAAAAGAGAATAGGAAGGTCATGCTCTAAAAATGATTGAACTCATCAAAGCAAGCAACAAAGCTGTAGATGAGAAAAATAGTGCCGAAGAAGCACTACGGACTTGTGAGAGAGCAATAATCCTTGTTGAAGATGCTCTAAGAGAGAGTGATGCTCTCATATTGCAACTGCATATAGACATATAGGGTATAACTCAGGAGAATGCAATCATGCATGAACACTTGCATGATAAAGAAGAGGTAGGCAAAGAAATGGTTGCTGGAGTTGAAAAACTTAAAGAACAGCTGAAAACTCTTGAGGAGAGGAATGAGAAACTCAAAAAGTACAATGAGAGTTCTCAGAAGCTAGATGAGCAACTGAAAGCTCAAAGAAAACACAAGGATCCCACAGGACTTGGGTGCATCAGTCAAAGCAACAAAGAAATCGATGAGT